>JANRMT010062813.1:56904589-56933735 GCA_026402145.1 Polypterus bichir lapradei
CTTATTGTTTCGCTGCCTTCTCAATTATATAATGCATGTTTTCTTCATCGCTTTTTGGGGCTCTTCCTGGTTTTCTACGTACTGCGTGATTACGTGGGAGGCGTGATGATGTCACACGAAACTCCGCCCCCACGGCTTTCAAGCTCATCTCCATTACAGTAAATGGAGAAAAACAGCTTCCAGTTATGACCATTACGCGTAGAATTTCGAAATGAAACCTGCCCAACTTTTGTAAGGAAGCTGTAAGGAATGAACCTGCCAAATTTCAGCCTTCCACCCACACAGGAAGTTGGAGAATTAGTGATGAGTCAGTGAGTGAGTGAGTGAGTGAGTGAGTGAGTGAGTGAGTGAGTGAGTGAGTGAGTGAGTCAGTGAGGGCTTTGCCTTTTATTAGTATAGGTTTTTTCTCTTCTTCCTTGGCCTTCATTTTTCAGTGTGCTAAAATTAAGAATGCAAAACAACTGAATTAAAAATTATTTTTTAATATTCAGTGTATTTCCATTGTAGAAAGTCTAATCTCAAGTAATTTGTTCTAAAAAGCAGCATTTTCTACTTATTTCAAACCTTTGATCACATATCAGGGCTTTCTTATTTCTAGACTGGAATTAACTTATTTTAAGATATCTTGGCAAGTAAAATTATCTTGCTTCATGGACAGATAATTTCACTAATATTAAGTCATTTTCTACTGAAATTCAGTGTTTTTATCTTATTTCTTAGCTAATTTTTTTGCAGTGTGATTGAGTGAGTCAGTCAGTCAGTCAGTGAGGGCTTTGCCTCTTATTAGTATAGATATATACATACTTATATATATAATGCAAAGTATTCACTCACTTAGCACTACTCTTCACTCATTCACTATTTCCCATTTAGATAAAAAGCTGAAATTTGGCAGAATGAGCATTGGGTATCCACTAAGAAAGGACATTTTGATATATCTATATTTATGGTTTAGGGAAGGGCAGGTCCAAGGCTTAAGAATCAGGAGCAAATTTCAAATAATCATTTAAACTTGCATCTTCAGAAGTGGCATTGTAGCATGGCAGGCGGATGTTGGGAGCAGATAGCCTTGCACTTTGTGCACACATGCAGGAGCACCCACAACCCTAATTAGTGCTAAAACTGTGAATACTGTAGCTGCACCTTACTACCGTTTTAAAAGAGGGAAGTGCGAGTGTTAGAAGGGGAGAAAATGAAAACAAGAGAGATCTAAGAAAGAAGGTTAAAGTAGAGAGTGAAGCAGGCAGGGAACAGGGAAGAGCCGGGGCAGGAGTGAGGAGGTAGACAGCCAGGAGTAGGAGAGTTCCCAGAGAACAGCGTGCGACCGACACTTGGGGATGCAGTGATGGTTCGTCCCAGCTGAGTGACTTAAGAGAGCTGGAGTGACAAGGAGGACTGCGGCTCCATTTAAGTCTGAGAAGGCAGAGGGAATCAGCAACTGAGGCCTGGACGGTGCGCCTTTCTTTTGTTCATGGGAGAGAAGGACCCAAGCCTAGATCCAGATTAAGAGCCCTACTGTGGAGCCATGGAAGCAACAGGGACCGGACCTGTTGACCGCATAGGAAAAAAGGCTGAGTCTGTTGGGTAGGCGGCTGTTCAGCTGCAAGGTCCACAAGGATAACCTGAGGAGACGTCAGTTTTACTGGACTGCACTAGAGCATGAGTCTTATGGGACAGTTTCCTGCACTGTTGGTTTTAACCTCAGTTTTAAAGGAATATTTATTTGATTGATTTTTAACCTCCACAGTTCACCTGTTTTTATCAACAGTGTTGGGTTCAAGAGGCTTCCAAAACAAGACTGGGAGCGTGAAACCGACCCACACCATCAAAGGGTTAAACTTCTCCCACAACAGAAAAGATATTTCTTGATATTTTTCAATAATAATGGTGCAGCAAGTGGTCTGTTTTAAGGCACCCAATCTTTTTTTTCTCTCATCTCCAACAGTCTGCCAGTTGAACTCCACTAGTACAACAGTGCCACTCGCCAATAGCGTGGATGGACAAGTGAATGAGCTGAGGTGTTCTGAGGAGTAAAAAACTGGATGCTATATGGCATGAATTATGGAAGAAGGAAGGTTCACTGAAGCTGAAGTAAGATGTAGTTACACACTCAAAGTGTGCTATATACTTCAAGTCTAGCTGCCAGGGAGTGAGAGAGAAATACATGAGAGAATGGATGGATACCATATACAGTATACGCATATCACACCATGGGGAACTCATTTCCCCTTTCAATTTATTATAGCTTAAATTTCACACATGGACTCCATTGCACTAGTTATTACATATGCAGCACAACTCATGTAAGGGCATGATTACACCTTCACCAATGGTACCTAAAATGCTAGTGTCTTACACTGTCTGTATATAGCTCACAATATTATTTCTTTTCTATAAGGTGCCATTTGCGACTTAATTCATACTTCACAGTTTATAACACCAAATACTGAAACACTTATACTTTGTACTAAAATGAATATGCTATCTGTATTTGCCTGTATCTTGATATTTGACAGAAAAACTACAAACATTTACTGACTTGACTGGTAACCGGCCTATAACAGCCAGAACAAAATTGAGAAGGTAGTGAATTTGTGTTTTATGCTGTAAACATCCTGCTGACCAGCATCTAGGCATGAGAATGATTCCGACTCACACTGTGGTGTGTTGTTGTACTGAAAATTTCAAAACACATATCATTCTCCTTCTAACACAGAAAAATCTGTTCATTGGTATTTTATGGATTGGTTGCATTAAACATATATTGGTATTCCATTGCTTTTTACATAGAATTCCATTCTCAAAACCATTTAATCCAGTTCTTGGACTCCTGTGTCAGGATGGTGGGGGTGAGGGTATATTTCAGTATTTTGTGTGTGTGTGTTTTTGTATATGATATAAGGATTTCAAATACTTAATTTATTGCATGGGTTACTCTATTGTCTATGAAAAATAAATACAATTGAAGTTTGAACATACAACTGATGAAAAACATAAAAAGTAATATCTGACTAAATTATATAAAATATTAAAATTGTTAACATACAATAATAATAATTAGAGCTTCTCATTATTCACAGTTGATGGATGCAATTAACACATAAAAAAATTCCAGGATTACATTTTTTAATGCAAAACCCCAAACGTGGTGAATGAATCCAGTTAATTTGGCTGTGCTTCACAGCACTGCCAAATGAATCCAAGTCCATTAACAGTAGTAACGGGTCACCAGCACTTCATTGTTTCCTGATGAGTTTTATTCACATACACTAGTAGATTGCCATGCGTCGCTTGTAATATGGGATCATCCCATATCAGACCATAAAGTGCTGCTTACTGCATTGAATCAATAAGGAATGCAATTTTAGAACATTAGAAATACAGTGGAACCTCGGTTCACGACATTAATTCGTTCCAAACCTCTGGTCGTAAACCGATTAGGTCAAAAACCGAAGCAATTTCCCCCATAGGATTGTATGTAAATACAATTAATCCGTTCCAGGCTGTACGAACTGTATGTAAATATATTTTTTTAAAGATTATTAAGCACAAATATAGTTCATTACACCATAGAATACACAGTGTAATAGTAAACTAATGTAAAAACACTGAATAACACTGAGACAAACACCCAGGTTCCCTGCTTAGCTGCACGCGCAGGCTCGCTCGCTCTCAGCTGCACGCGCCCTCTCTCTCTCTCTCTCTCTCTCTCCAGCACACGAGCCCATGCTCTCTCTCTCTCTCTCTCCAGCACGCGAGCCTGCGCGCTCTCTCTCTCTCTCTCTCAAGCATGCAAGCCCGCGCTCTCTCTCTCTCTCTCTGTAACACTACAGGAGTTCGCGCTATAGCCTTGCAACCGATCGCTGTATAAACACCTTTTTTTAATGAGTTTTAAGCACAGGGGAAAAAATGAACATTTGAAAAATCTGTAATTTAATCACGCAACAAATCACGCTATGAACCACTCGCTGTAAACACTTTTTTTTAATGAGTTTTAAGCACAGGGAAAAAAAATGAACATTTGAGAAAAGTGAAAAGTAACACTGCAACAATTCACGCTGCGAACCGAAAAATGAACATTTGAAAAATCTGTAATACAAAAAACATACACCACCAAAAAAACTAACCTTGCATGAGTCGAGTTCTGGCATGAAGTGAGGAGGAACTGGGTGGAGAGGAGGTTACAGTTTTGAGGGAGAGTCTGGCTCTGCGATGGAGGGATGTTTTCCTTCAGGTGTTTTCTCTCTTGTGATTTCTTGGGTTTCTGGTGTTTTTAGCTGTTTAGCTGGTGGGAGCGAAAGCCTCATGCAGCCATTCCAAAAACAAAGTCCTTGTGACCCAACCCTTCGTGTTTGCCCTCCACATTACTGGCAGTCTGGCTTTGTTTACATTGTGCTGCTTGAAAGCACAAGGGTTCTCAAATTGGTAAATGAGTAAACTGGTAAACAGTTTTTCCACCACTTCCAGTACTTGAGGCCTCTGCCTGATTAATGCTGCAACATCAGCTGCTTTAATAGATTCTTTCTGCTTTAGAATAGTCGAAATCGTAGGTTTTGACTTCTTGTACTCGGCGGCAAGATCAGTTACACGAACGCCACGCTCATACTTTTCAATAATTTCTTTCTTAACTTCGATTTCAATTTTCTGCAAAACTTTCTTCTCACCACTCTTCACTTGCTTAGAAGCCATGGTTACCTGCAAAAGCACACGAAATACTGTAGAGCACAAAGAGATCACAGGTAAAGCACGCACGTCTGACTGACTGAGAACAATGAACAGGGAGCGATACAGTAATTGGCGGGTACAAACCGGAAGGGAAATGAAATAGAGCACAAAGAGTTCACAGCGAAAGCATGCACGCACGTGCAAGCACGCACAAGCACGCACGTCTGACCGAGAACAATGCAATACGTGCGGAAATCATCAGCGCGCACAAACTGAAAGGGAAACTGGCTTGTTCGTATACCGAGTGTGTAGTTGTGAACCAAGGCAAAAGTTTGGCGAACTTTTTGTTTGTAAACTGAGTTGTACGTGTACCGAGACGTTCGTGAACCAAGGTTCCACTGTACTGTATTAGCTCAACTAAACCCCACTAGACCTAACAACTTAATTATTTCAAAATAACATCAAGTCGAGTTTTGAAGGTCCCTAAAATCCTACAGCTTACAACACCATTTTGTAACTTATTTAATGTGTCTATGGCTTCCTGTGTTAATAACATTTTCCTAATGTTTGTACAAAATTTACTCTTAACAAGTTTCCAACTGTGTCCCCATGCTCTTGAACTCATTTTAAAGTAACAGTCTCGATCCACTGAAACAGTGCCTTTCATAATTTTAAACAATTCACTTATGTCTCCTTTTAATCAACGTTTGCTTAAACTGAAAAGGCTCATCTCTTTAAACCTTTCCGCATAACTCTTCTCTTGTAGTCCTGGAATCAGCCTAGTCACTCTTCTCTGGACTTTTTTTTAGTGCATCCAGATGAGGCCTTACCAGTGTGTTATAAGGGTTGAGCATAATCTCCTTGGACTGAGTCAACACATCATGCTATATAACCTAACATTCTACTAGCCTTCTTAATGGTTTCTGAACATTAGCTGACAGTTGATAGTTTTGAGTCCACTATCAATCCTAAATCCTTCTCTTAAGGTGCACTTTCAATTTTCAGACCATTTTTCCTTCCTACGAGTTATGCTTTACATTTACTTACATTAAATTTCATCTTGCCATAAATCTACTCAAGCCTGTATGAGCAAACACTGCAAATGCTGCCGTCCAAATGACCCCGGTTCATGTCCCATACATTCTCTTTTTCGTCCTGAGTATGATGTTAAACTGCATCCACCCTGCCAACATTCCTCCAACTTGCAGGGAAAATATGAGGGTTGGTGGCAGGATTGCCATGCAGCTCTCTGCGGGAGCAGCTCTGCTGCAGCCGCCCATAAGAAGGGGATGGGGGAAAGCCCTCAGGAGCCTCATCCCTGGAACTGTCAATACTGCCAGAGAGCCAATGGGGCCAGGCCTGTTGGAGAGCTGAACTATTGTGGTGCTGAGGCGTCACCCACTGTACGGTAGCATTCGGGTCCCAATTTGAGGCAGCCCATCCATGTGGGCACATGGAACATTTTGTCTCTCTGGCATGATGATCATCTTCCTCTGCTATCGGAGGAGCTTTGTAAACTCCGCATTTCAGTGGCAGCACTATCTGTCGTGCGCAGACCTGGAACTGGCCAGATCTCTATAGGTGGGTACATCTTTTACTGGTCTGGTCTGATGGCTGTCATACTCAGTCATACTGTGGCAGATTGGCTCCTTCCAATAGTCTCCAATGTCACTCTTTCAACAAGCATATTATGAGACTCAGATTAAGGCACTCTCTGGGCCCCTTGTCTGTTGTCTCAGTGTAAGCTCTGACTGCAGAGTGTGACGTCTTGTTTTCTCTGTCTAAAATTTTTAAAAATGAGCACTTTTTCTAATCACAATGTCTTTGCAGCGCTAGAACATGCTTCTAGCCTTTTAATGGAATCATGAACATCCTTATACCATACCTGTTCCCATCACCATCACACACAACTATTCTGCTGTTAAGTATTTGAGAGGAAAGAGGAATGGAGAGGGTGTTTCAAAGAAGCAGGATGATTCAAAGAATGAGTCTCTTTTTTCTCTCTCATCATCTCTTTCTGTCTCTCGTGGCCGTGATGTTATGAGACATGCGCAGACAGTCTACGAGAAGCACAAGAACAGGGCAGTGGGATCTATTGTAATACACACTGGGGTGAACGACATGAGACATCGACAGTAGGAGATTCTCAAGGCTGACTGCAACACTAATCAAAGCCACGAAGGAGAGAGGACCCCGTCTACAAGGATTTTCATCTGCGGTCCCCTACCTCTCGTTAGGAGATCAAACGTGTACTACAGTCATCTGCTGGGATTGAACAACTGGCTGAAAGGCTTCTGTGAGAATCAAAACATCGGGTTCATAGAAACTGGGACCTCTTCTGGGAGAGGCCGCGTTTCTTTAAGCGGGATGGTCTGCATCCAAATAGATTCGGCATCCGGGTCCTCTCCGAAAACATCGCCAAGGTAATTCGTCTCTTTTGACTATTTCTACTCCTAACCCTTTCTGTAATGCTTTGCTAGGACATGACAATTCTTTAACAAAGTCTTCCGCAAAAGTGCACTGCATTACTACTCTGATAACTAATCTCAATGCAAGTAAAAAATCTAGGCAGTGCGGCATTAACACGAATAATTTAATTACAATTACACCTTTAGATGAACAATGTATTAAATCTATAAAAACAGATTATAGATTAAATAAAAAATACACACAGAGCGGCGCTAATAAAAATAACATAATTTCTATTTCAAGTACCCATAACGCACATAAAATTCAGTGCTGCTCCTCCGAAATATTAAATATGGCTTTATTAAATGCTAGAGCTTTAACAAACAGAATGTTTTTTATCAACAATTTTATTAGTGATAGGATAATTGATTTTATTACACTAAGTGAAACGTGGCTTAACTCAGATGGTACAGCTGTTTTAATCGAATCCACGCCTCCGAATTACAGCTTTACTCGTGCGGATTGCCAAGGAAAGAGAGGCGGAGGTTTAGCAAACATTTTCTCAAGCCGGTTAAAGTGTAAAGATGTCAGTTTTGGTAAATTCAAGTCCTTTGAGTATCTTGCCATTGTTATTCATGGAGTTTCTCAGTTTCTAGCATTAACCATGTATAGACCTCCTAAATACAATGTGTCTTTCTTTGAGGAATTCTCAGACTTGATGTCAATTATAATAACAAACTATGACACACTCATAATAGTCGGTGACTTTAACTTTCATATTTATAATCAGTGTGACCCAAAAGTAAAAGAATTCAGGTACCTCCTGGACTCTTTGGATTTAAGACAGCTCGTTAGTCAACCTACACATAAAGCAGGTCATACGTTATACTCAGTAATTACCAAAGGACTAAAAGTTGATGTGAAGCAGATAACTGATATTGGTCTATCAGACCATTTTCTTTTACTATTTCATATAAAAATAATGATAGAAAATATTCACGAGAAGCATATTGTTAAAAAACGCTTCCTTGATTCATCAGCAGCTTCAAAGCTTACAAACATTCTAAGCAACCAGTCCGTTTATAGTGCTAACTACAATAGTGATGATAATGTAAATATTAAGATAGAAAAATTTAATACTAAGGTGAGAGCGGCTGCTGACATAGCTGCACCTGAAAAGACAGTTAAAAAATCTTCTAGCATTGTTATGCCATGGAAGACCCAAAGAGTGTCTGATTTAAGGAGAACATGCCGGAGAGCTGAGCGTAAATGGAGAAAAACTAAACTAACTATTCACTATGAGATATTGAAGTTTAAAATAATAGAATACAATAACACAACCTGTCTTGAGAGGCACTGCTGTTTTTCTAGAGTTATAAATAACAATGCCAGTAATCCCAGAGTCTTATTCTCTACGATTGATCGTCTGCTAAACCCAGGTAACTCAAAGGAATGCCTCCAAAATACTTACAGTGAAACCTGTGAGGCTATTGCTGTATTTTTCAATCAAAAAGTTAATGATATTAGAAATAATATAGTATATCTCCCCAACACTGCAGATCCTCTTAACCCCAATACTCCGTTATAAACAAATTAAACTCTTTCACCAGGATAGATTTACCTGATTTATATAAAATAATTTCTCAACTGAGACCCTCCACCTGCGTCCTTGACCCAATACCAACAAGTTTTTTTAAAGAAGTATCAGGCGTGCTAATTAATAATATTCTTAACATAGTAAACTCATCATTAGATACGGGGGTCTTCCCAGACTGCTGTAGTTAAACCCCTACTCAAGAAAAATAATCTTGACCCCTATGCTTTTGAAAATTTTAGACCCATTTCTAACCTGTCTTTCTTAAGTAAAATTCTAGAGAAGGCATTCATTATGCAGCTAAATGACCACCTCACTAAACATGCTATTCTTGATAAGTTTCAGTCGGGTTTCAGAACAAATCACAGCACAGAAACTGCACTCGTTAAAGTAGTAAATGACTTGCGGGTAAATGCAGACAGAGGCCATTTATCTATTCTCATCCTCTTAGATGTGAGTGCCGCATTTGATACCATTGATCACAATGTTCTTAGAAATCGCCTTAGTCAATGGGTGGGCCTCTCTGGCAGTGTCTTAAATTAGTTTGAATCCTACCAGGCAGGCAGAAAATTCTTTGTTAGTTGTGGTAATTATAATTAAAGACACATGATATTCTATATGGTGTTCCACAAGGCTCTATCCTGGGTCCGCTGCTCTTTTCAATTTCCATTCTTCCGTTAGGTCAGATTATCTCGGGGCACAACGTGAGCTACCACAGCTATGCTGATGACATGCAGCTGTATTTGTCAATAGCCCCTGATGACCCCGACTCTGTTGTTTCACTAACACAATGTCTTACTTGTGTTTCTATATGGATGAATAGTAATTTTCTCAAGCTACAGAAATTTTAGTGATGGGCAATAATGGATCTAATGAGGTTATTAGAAATAAACTAGATGCATTAGGATTAAAAGTTAAGATGGAGGTAAAGAATTTAGGGGGTAACTTTTGACTGGGACCTGAATTTTAAATCGCATATTAATCAGATCACTAGGACAGCATTTTTTCCCTTAAGAAATATAGCAAAAGCTAGACCTCTTATATCATTGAAAGATGCTGAGAAATTATTTCACGCTTTTGTTTTCAGTTGACTAGAGTACTATAACGCACTCCTCTGAGGACTACCCAAAAAAGACATAAATCATTTGCAACTAGTGCAAAATGCAGCTGCTAGAATCCTAACTAGGAAAAGAAAATCCAAGCACATTTCTCCAGTTTTGATGTCACTATACTGGTTACCTGTGTCATTCAGAATTGGCTTTAAAATACTGCTTATGGTTTACAAAGCCTTAAATAATCTCGCTCCATTTTATATATCGGAATGTCTGATACTTTATATTCTAAATCGTAACCTTAGATCTTCAAATGAGTGTCTGCTTAGAATTCCAAGAGCTAAACTTAAAAGAAGTGGTGAGACAGCCTTCTGCTGTTATGCACCTAAAATCTGGAATAGCCTGCCAATAGGAATTCACCAGGCTAATACAGTGGATCACTTTAAAAAAACTGCTAAAAACACATTACTTTAACATGGCTTTCTCATAACTTCATTTTAGTTTAATCCTGATGCTCTGTATATTCAATTAATTATCATTACTATTCATGGTGGTTCCAAAATCCGTACTAACCCTTACTCTCTCTACTGTTCTTTTCCTGGTTTTCTGTGGTGGAGACCTGCGCCACCACCACCTAATCAAAGCACCATGATGTTCCTACATTGATAGATTAAAGGCCAGAAATCCACATGAACATCATCATCAAGTCCTTCCAAAAGAACCCTTAAAAGAATGAAGACTGATCATTTATGTTAGGTAGAATGCCCAGAGGGGGCTGGATGGTCTTGTGGTCTGGAACCCCTGCAGATTTTATTTTTTTTCCAGCCGTCTGGATTTTTTTTGTTTTTTCTGTCCTCCCTGGCCATCGGACCTTACTTTTATTCTATGTTAATGAGTTTTGTCTTATTTAAATTCTTATTTATTTTGTCTTTTTTCTCTATCGTCATCATGTAAGTTACATTATTTGTATGAAAATGTGCTATATAAATAAATGTTGTTGTTGTTATAAAGGCCTAAAAAACAACATTAATAAAAAATATTAAACACATTTTCATATTTTGTAATCATTGCAACAGAAGCTACATTATTTTATATAACTCAGATTTCAACATAGTATCAACATATGTCTTATGTCTCTCTTTCTTTGTACGTCTTGTTGGGTCTGGCATCTCTTCAAATCCACAGTTTTCACAGAGTACCCATTGCAACCTATTCAGTATGAGCGGCACTGTTGTAATGCATAAGGAGAGTTTTGGACTACATTCTTTTCCACTTTTCCTTGACTGACTGCTCTAAACACCACAGCAAATGTGGGCCAGTTAAGGCATGTAACTAAAATAGACTACAATTTCGGCATCAGCATTATACTACCAGTATAATTTAGAGGAAGTAATTTCATTTCTAATCATGAACTCTTTCATTATTAAAATTATTTTTGGGTATACATGGAGCATCCGAGTCCAATGATTTAACTGGGGAAAAAAGCAAATTAGATTCTTGGAGTAAACACTGTTTTTGAGCTGTACCACAAGGATTAACAAACCCACTGCTTCTGTCACTGCCAACCCAAAGAAATATGCCGTGTTTTCCAATGTGCTTTGTAAGCAGAATCTTTAAAATTACAAACTCATTGCCATTTTGACTGCCCCACAGACCTTTTATCAAGGGCTCCATTATCAAAAAAAGAAGACTGGATGACATAAAAGATCATTGCCATGAAGAATTATGCAAAATAAATTTTGGCCAATGAATTGATATGATATATACCTTTTTTACTTTTCTTGTATAGATTGTATAGATAAAGTATAATGTATAGTAATGACGAAAAAATTCAACCTCAAGATTTTGATGAATCTCCACATCTCATGAGCTCCTGAACATGTTTTCACCATTTTTGCAATTATGTCTTTGTGTGTGTGTCTGTGTATATGTATGGAAACACGATAATCTGAGAATGCTTTGAGCTAGATAAATTAAATTTGTCATACATTAGTTTTCTATCAACTTTTGGGTAACATACTGTATGTCAACCAGAAGTGGTACTTTACCTGAACACATTTCTCATTTTATTTTTCACATAAATTGGTACATAGTTTAAATAAACAATTAATTGAAAATTTGTATAGTATTTTTTCATATGATATTGCATTATAAGAAGAGAAAAGTAATTGAAATTTTATATTGTTGTTAGTTAGGGTAAGAAACATATAGATACAGAATTTCACCTTAATCGGATAACTGGAAATGATATCTTAACAGGTAACAGCACTATTACATATGCATTAATACCATTATATAAATAGACATAAATAATTTAAGATTTTGTATGATCATTACTTATCGTTAGATATAAAATTTGACTTTGATCAGCTGACTGGAAGTGGTATATTATTGATCACAAAAACAATCAAAAGTAGTTCTTTGACATATAAACTTGCATTGTGAACAAAGAGTGTTGGTGATTGAAATTTTGTAAGAAAACACAGATATAAAGTTTCATTATAAATGGACAACCGGAAGTGGAATCTACTTTACCTGAAAAGATATAAGGAAAGTTGAGTGGAGAACAATCCAGATTTTTTATGCTTTATGTGTGGTGCTAAGAAAATAACTAACTAGTTAGTATACGGAAGTATACTTCCAAGGTTTGGTATGGATCATTGTGACACATCTGGTATAATAAAAATTTATGGCCTCGTAGGATTGACTTTTTTATGGGCATCAAATTTGTGTCTTACCTTTTTTACCCAGAACTAGGGATTTTCTAGAATTTACCCCACCACTTTGATTGACTGACAACATTTCAATATGCTTTCATGACAGTTGATTCTGTGTTATTGCTGAAGCAAGTTTATCTGTTAAACAAATTATCATATTTTGACAAATTATATTCCACAATTGTTTTGAGCTGTTTTTTTTTTAAATTAACTTTTTGTTTTTTTGGTTTTGTGTTTAAAATACAGTACTTTTAGTGATTTAATAGTGTTTATGAAATTTTCTTAACTGTGATGGTTCTGAATTTCTACAAAAGGTTATTAATTTATTGGTGAAATTACGCAACTTAGTAAGAATTTTGTGTTCAATATTAATCACTTATGATTGGCTACATATTACCAGTAACAGTTGGCAAGTTTGTTTTTCATTTTTACACATTATTTTGTCAATGAAAGAAACCTGTTTTATCAGTAACTAGTAAAATACCCGCGTTTCGCAGCGGACAAGTAGTGTGTTAAGGAAGTTATGACAAAGAGAAGAAAACAGTTTAAAAATAGCATAACATGATTGTCAATGTAATTGTTTTTTTACTGTTATGAGTGTTGCTGTCATCAAGGATTTGATTATCATTATCATTTGGAGGACGTGTTGTGTTCAAGTTACATTCCATGTTTGTCAACCGTTGTAAAGCTACAACAGGTTTCATTGATAACTTTGTGTTCACGTTGTCAGAGTTGAAACATTCATAAACATCAAAGTGTCCACTACCCAAATCGGTAACCGTGAATCTAAGATGTTTAACAGGCATTCCCGGTTGTCCAAAGGTGTAAAATATTTCCCCATTTCTATACACTTGAAAGCGTAAAACTGCAGCTGTCAGTTCACATGCAAAACCATAGGTTGAGAGCTTAAGCATTTCACTGCTATAGTGGTCCTGTGTAGTATAACTGTCTCCTGTACAGTCATCAGTCCACACGTTAAACCTGTCCCAGTCATCCAGTACATAAGACACAATGTCTCTGCTGATTTCTAGGCTGAGACTAATATGGCCATTGTCACACACGTGCGCATGGGAGACAGCTAAAGGGCTTGAGTGAAGGCAGTTCTGAGGCATGCCGGGATGTGGCAGAGTGCACTGACTCTTTTTCTCCCTTTCCTGTAGACCAGGGGTGTCGAACTCCAGTCCTGGAGGGCCGCAGTGGCTGGAGGTTTTCATTCTAACCATCTTCTTAATTCGTGACCAGTTTTTGATGTTAATTAACTTCTTTAGCCTTAGCTTCAATTAGCTTGACTCAGGCCCCTTAGTTGTTTTTTCCTTAATTAGCAGCCGGACAGTAATGAGACATAAAACAAGCAGGACATGACCAGCTCACCTGTACCCATCAAACAAAATATGAAAATAAAGATGAAGGTCTCAGTAAGGTTGATCCCTCAGGTTACCAAAACATTTTAGGAGTTCTTAGAAAAAAACAGAATATCAACAGTTTTGGAAATGTCTGCTGTGGCAAAAAGAGAGCAGCAACAAGCCATGGAATTGAATAATGGGTTTAATTAACAGCAAGAATCGGCTTCTCATTAAGGAACTGGTTGGAGTTTGAAGCCCCAATTTAGCTGGTCATCTGTTGGCTTGTTTCACGTCTCATTTCTGTTTGGCTGTCATTTAATGAAGAAAATAATCAATCCAGAAGACTTAATTCTTAAAAACAGGGCTATTAAAATACAGGAAAAAGAAGTTAATTAGCAGTGAAAACTGGACACTGATTAGGAAAAGGGTTAGAAAGAAAAGGGTTAAAAAGCACCATCTTTAAATAGTCCATAAAGAAATTGTGACACTGTCTCAGAGCATTGAGAGAAACAAATAATGCGAAATCCACAAATTAGTGGTGCCCTCTGCCCATACAAATCGTACTAAAACATAATTAAAAAATAATTGACTTTTTAATAAAGCCTTAGGGTAAAGGACAAACTGAAGAATTGGATTCCTGGGATCTAAAAATCCTTAAAAATGCCCAGAGGATCATGACCAATTTGGAAAAGTGCAAAAAGAAGTTAAAGAAGAATCCAATCATAATTTGAGCCAAGGTGATGGTGAGATCAAAAAGAAAGTGTCAAGAAACCTCACAACATAATACAAAGTAGTAACTTGGATTACACAAATAGTACTGTTTTTTATAAATCAACCTGCTAAGGCTGTTCACATGAAAATTTCCACCTGGATGTTCATATTTCCTTTCTTTCCTGTGGATGCAGGTTTATATGGCTATGCTAATCACAGTATAAACAGCCCCTCAGTTTTGGACATTGGTGTCTTTCTCAGTTGATAACATAGCATTAATGATATACAGTAAATCTGCTCTTCTGGGGCCTCATGTATAACGCCGTGCATAGAACTCACACTATAACATGGCATAAGCACAAAAGCGTGAATGTGCGTACGCACAGAAAAACCCAGATGCAGGAATCTGTGTATACGCAAACTTCCACATTCTTCCACTACATAAATCCCAATCAGCGTGAAAAGTAACGCACGTGTACGCGCCTGCTGTCCCGCCCCAACTCCTCCCAGAATTACGCCTCTTTGAATATGTAAATCAATATAAATAGCCCTTAAGATCAGTGTTCTGTGAAAAGACAATGGCGAAACCATGAGGAAAAATATAACAATTTCAGCAAATACCAAGTTGAGGCAAGGAAAAATGTACTATTTGTTGGTTTAAACAGTGTTATAAACAAGAAAAGGAAGCTGATCGAGTGACATAGCGTGTCGGAGAAACTCGAAGTTCACAAAGAAAAATGTGAAAATCTCAAGTTCACAAAGTTGCACAGTGCCAAAATAAAAAAGAAGTTGTCAGATATCAAAGTCGCTGTGAAAAGGCGAGTCGTAGCCCACCGTCTGAGCGTCAGATGAAAGCTTATTAGGATACAGAGAAAAAAAAAGGCACACAGTGGGGAAAAAGCACAAAATGTCAACTTTAATCTCGAAATTTCCACTTTAGTCACATAGTTTATTTTGTCATTAAAGTAGAACATCATAAACTTCATCTTAAAATCATTTCATTTACTAGTTTCTAAAATCCCATTGTAACTAAAGTAGTACGTTAAATGCTTTGTTTTGTATTTGATCTTCTATGTGCTCTATGTGTGTGAATCACTACGTGCTTCTTAAACCGGCTTTCTCTACCTCCAACAGGACACAGAATCCATTAAATTTGTGATATTACAGCTTTCTGAATAACTAAAATACTGAGATGTATACTTGATATCATTTTCATGATGATAGGAGTTAAAGCATGTTATTAAACATGGGAATACGGTGGCGCAGTGATTGTGCACGACTTTTGATAAATTATTTATTGCAGCAGTACTGTCTCTTTCAAACATACTAACCTCCAATTCCTGTCCTTCCTTTTCTTTCTCCAAATACCCAATCGCCACACAATCAGCTCTATAAAATACATTAAGCCATCTGTAAGCTTATAACGCTGATTCTTCAAAACTTTTAAGGAACATTGAAATATCTTCATAGTACATGTTTAATTATTCTATCCTTCATGCCAGTCCCAGTGAAGCATACAGTGTGAGGCAGGAACAATCCGTGAACAGAGCGCCAGATCCTTGCTAGCGTAGCGACACCGTGTCCTTTAATTATTAACAATATAGATTATTTAAATAAAGTTAAAGTTGTGTCTGTATAATATAATAAACATATTTTGCTGCATTTCATCTTAAAAATGATATTGTCATCATATGTAAATACGCGCTTTATAAAGTGACTCAGGTTGTGTAATATTATGACTGTATCGCAAGTTTAAAGTGAGGTTATTGTACAAATAAGTACAAACAGTTCTACAAGGCAGCTGATGGACTGATTGAGTGCGTTTAGAGTTCTTGGGATGAAACTGTTTCTGAACCACGAGGTCCGTACAGTAAAGGTTTTGAAGCGTTTGCCGAATTGGAGCAGTTCAAATAGAAAGCATGGCTGAGGCAGCGTGTGCTTGATGCTGTATACCGATAATTCTCTTTCCGATCAGCTGCTTCGAGTGGTGCAGTGAGAGCAATATGGAAAAAGATGAACTGATGTGGCAACCCCTAATGGGAGCAGCTGTAAGAAGAAAAAGAAGGTGCAGTGAGAGTAACAATGCTAAAGCAGTTATGGTATTTAGAATAATTTGACCATTCTTTAGGCCATTATATTATTACAGGTTAATTACAATCAGATGCATTAAACTAATAAACAATATGCAGTTAATGTCAGTGTATTTATAAAGCCACATCAGGGATGTGAATATGAAAAAGAAAGATAAACCATACAGGAACTGTAGCATTGCTTTGACGCTGGGTGCCGCCGGCCTGCAAAACCGAGCGGAGAATTTGCGTATGACAGAGTATGATGTACAGTGGAAATGTGTGTGGCTTTACGCCAAGTTTAGGTTTTATACATCATGATTTGAACATGGAAATGTTCTTACGCAACATTTCTTTGCGTAAGCACCTTATATACATGAGGCCCCTGGACTGTAAAAATTTTTAAAAATTTCATTTAGGTGTAATTGCAGGATGAAACTAATTGGGAGATAAAACAGGTCTTTATTTCTTACTCTCTAGCTAATCTACTATCAAACTGTTGCATATTTCAATTAGATTGTCACAGTCATTTTCCTAATCTGAGCACAAAAGCTAAGGTTTTAACTTATCAAAAAAGCTGTTTCTAAACACAAAAGACGGTGCAAGTCTATTACATGGGCATGTTGCTAGGATATACAAAACAGAGTAATGTATAATTCATTCGCTGCTTAATCTTATTAACTAGTAATATATGACTGCTTCATTCTCTCAACATTCTTTTTGAAAAGCTGAAAGACTTTTACAGGCAGGCACAAACAGCAAAATAACATACCATCAAGCATTGAAGGGTCTACAAAGGGTACCTTGCCCATCAGAAAAGATAAAAGCTGCATCAAAATTTTATTTGCATCATGAAACCAATTTCCACATGCCTTAATGAATGATGGTTAGTACAGGAAGATTTCTTAATTCATTCATTAATTTAAAAAAGATAATCTGATAGCGGGTTGGATAATGGATGGATGGATAATCTGAAAGAGCATGGAGAGACTATTCAATTTGTAAGACCATTTTAATTTTTCTAATGTCACATTGGCAAAGACTTGAACATTTAAAATAGCCTAGGTATGCTCCTTCACCAAGAACATCAATTCTCTGTTGCGATCTGGTATCATTTTGAATTTTCCTCCTTTTTCTTTTTCTTGTATTTTGATTCTCAACAGGGGTTTTTCATACCATACCATACAATACTATACCATTTTCTAAGCCTGCCAAATCCTAAGCAAGGTTGCAGGGGCCTATCCCAGCAAACAAGGTTGCAAAACAGGGACAATCCCTGGACAAAGTGCTTGTCCGTTGAAGGGAGAACACACTCACACATACACACATTCTACACACACTAGGGCCAATTTAGCATCACCAATCAACCTAACATGCATATGTATGGGCTGTTAGAGGAAACCGGAATACCCAGAGAAAACCTGCACAGACATGGGAAGAACATGCAAACTCCATGGAAGGAAGGCCCATGTAAGGAGGGATGCGAACCCTGGTCTGAATACTGCAAGGCAGCAGTGCTATCTCTGTGCTACCATAGGGTTTTTCATTTTGTAGAATTTGGTTCTGTCAGTTATTTTTTCTTTTGGGTTCATTTTAAACAAGTTAATATATGTTCACTTCTAGTTTTGTTGTCCCACAACACCCCTGGGTGCCATTATTTTTTTCCATATTGTTGTCAGGGGACAAGTGTTGATTGGCAGGGTCAGGCTCACTGAAAGTTGCAGCTCAGTATGATGCCACTTAAACCAGCAGCATGCTGCAACAGTGCCCAACAGTGTGAATAGCAAATAAACCTTCTCATGTGTTTTTTCTTGATTTAATATTTAGGTTATAAATCCTGCTCCTGCCATATTCTAACTATGATTTTGTTCAGTGATTTGGGTATGCCATCCCAATTTATTCCTATCCTTGATTAAAATGTAGGCTCACTACCTATGTTTCATCTCCTCGTCTGGCATTTGTCATTAAAGACACTAGAGCCTATCTGGCAATTTTAAGATCATACAGTATGTACCACCAAAGTTTGTGTTTTCTTGTAAAAGGATGCAGTATTATTCCATCCACACAATGGATTATAGTGCCACTGGACAAACACTTTCTACAGTATGCACCTGTATTTTTAAATGGTATTCTTACCCAACAAAGTCCAAAATTTGACTAAAGTTTTTCATTATTTTATTGCATAACAATAGAGCCTGAATTCATTTTGCCAAGTTTTAGTACAAAAACTGCATCCAGATTAGATGTTTTTAGTTCCAATAAATGTCCACTTTAGTGGAGCTACCTGATATCAAATATTGCTAATATGTTTAAACACTGCAACATCAGCCTCACCCTACCCATACTTCAGCTTTTACATATAAATTATAAGAGAATTGGTATAAGAGGCCAAGATATGCAAGTAAAATTTGTAAACGGTAGACTCATACTCAATTCATAACATAAAACATGTCAACAGGAATTCTTATGTTAAGGACTTGTTACCTAGATGCGATTTGTAACTTCTGTAGAGGTTATCACTCCATGCATTACTCAGTGGTAACTATAAAATGTGTAAAAAGTACTTATCCTCTTACTGAGATTGTTTTTTTTTTATACATGGTCTTGCTTTTCTGCTGTATATCTGTGTGTACATTTTGCATATTATTAATTTTCCAAACAGACTGTCAAGAAACTTTCATTAGAGTTTCCCATAATTATTTATAGAAACAATAGGATTTTTTTTATTTCTTAAATTTTAAAATATAAGAATTTAATTTTTTAATTTTCTTTTTTATACATTCATGGCTAGTTTATGCCTCTGAAAATGAGGCAGTAATATGAAATCTTAGGAAGTAAATGAATATCCCTCATCTATTAATTAATTTAAATTAATTAATTAAAAATTACTGTAATTATATTGATGCAAGTCAAGAATGCTTTATGTCTGCATATGAGTCAATAACAGAAGAATAAGACGATGATGATTCCACTAGGTATCTTTTAAAATAGAACTGGAGTACACAAGTGAAGGTGCTTATTATTAAGCATGAAAACCAAGCATTGTAAGTTAAAATCTTCACCCCACCTGGCTTCTAAAATTTCATCTAAATTGATTACTCTTGCCAAAACTGAAGATGCCACCATATGATTTCACACTGGTACTAATATCATTAGTTTTTAGCAGTTAAAACAGAACAAAATAAAAAAAAACACACTCACACACTTTATTTAAGATGGGCCACATACCAGGGTTAAATGCATTCCTTAAACTGCTGATAATAGACCAGGATTATTTCAAAAGCCAGGGCCATTGAAAAATAATCTGAGCTTCTTTTAGAGCAGTGTGCGCCAAAACTAGAGAATATGTTTTATTTTATTCCAAACTAAGGAAAAACCCTGTCTGATTCACTGTTTATAACATCATTCAGACTTCAGCTTTGTGAATACAAATTTCACTTACCTATTGTAGCTCCAACTTTTATCCATAATCAAAGTATAGAGTAAACTAAACTTTCTTATATTAATTCCAAAATAATTACAAATGAATTCAATACTTCTAAATTTGTTATAAGAAAAAAAAAAAGAAATATATGAACAACATGGGCGGCGCAGTGGCGCAGTGGGTAGCGCTGCTGCCTCACAGTAAGGAGACCTGGGTTCGCTTCCTGGGTCCTCCCTGTGTGGAGTTTGCATGATCTCCCCGTGTCTGCGTGGGTTTCCTCTGGGCAATCTGGTTTCCTCCCAAAGACATGCAGGTTAGGTGCATTGGCAATCCTAAATTGTCCCTAGTGTGTGCCCTGCAGTGGGCTGGCAACCTGCCTGGGGTTTGTTTCCTGCCTTGTGCCCTGTGTTGGGTGGGATTGGCTACAGCCAACTCCCGTGACCCTGTAGTTAGGATATAGCAGGTTAGATATTGGATGGATGGATGAACAACATAATATGACATAAATTTCAATTAAAGTCAGATCATTCAATACAATTGCTTTAATAATTTATTCCATGTTAAAGCCTCAGATTAAATCATCAATCCTTTAATTAATTCAGATTAATTCACATTAATTGATTAATTCACTTCAAAGCATTGCAAAATTCTATTTATGAAACATCCTCTTTTTAAGAAACAGAACAATCCTAGTAATGACATTATTTTAAATACAAAGTCTAATGCTGATTTTCCTATTCAAATATGAATTTAACATATACCCATTATTCTCTTAATTGTTGTTTCACATGAATATTTTACATTTCACCCTAAATCATATTTTACAGATTTTCAACAAGCAACATTTAATAGTTTTAGATTGCACATAATTGAACATTGTAGGTCAAAGGGGAGGACTTTGATTCAGTCTTAAAAGAAGAACTTCAAACTTCTACAAGGTTCACAGTTCTAGAGGTATTTATGCTACACATTAAAACTGAATCAAGGATTGTTATTAATCTTCATACTTCTTTGCTCTTACTCCACATTCTTAGTTATATTTAGAAGCTTGTTAATTGAATTAATAAGGGTGATTTTCATATTCACTTAGATTTACAAAAATGTACCCTCAACATGGATTTCTACAACAACTGATTCAATAGGCTTTCTTCAGATTGCAAAGGGTTATGCACACTTCAAAATGAAATCATTATTTGTCCTTTACTGTTCAGTTAATGCACAGTTAAGATCTATAACCATGAGTCATTTAAACAATACCAGTTTACTAGTTACCTCAAACCTGACTGTACAAGCTATTTGATATAAGGATGATGAAATATCATGTGTATAATACCTTGTATTTAAAGTGGCCTTTAGATAAAGCATCTCCTCTCAGATCAAAACTAATAAAAAAGTAATTCACTACTGTACACTTATACCACACATTTTCTTAAAGTAGAATGCTGAAAATCTGAGCAAGAATGAAGAAGACAAAAGGGTATCACTTCAGATTAGATGTTGTAACAACAAGAGGGTGCCAGAGAGCCCCAATCAACAGATCCAGCAATACACCACACATTAATATAATAAAATAAACGATTTTTATTCTTCTCCCAGGCACTTTCCACAATCATCTCCCAATAACAAGCCACAAATTCAAAAAAAATTATCAATAACCAACAATTATTCCTCCTTTTTCACCTTTGTTAAGTTTTATGACAGACCTGGGAAATGCTTCCGGTGCCATTCTGTCTCCTCTAGGAAGCACTTTTTTAAGCCATAGACAAAGTAGAGTGATCCTCCGCCGACTGCGCCCTCTATAGATCCCAAGGGACCCCTACAGGGCTTCACTTCAATTTTGAAAAAAAACGAGGGTCTTTAACACTAGAATTACCCACCTTAAATTCCATCACACCTCTCCGCCAACAACCTTTGTCCTGTATATGTGCCGATAAAGACAAGCTGCAAGCAGCCGGCTATTCCATCCCCCCACCGACTTAGAACGTGCACGAACTTCTCCCAGCTCATGCCTTGATTGATTATCTGGGAGTGAAGTGGAGTTTTAGAGTGGAAATAATAGATTGTTATTTGGAACACACGTGTTTCATGTGTGTTTTGTTTCTACAGTAATCTGTGTAAACACATTGTTAAAACAGAAACTTTTTCATATTTTAGTAATAAATATTACAAAATGTAGGCATAAACTATAGAATGTGTGAAGCATGAAGTCTAAACATCAAATAAACACTTTCACAAAAGGTTTACAAATGATACAACAGCTTCCGTGGTTTAGCAGTAAGATTTGCTGACTCAAAAGGCAGTAGGCTTCTCGTGCCTCACAGACCAGAGTTCGATTCCCTGCTGGGGAGAAATTGTTATTTTTTTTTCTTTCTAACCTCAAACGGACATAAAATGTATAAATTGGTATGCACTGTCAGGTAATGAGATCGTTATATTTTCATGTGGGATACTTCTTTTAAAATATTTTTTTAACAATTGAGACTGCAATTAACATGGACAAGTGTCCTTATAACTGTTATTTTTAAGATCCATAGCACACAGACAGACAGAGCACTGCGTTATAGAGAGACAGACAGAGAAGTCACTAGATATATAAATAAACAGGGAAGGCACATGTACTGAAAGAAAAAAAAGATCAACATGTGCATTGATCCTGCTGAACTGAATAAGCTCATGCGCTGTAACACCCCCCCACCCATCGCCGGCCTCAGGACCCCCGGACCCCCCAACCCCCGATCTAACTCTAAGTAACAGCGCAAGTACAGACGCAAACCAAGTGTAATCAAGAGTCCCTGGTTCGATCCCCACTCACTCCTATATTTGCCGTTTTCAGTAGTAAGCTGCTCTTTTTGTTAATATTATACAGTACACACTGCACCACGCACATGTACCCCCCCAATCTGACTCTAAGTAACAGCACAAGTACAGACGCAAACCAAGTGTAAGTGTGTACTGTATAATATTAACAAAAAGAGCAGCTTACTACTGAAAACGGCAAATACAGGAGTGAGTGTGGATCGAACCAGGGACTCTTGATTACACTTGGTTTGCGTCTGTACTTGCGCTGTTACTTAGAGTAAGATCAGGGGTTAGGGGGTCCAGGGGTCCTGAGGGTGGTTGTTATAGCACGTGAGCTTATTCAGTTCAGCAAGATCAACACACATGTTGATCTTTTTTTTTCTTTCAGCACATGTGCCTTCTCTGTTTAATTATATATCTAGTGACTTCTCTGCTTGTCTGTCTCTCTATGTAAAATCAGTCCCAATTATATATAACGTCAAAGCCTGATTATATAAAGTCAGCATCGGAATATATAAACTCATTTTCAATGTATACAGTCAGCGTTGGAATATATAAAAATATTCCTGAATATACAAAAATATTCCCGAATATATATAAAATTTCCGTGCTTGTCATTTCACTCGTACTAGTGAAAGGTGAACTTCGACAGAAGCCACTCAGAGTCGATCGGGCTTGTAAAGTTCATCCAAAAATGCGCCCATACAAAAAGAAAATATAAATATGGTGTTCAAAATGCCGGGCACATACATCATTTTGAATGAATTAACTGAACAGAGGTTTTTTTTTTTATATTTTTCTGAAAATGTTTTTGTTAATTTAGTTCATTATGTTGTATTAGGAACTCATTGCGTTTACTAAAAATGTGCCTGAGTCGTTTCAATCAATATCAATATAATCTGACTTTAAATTTATATATTCAGGAATGAGGTTATATATTCCGACGCTAACTGTATATATTCGGTAATGACTTTATATATTCTAACTCTGACTTTATATATTCAGGAATTACTTTATATATTCTGACGCTGACTTTATATATTCAAGTTTTGACTTTATATATTCAGGAATTACTTTATATATTCTGACACTGACTTTATATATTCAGGATTGATTTTATATATTCCAAAGCTGACTTTATATATTCGATAATGACTTTATATATTCTAACTCTGACTTTATATATTCAGGAATGACTTTATATATTCTGATGCTGACTTTATATATTCAAGAATTACTTTATATATTCAAGTTTTGACTTTATATATTCAGGAATGACTTTATATATTCCGGAAATAATTGTAATTGCCTGTTTGTCACCCCATCTATACTAATAAAAGGTAAAGCCCTCACTGACTGACTGACTGACTGACTGACTGACTAACTAACTCACTCACTCACTCACTCATTTACTCACTCACTCACTCACTCATCACTAATTCTCCAACTTCCCGTGTAGATAGAAGGCTGAAATTTGGCAGGCTTATTCCTTACAGCTTACTTACAAAAGTTAAGCATGTTTTCATTTCGAAATTCTACGCATAACGGTCATAACTGGAACTTACTTACGTACATATATACGGCCATAGCCTGCAGCTCGGTCGCCGTGTGAGGCGGAGTTGCATCCCCCATCATCACGCCACCCACGTAATTGAGTGCCTGCCCATATAAGGCCGTCCATCAGCAGCAATCCAATAGACACGCTGCCACTAAATATTCGCGGGTGAAGGACTGTGCTTATGCAAACGAAGATGAGATGGTCAGGGATAGACTAGTGTTTGGCACAAACTCAGCGAAAGTGCGAGAGAAACTTTTAAGTGCCGGGTCTTAGCTAACATTTAACAAAGTCGTGGACATCACAAGATCGCACGAGATAGCACAAGCACAGCTGAGAACCTTCAATGCATGTACTCCGAACTGACTGTGAACACAGTACGCAGAGAACAAGCAAGAGCTCCAAACAAGCGCTGAACAAAAAACGCATTACACAATTGAGAAGGCAGCAAAAGAATATGAAGCGAGTGACGCATACAAGCATATTCATAAGTGCAGCTACTGCGGAAACAAAGCACAGTGTAAACCTTAAGTTTAAATTAAGTTCATAGACACACTGCTGCTGGCGTTAGTCTTGCCTACAGCGAATATGATATTCGTGGAATACAAGTTTAATGAGAAGACGCAGGGTATAAACGAGACTATTGATCACTTTGTAAAGGAGTTAAAATTGCTATAATGGAGTTTAAATTGCTGGTGAAGGACTGTGCTTATGCAAAACGAATGGGAAAGCAAGGTGTAAAGCTTAACTTTAAATTAAGTTCATAGACACTCTGCCGCTGGTGTTTGTCATGTCTAAGACGAATACGATATTCGCGAGATACAAGTTTACTGAGAGGACGCAGGGTATAAACGAGACTTTTGATCACTTTGTAATGGAGTTAAAGTTGCTGGTGAAGGACTGTGCTTATGCAAACGAAGATGAGATGATCAGTGATAGAATAGTGTTTGGCACAAACTCAGCAAAAGTGCGAGAAAAACTTTTAAGTGCCTGGTCTGAGCTAACATTAAATAATTGCTGGAAAAGGACTGTGCTTATGCAAACGAAACGAATAGGAAAGCAAGGTGTAAAGCTTAACTTTAAATTAAGTTCATAGAAATGCTGCCGCTGGCGTTTGTCATACCTAAGACGAATGTGCTTATGCAAGTGAAGATGAGATGGTCAGGGATAGAATAGTGTTTGGCACAAACTCCACAAAAGTGCGAGAGAAACTTTTTTACGTTCATAGACACGCTGCCGCTAAATATTCGGAGGCAAATCCACAACTTAATACCGGGAATGCCTGTTGAACATCTTAGATTCACGAGTACCGACTTGGGTAGTGATCACTTCGATGAATGAAACCTGTTATCTTTACAACGGTTGACAAAGAAGATGAGATGGTCAGGGATAGACTAGACAAACACAACACATCCTCCAAATACGAACCTGATTGAAACAAATAATGATAATCAAATCCTTGATGACAGCAACACTCATAACAGTCACAAAACAATTACATTAACAATCATGTTACGTTATTTTTAAAATGTTTCCTTTTCTTTTTCATAACTTCTTTAAAACACTACTTCTCCGATGCGAAGTGCGGGTATTTTGCTAGTAGCAGATATATAAAAAAACAGCTAAGGGGATAGATAAATAGATAGATAGGAAGGAAAGGCACTATATGATAGGCAGACAGGGAAGCTACTATATAATAATAAAATTACTGTTATTACTATAAAGATAGATAGGGAGTTCAGGCAGGCAGGCAGAGTGGCGAAGGTAAAAAAGAAAAAAAAATAACGTTTTCTCCCCAACGGGGAATCAAACTCAGGTCTCTGAGGCACGGTAAGCCTGCTGCGCTCTGAGACAGCAAATCTTAACAGTATGCCACGGAAGCGGATGTATAGTTCTTGAACCTTTTGTCAAAGTGTTTATTTGATGTTTAGACTTCATATTTCACACATTTTATAGTTTATGCCTACATTTTGTAACATTTATTACTAAAATATGAAAAAGTTTCTGTTTTAACATTGTGTTTACACAGATTACTGTAGAAATAGAACACGCATGAAATGTGTGTGTTCCAAATAACGATTTATTATTTCCACTCTAAAACTCCACTTCACTCCCAGATAATCAATCAAGGCATGAGCTGGGAGAAGTTCGTGCACCTTTTAAGTCGGTGGGGGAATGGAATAGCTGGCTGCTTGCAGCTTGCCTTTATCAGCACAATTAGATAACAAAAGACGCTGGCGGAGAGGTGTGAACGGATTTAAGAAGCGATTTAAGGTGGGACGGATCTACAAGTTTTTTCGTAGGCTCTGGTAATTCTAGTGTTAAGTGGGTGACATTTCTGAAAATACAGTAGCATAACAATGCAGTGAACCTCTAATTCAAAATGCACAAAATTCAGTTTAACTAAGTCCAACAGAAATTCAATATTATCTTTAACACTGATTTAACCTTTATTTATTGAATTTCCACACTTTCCAAAACCTGATTTCTCTATTTCAGAAATATTTCAAAATTAAGATAATTGCAGGTTCTTGAAAAGCTAGCTTGTGCCATTATAAGAATAATTGGGTATTGTAACACCTTATTTTGTGGATTTTCAAGTCATTCAGTTTATTAATCTACATTACCTGAAAACACGGCAACAAGGATCATTAACTACAACTGAGAAATATACCTATCTTGAATTCCTACTACCTATACTAGTTTCAAGTTTCATTAACAGTCAAATTTGAAATTCTCCTTTTGAATATTAAGTCATAATGACTCAGACCCATCTCAGCCTCCCATATTAAGAGCAAGCTGCAAAAAAAAATCTACATTACAAATAAAACTAATGTGAGAAACAAAACCTTTAACAACAGAATTTCCAAAACATGAGATAAAGTACCTACAGAAGGTAAACTTCAGATTCCTTCAGCCTCAAATCAAAACTAAAGACTCAATATCATGTTACAACTGCTGCTCAGATTGCTTTTAGTAAATAGTTTAGTTTAGCAAATTATTTTGCCCGACTGTTATAATGACATTTTAATTCTATTTCTCTCTCCTGTGTCTTCTGGTTGCAAGTGGTGTATATTTGTGGTTTGATGGATCAATTGCCAGGCCTTAGTGGTATTCTACAGATATACATATTATTAGACTGTGCCATGATCATTTATAGATTGTCTGAGTTATGGTTAGCAATTTACTCAATTAAGGACTGTTGCAATCTGGGATTACAATGCTTAACTCTTTAATATACACATTTCTAATAAACAAGGAAGCACTTTCTTTGAGCCTTGCAGTTTTATCAGTGTGTTCAGCTGTAAGACTGTATGGAAGTAGCTTGGAGATCCACTGTGCCCTTGCCAGTGACTGAAACCAACTGTGGAGAACTGTTACTTCAACAAGAAAAACCCAGTGCCAAAACTCTTCAACCAGAAAGAGTCAAACTTATCTTGATGAAGTTGCAGAGTGCACAGCACTGAGGCTAACAGTGAGTTGGCAAGGAAAACACCACAATATACACAAAGAAAATACCATTTGGTAAAAACACACCACAGACAAAGTTCTTCATCTGAACCCTGAGCCACAAAACACTACTTTATGCAACATTTGACAGCATTCCTAAAGGTTTAATACTGTAAAACTGCTTTACATGTGCCAAAAAAATACAGTAGATTGTAAATAGCCAGAAAGCGCTAGCTTTGTCATGCAACTACACCGTGATGTGCACATGATTAACTGGGTCAGATAAAAGTTTATAAAATCTAGAAAATACTTCGGAGACATAAAGTATCACGGTGCAGCCTCAAGCTTCAGCCTTCTCTTATTCATGGCTGACTGCCATATCATGCTAAAATTTAAAAAAAAAAACACTAAATGAAAAAAGCTTCTAAATTCAAGAAACATCAGAAAATGTCTAAACGAAACAGAAATTGTCTCTTCTGTATTATATGTTTGTCTCATCTGTCTTGTACTCCTTTTTTAATCAATAAGCAATTTCATATTTATGTAATCCTTGTGTTTATCAATAAATTGTACTATTCAGTAACTTATAACAACTGAGTTGTTTCATTTACCTTTACGTTACGTCTCAGGGCCGATAAACTTATCCACAGAAATAGTTAAGAAAAATAAAGTAAGAGCCTTAGCAAAATGCCTCATAAATTACTGGAATTTCCAAAATTAAAACCAATAATTAATTAATTGATTAACACCAGTTCATCCATTCCTCTTCCTTCACAACCCTTAATTTGTAATATATAACCAAAATTTATTTTACAAATGTAATTATTCTAGTTTTAATTTTTATTCCATTTTTAATTATTAATATTAAGTGAGCCTGTAATTTTCCTTATATTATAGAGAAGTAACATGCACTTGCTACAACTTCTTTTTTAATTCATTTAATAAATCTTAAAAGATTTGTTTAAAATATAAGTGCTATTCACATTTCCCACTTATCAGAACTCTCAACAACAGTTGTCATAGAAACTTCTTTTACCTGTTAGTTTAAGAGAACTCATATTATTTATTAAAAGAAATTTCAAAGTTTATTAAAACCAATGGTCCCATTCGCTAAAAAGCTGAAGATATCCTGAAAAAAGAGCTCAAATTTGTCAGTTGCACGACAAAATGTCTGCATTAACAATTATTTTTTAGTGCATTTTAAAATGCATGATACAACTATATTAATATATTTTTAAAATATTAAAAAATATTAACACAATTGTGAATAAAAAAATAAATAATCTGATGAGTCTAGCACGTGGGAGCCCATAGTGGTGATTTTGACATTCTGAATACTTTCTAATATATTAGGTGAG
>JANRMT010062813.1:56933835-56956259 GCA_026402145.1 Polypterus bichir lapradei
ATATATATATATATATATATATATATATATATATATATATATACACATACATACATATATATATATATTTGGAAACATATTAATGTTGATAATGGATGTATAGACATAAAGAACATAAAGTTAGTATATATATGGAAGCCATCATGATTACACTATTAAGGCAAAAATAATAATTGTGTAACCTTACCACAATTCAACTGATTTTCCTTTAAAGTGCGTAATTCTATTCCACGTAAAAAAATTGGATAAACACATAAACTTTCATTTCCAATTCTAACAGAATGATTTCTTGTCCACTGTAATAACCATTTCAGGTTACAGTCACAGAACAGAGTTTCTGTGCCAAAATACCTAAAAATGGAAAGGAAAAAATGAAAAAATGAAACAGATGAGTATTATGCTAAAGGAAGGAAAGATGATTGATTTCTCTGTAGGCATACATTACAAATGTATGACTACACTTATAAATACATACAATATACATGACATGAAACATGTGTAACTTTATTGTTGCAGGTATTCACTGTGCCAACAGTTTTACTTTTATAACAATGACTAACATTTTCTAAATACAAAGTTAAGTACACTTACAAGAATTTTAGTGCAATTAATTCGGCAAACAGTCCTTCAGGAAGAGTGGAGAAAATGTTACCAGATAGATATCTATAAAAATAAGCAAACCATAATACAAATTAAATAGTTATAAAATTAATATGGGTTTAATAACCAATACACTAATAGTGTAGTACTGAAAATGTTTATTTGCAAAGACAAAGCAACAATCTGACTTTTGATGACATTGTTTTGATACTGATGTTGAGATTTACTTGTCTTTTTCGCAGTATTAAATTTTGTCTACAATATTTTAAGTATTTATTTGTGCTATTTCAGGGAACATAAGCTATCATTCTGACTTTGAACTGTATTATTTGCCAAATAGAAATTATTCATACTTACAATCTGGATAAGTGACTGAGATCTGCAAACATTTCAGGAGAGAAACAGCCTATCCTGTTGTTAGATAAATCCCTGGAAGAATAAAAAGAGCTTTGTTTTTATTGTGTCTTTAAAATATTCCTCTACTGAAATATATCAGTAATCTGTTCTTGTCAGTTAATGGAACTGAAGCTAGAAGACTGCTGGCTACATTAGGCCTCTTCACCTAATGACTGCAGATCAGTGGCACTTACATCTCACGTCACATGGTCCTGGACTATATGAGTACTCATGTGGCAGACTAACTGGAACCACTGCAGTTTGCCTTTCAGACAAAGACTGGAGTGGAGTATGCAATTGACTATCTGTTCCACAAGTCTTATTCTCACCTGGACAAAGCTGGTAGCACTGTGAGGAATATGTTTTATTTTCCAATTTCTGCAGTACTTTCAATATCATCCAGCAATCCCTGTTAACAGGTAAGTTCAAAGATCTGCAGGTGGATGAGCATATGATGTCCTTGATAAAAGTCTATCTGTCAGGCAAACCACAGTTTGTAAGACTCAAGGACTGTGTTTCTGATATGCGTGTAAGCAACACTGGAGCACCATAAAGAAGAGTAATGTCTCCTTTTCTCTTCACTCTCTACACCTCAGACTATAACACCAGATAATATCACTTGAAAAAATTCTAAGATGATTCTGCACTTATGGGGTGTATTGATAAGGGGGTGAGACAGAGTATAGAAATCAGGTGGAGAACTTTGTTTCTTGGCGCTGAAAAAAATGTCTACAACTTAATATCAGCAAAACCAAGGAACTGGTTATTTTCTTTATTTATTTATCTTTTTTATGTCCAATCACTATTCAGAAAGGGGATGTAGAGTGGGTGCACTCCAACAAGTACTTGAGAGTCCACATCAATGCCAGGTTGGACTAGTCTCATAACACAGAGGAACAATATATGAAATATGAAGGGCAGACTCTTTTTCCTTAGGAGACTGTGTTCCTTTAATGTGAGTTGTGACATCCTTCATATCTTCTACAACTCTTTGATGGCCAGTGCAATTTTCAATGTTGTAGCATGCTGGTCTTGTAACATGACTCAAGATAGACCCACAGAATCAACAAGCTAATTAAAAGGGCAGGTTTATTTACGGAATAAACTCGAGACCCCCTGGAGATAGTAGCAAAGTAGAATCAAAACAAATTCAAGTGCCATTATGAACAATGTTGCAAATCCTCCCTCTGACACATTAAATCTAAATACTTTCAGGCAAAAAATCATTCAGCAGAATTGTGACAAAAAAATTTCTATCTATGACTGAGACTTTTAACCACATGAAAAAAGAACTGCTTTTATTTCTAAAATGAAGACATTCTCTGCATAAATGAAGAGCATGGAATTGTATTTACTTTAAGATTTTGGCTGAATATAAGTATTGTGTAGGGAAACTCTATAGGTTATACATATATAAATGTCACATCAACTGTCAAACATCAAATTTAAATAGATGAAAACATTAAATGAAACAAAAGTCTCTTTACCATCATTATATATTATTGTATGGGTACTATAGGTTTGATCATCTTCACTTAAAAAATGTCTCTACTGATAATGATGCTAGGCACATTTTTATTTTTTTCATGACAGGGAAAGTTTATACAAAAAGGCTGGGTGATACAACGCACGAAAGGATGTAAAATTTAAGTGTATTATTTTTAGATATGGAACTGAAATGTACATTTGTGTAGAGGTATTTTTATATTATAACTATTTCTTATTTATTTTGTGTTAGCTAAAGCTTATAGAAGTACAGTATGTCCTATAATACTTACAGTAGGTAATGAAGCAATTATACATGACTTTTGGCTTTATACATTGCCAAATCCACCAAGCCCCACATTTATTGCAACCCCATGTCTTACAGTTTTTATAATAATAAATTGGACATATTAATCCTTAAGCTGCTTATTGCAAAAATACCAAATACTGCACCAATTGGTCAAGTCAAGTCGAACGTTTTACGAAAATCAGCAAAGGCTGCAAAGAAACTCTGCTGATTTTTGAACTTGAACTCCATGAGAACCCTCAGTGCCAGGACGCGGTTGACTGTAGACTTCTTAGGTATAAAACAAGACTTCTATGGTCGCTGGTAGTTGAGCAAGTGATCATGAATAATATTGGGGATGACTCTAGTAAGGCCATTACCCAGCACTGAGAGCAGTGTCATCCCCCTGTAGTTGCCACAATCTAGGCGATCAACCTTCCTTTTCCAGATAATGAAAAGTCCCATTTTCCAGCCTGTTGGAATGACACCTGTCCCCCAAATGGAAGCAAAGATTTCTAACAATGCCAGGAGGACAGCCTTACCACCAGCGAGAAGAAGTTTACCCCAGATATCACAGATCCCTGCAGCCTTCCCTACCCTTATCTGGTTTACCACCTGTGCAATCTCAGTGAAATTGGGTGGGTCATAGTTAATTGGAGGATTAGCCTCAAGATCCGTTGACCCAGAGATATCCAACGTCCTAGCTGAAGGATCAGCTTTCAACAGCTGCTCAAAATAGCCATCCCAACAGGTCACAATTGTATCCAATTGGTCATCTGTGTTTTGTAAGAATTCAAGGATACCTATTATTTCCTGTCCACAATGCCAACTACAAAATTTCCATCAAGATTAACTATGAACCAAAAAAATTTTAAAATCTTTTATCCAAAATAGAATGTAACCATATATGGGTACAGAATATTGACTGGCAGGACGCAAAAAGAAGAGTCAAAGAACAAGTGTTAAATATAGTGTAAAATAAGTATAAGGCAGTTTAAGCAGCAAGGCAAACTTCAAATGCTGCTGCAATCTCAGTACCCTCAGCAGCTTCATATTTAGAATGATTGCTCTGCTCTTCAATTCTTCAATATAAATGGATCATTCAGATGATTGGAGGGATTAGATTTTTTGACTTCTCTAGGAAATAGGCATTTCTAACTGCAAAATATGTAACACTACTTTATGCATATATAAACAAATAAATAATATGCATTTATTTTATAAAAAATACTCACAGACTCAAAGGAGCATTATTGGTGTTATAATTAAAAATGGATATTTTACATTAAATGTACCTATTACTAATTATATAATCATTTTAAATTTCCTCAACCACACCTTTTATGCTATTCTCCTTCTAATGAAGAGTTGTGCTGTCTCATAATGTTAAAGTAAATGTAGTACTTACAAATACTTCAGCTCTGTCAGTCCACGAAAAGCCCCAGGCTCTATAGTACTAATTAAGTTGTTCTTCAAATCTCTGAGAAAATTAAAAGAGAAAAGTTATTATGGTGTCATGAATGGTTATGTATAACAAACTTAAAATAAATAAAATAATAAATCTTAAAACCTTTAATAATATTATCACAATTTTTGTGAGGAATTTAGTAACTCTTGCTATAATTGGATTAGCTGAATAATATTAAAATAATTGTAAACATGTTTAGAATTACAAGGTTAAAATTAATAAACACTTTGTAAAACTTTAAGAGAAATGACAAAGACAACAGTTTGCTAAAACACAAAAGTAACAAAACCACAATACTGTGTTATTAGTCACCTAAAATACATTAAGCGTACTGTCTGTCTGTATGCCTTGTTGTCAGAACGGCTGGAGATCTGTTTAAGTATGCCCAGTACTGCATGAGACATCCACAGCCATCTGCACTCAACACTCTCCCAATCTTCATATTTAAAGATGCACAACTGAGTATGACAGCAGTTACCTCTGATAGAGTGCATAAAGCAATTGTATAGTGGGGATTATTTCTGAGTCTGAACAGGTTTTGGTTGTTAGGATTCAAGGTCTATGAGAGGGTTTTTGTATACGTTTGATTTTTTTTTTTTTTTTTTTTTTGTTATTTTCTGACTGTTTGTTCTTTTTTGTTTTAGTGGTTACAGAATTGCATGTTCACAAATTAATTTTCAAATTTCTAAATCTTGACAGAAAGAAGATCAGTTTTCTGTTTTAAGCATAGGAATACAAGCAAGACTTGGCTTACTGGGAGACTAAACCCAAGCTGTTAGGAAACTGATAGCTATGTTAAGAAAGATAGCTTTTTTAGTTTATGGAGAATCGGAAATGTTTAATGACATATTGCTTCAGAAATGCAATTCAAAAAGTTTATGTAGAACTAAGCACAATATCAGTTAAGCAACTCTTTTTTCAAGAGGTGTGCAACTGAAAAGTCTTAGTTATAACAGTCTGCTAAATGGGTAGCATAAACGAAATCTAAACTGAAAGAGAGACAGAAAGAACATCATTTGAATAGGACTACCATAAAATACCAACAGAAGGATGGGTCACCCTTCTCTTAAAATGTATCTTATCTAAAGATCTTGACCATACATTGTTCTTCTCTCTATTGTTAAATTAACCCTAGCCTGAATGAATCTATTAATTTTTTACATTTAAGAATTCTCATTTAAAGATTTACCAGTGTTGTTTCTTGTCCTAGAGAGTATATAAACATAGGGAAATCCAGTTTCTGTATTATATCTTGCCTGAAGAAGGGGCCTGAGTTGCCTCGAAAGCTTGCATATTGTAATCTTATTAGTTAGCCAATAAAAGGTGTAATTTTGCTTGGCTTTTCTCTACATTGAAATGTAAACAAATAGATCAGTATACAGCATCCCTGAATACTCTTATAGTCCTTTCCACAAAATAACAAGACAGGTAAAACTGAAAGTCTGCCATTACTAACAAACATGGAGTACTCCAGCAGAAAGAGGACCAGTTAATTGATTTTCTATCTTAATCACTTTTCTTTTTCTGTTCTCTCTTATGTTGATTTTTGTCCAGTCATCCCATCATCTAAGAAATGCTATTCTCTTATACGTAGTTCTGAACTTGAACATTATAATTCAGGATGATAATTAAAATTATGTCACCCTTTTTGTAGTTGCTTATAGAGTCTGTCAATTGAAATCTACAGAAGTGGACGAGGTACAAGATCCTCTTGATGCATAATGGAATGGGGTTATCTAACCTTGTTCCTAAATTTGTGATCTGGATCAATTACTTCTGTGGAAACCTCTATATTTCCTGCACCTTCCTTCTGATTTATGATGATATAGTTAGACCTCTTTTATTGTCAAGCCCCAGTCTTGGAGCATACCACTGCTGGCCACAACTCTATTCCCAACCTGACAACCTACTATAAATGCTGCTTTTCATCTACATCAAAATGCAAAGTCAATTATTTTAACTGAAACAACACCTTTTAATGTTATACTATAGTTAAAATTGACAGATTTCCCTTTAAGCACAAATAGCAACTGTTCAACTGTTGTAATATGTAAAACTATATTTAAAAAAAGTGTTACTGTAGGTATAATTAATTTTTATATAAGTAATATTTTCCATTATTTAATTTCAATTTTCAGTTCTTGAAAAACAGACATTTTCCCAGTGACACCAAGCATACATTTCATTACATTAAACTGCATGTTCCACAAGTTGCAGATGAGGACTGTAGTTTGGTTTTCAGGGACAGGCTCAGTATTGACATATAAAATTAATTTAAATTAAAAGTTGAAAGGAACTCATACTTAAGAATTCATAAAGTATAAAAATATGACAAAAATTTATAAATTAATGCTTTCATTAAATTTGAATATGTGTAGAAAAAAAACTGTGCCATTGTAAAAATAACATTTTCCAGATTGATTCTATCATCTTTTTGTCTTAGTTTGCCCTTAATGTTCATATTTTCCAAAAGTAGTCCACAGAAGAAACATCTCACACTCAATGACATTTTTTTATTTTCCAAAATGAGAGTAAATATGTATTTTTTTCCTTAAAACTCTATTAAATACTGAATTCTGGACAAAGCCTTCAAGTTATTTCCAAGGTTACAGCTACAGAATCACCAAACTATAGCTTTGTTTACTGCTCACTTTTGCCTCATCACCCTTTTCAGCCTGCCCAGAAGTATAAGTTAGTATCTTAGCTACCAATTTTGGAAAAGGGAAAAACTGTTCTATCTTTACCTGACAGAAGGAATATGGGTCTATTAAAAATTTGTATATTGTGAAGCCCCTTGGGGATTCTTTGCTCACAACATTAACCAAAAAGACCAGAGGTTCAGGAAAAAGGCTTATTAACAAAATCAAGTGTCCAGGGAAGGGTATAAAAGGAGGAAAAGTATTACAAGAAAACAACAAAAGCTGACCCTTTATGATCCTATTAAGCAGTGAATTTTCTAACAGACACTTAACAGACTACACCCCAAGAACTTCACCCACAATAACCCCACCACCATAGCCATCAACAGCAAACACTCACAGCAAAACCATAATACTTTCCTACTGCAAACTATCCTGGTTCACTTTCTGGTCAGTTCCTCAATGTCTGCCAGGAAAAACAATTTGCCTTTGCACTAAGGCTTCAAGGCCCTAGTGTCCTTTGTAATGTATGACCCTGGAGTATTTACAACGACACATTCAGCTCACTGTAATGCTCTTCAGGTTCAGCGTCAGTCCTACAAGGGAAGTATGACTAGCTTCTGACAGCTCTCTCTGGTGTCCGCATTATCGTCTGGTGGCTCTGGTCCTCAACTTAAAGGAACAGGCCACCTAGAAGAAGCCTGGTAACCAGCTGCAACCTAATACTGATGTTTCATACACTGAGGAACTCCTTTTATGACCTTTTTGGATTTAGCTATTCCCTAAAGATCTTGTCCAAGGAGTGCACCCGCCTTATGCTTGTAGAAAACAACTGGATCCCAACCAGAGAGTGCTCCAGACTGACTCAGAGACATGCTAGAAAATGCTTTACAGTATTGCACAATGTTTTACTGTCCTTCACAAGATATACATTGCCAATAAAAAGTACTCACCCTTTTCGAAGTTTTCACATTTTTGTATAATACAACATTAAATCACAGTGGATTTAATTTTGCTTTTTTGAAATTGACCCACAAAAAAAGACGATTCAATATCAAAGTGAAAACAGATTTCTATAAAGTGGTATAAATAAAATACAAATATAAAATACAAAAAAAATAATCTCATAAGTCTTCACTCCCTTCAAGTCAGTATTTAGTAGATGAAAATTTGGTAGCCATGACAGCCTTGAATATGTGTGGACAGGTCAGCTTTGCATATCTTGTAGATACTGGGCGGTATGACCAAAATTCTATATCACGGTATTTTTCAAAATTATACCGGTATCACAATATTCGGTGGTATTTTTTTCCCATGCATGAGTGGATGTTAACCACATTTTCCACTGCAATTACTGCAGTAGACTGGCTAAGAAAAACCTACTCCACTGTCATGAGAATTGTACATTGTACAAAAAAAAATTTTTAATGTGCGCACAAGTATTAATACAGGTTTGCAAGGCCCCATAAAGTGATAGTTTTCAAGGGGGTGGCACTGATGAAGAGAAGGAATCACATTGCGTGATAGTTGCTGTCAAAATATAGAACCTTTTTTATTGAACAAATTTTGCAAACAACTTAAACTAAAATTTTGATAACATATTTTCAACCATACAAAGAGGCATTTAGACTTTGTAAAATATCCAGAGGTGCTTGTCAAAAGTTGTATTGCACTGAACATGTCTTAGAAAAGGAATAAATAGTAAATGTTTTTTGTAAACCAACTACACTTTCTGTTAATGTTAACAATCTCTGTCCACTGACACATTAAAGTGACTTTTTAAACAACTTTACCATCATTAAACTGCACAATATTTAAACTAATAAACAATAACAATAAAATAAATAATAGTGCAACTTCCAGTAATAATACTATTACTTCAAGACTTCAAGCCGAGGTGCATTACATAGTATTCACCAAATAAAAATAAAATAAAATAAAACAAGTGCAACTTGGCGAGACATCTTTACCAACTGAACCATCATTAAGGCAAATTGCATTAATATGGACCTTGCTTCAAGCTAAGCTACATACATAAATAATAAAACTGCAACTTGCGTTTATAATGCTATTTGTGGTATAGCCCTACGGAATCGTATCAGGGCCACAATAAAGAAAAAAAAAAATACGGACACAGGGAAGAAAAAAAAAAATTATATGTCGAGTATTCTAGACATTTCCACCTTAATCTTGATGCTTATGCTTATCGGCGCAGGCAACGATCGCCGCACAGAATCCATTCACATCATGATATTCCTGCTCTCTGAAAATTTAGAATGCTAAGATAAATACATTATATCATTTTCAGGATGAAATGCATTAAAGCATGTATTAAGCATGCACAGTAGTGTGGCGGTAATGCTGCACCCTTGCAGTAAGGGGTCCCCAGGTGTTCGCTCAGTGTACAGAACTTTATGGCAGGTGTGACGAGACTCCAAAAAACTGGATGTATGAATGGGTATTGCACAGGTTTAACTTAAATATTGTGTATATGTTTGGTTCGTGATCTGGTGTTCGGAGACACAAACACAGAATTCAATGGAGGTTCATCTGAGCGGGCTTTCTTTATTGCATGTGTGCTGTCTCGGTCTGTACCAAACCCCCAGTTCCTATCCTTCCTTTTTCTTTCTCCATATAACCAATCACCACATGATAAACGTCTTTGTGAAATTAAAACTAGTTATAAACTTAAACCACGGAGTGTTCAGAAGTTTAAAAAAAAATCTTCGTTATACATGTTTAATTATGCTATCCATTCAGGGTTGCACCCATCCCAGCAAGCATTGTGTGCGAGGCAGGAGCAAATCCTGAACGGGGCGCCAGCACATCGCAGGGTGAATATGAGCAATACATATACTAGCAGGGTTAATATAGCATAACAAAACCCCACATCCTGCATAACTTTGAAAGGAAACTGAAGCACGCCAAGTAAACCCACCAGAAAACATGCAAATTCAAAGCAGGGAACACCCGGGACACCTTTGCTGCGAGGCAGCAGTGCAACCTCCACGCCACCGTGCCCACACATGATTAATACATGTTTTAATGTATTTCATCATGAAAATTATGTCAAGTACTTATCTTAGCATTCTAAATGTTCAGGGAGCAGGGATATCATGAAATTAATGTACTCTGTGTGCTGCCTGTGCCTCCTCTTAGTGCAGGAGGAAGTCAGTTTAAGAAGCATGTAGTGATTAACATGGCTCCAGGAACACTTAACACAAATCATTTAATGTGCTACATACCTTATGATGGGGTTTGAGAAAATCTAGTAAATTAAATATTCATTTTAAGATGAAGTTTAGTTTACAATGTTCTACTTTAATAACAAATTATGAGAATAAAATACGACAAAAGGCGAGAATAAAGTAGAAATGTCAAGAATAAAGTCAACATGACAACTTTATTCTCGTCATAAGCGTCGGGATTAAAGTGGAAATGTCGAGAATGAAGTCAACATGTCGTCACACTATTTCACAGTACCCAGGTACATTACACGGTATTGAAAAAAATAAAACAAGTACAACTTGGCTTGCAGTATTATCCAGTAGTATAGAAACAGTATTCACACATTTGAACATAATGGTCCACATCCAACCTTTTAAATCCAAAGTATCTCCAGACAACAGACATGACTCCTTTTTCCAGCAAAAGTTCTTCTGCGTCATCATGTTCAACTTTATCGTCTGCTACAGCTTCAGCTTCAGAATGATCTCTGTCCATTTTCACCATGCAATACCTCCACTACCGCATGTACTCCGTTGCATGCCTGTTTAGCAGTGTAGCAGCGAAAAAGAGCCCCCACGCAACACCTCCACTAATGCATGTACCTCGTTGCATGTGTGTTTAGCGGTGTAGCAGTGAAAAAGGTCCCCCTTAAACAGTTTCCCGCTGTGCCACTTTCCAAACGTTGTTTAGGTAATTTAAACCGGTGTTGTGTTATAAGAAAAATCCATATCATAACAAAAGTAAAAAACGGTTTTCGGTATGAACCGGTATACCGCCCAGCACTAATATCTTGACACTGCAGCTTTTCTCCATTCTTTTTTACAAAACTACATTAATTCTGACTGCATAAGGATCATATATGAACAGCCTTTTTTAAGTCCACCCACAAATTCTCAAATGGATAGAGATATGGACTCTAACTCAAACACTCCAGGACATTAACATTGTCATTTTTAAGACATTCCTGTGTAGCTTTGGGTTTATGCTAGTGGTTGTTGAAGTGCTGGTAAACACATCTTCTAAGCTGCAGGTTTCTTGCAGACTGCATCAGATTTACCTCCAGTAAGTCACTGTAAGTTGCTGCATTCATTTTATCCTCTACCCTCACAAGCCTTTCAAGGCCTATCTTTTTTATAATGTGCAGAATTTGTTTATGCCAAACATGATATTTAGTTTAAAGGCCAAAAAAGCTAAAATCTGGTCTCTTCAGACCATACAGTATAACCTTTGGAGTCTTACATATGCTTTCTATCAAACTCAACTTAAGAGTTCATAAGTGGTTTTTTTTTAACAGTGACTTTTTTTGCCAGTCTCCCATAAAGCCATGACTGGTGAAGTACCCAAGCAGAAGTTGCTCTCTGTGCAGTCACACAATCTCAGCAACTAAAGCCAGTTTTTGTGACCAGCTTTCACTAAGCAGATTTACAGCTGTGAAAAACTCTTTACACTTCTTAATAATTGGACTCCAAAGACCATGATACTGACTCCCCACAGATCGGAGCTTCCATATTAGATGCATTCATACTATCAATTGCAACCTATTGAATACAGACTGCTGATTTCCGTTTAACTAATTATGTGACTTCTTAACCAATTAGCTGCACCAGTGATAATTTAAGTGTGTCTTAATAAAAGTGGTGAATACTTATGTGATCAATTATTTTGTGTTTCATATTTGTACTGCTTAAATAGGAATCAACATCTCTTACCGCTGTACTAACAAAGAAGTCGCTACAACGAACCACACTAACCCGATTTCTTTTTCGTCGGTCATAGTCTTGAATAAAAGCACACTTGTTCTGTTCTATTTATACCTTTTGTGAAAGTACTTATTTGATATTTGGACTTCAGACTTCACACATTATACACTTCATGTCTACATTTTCTCATTAGTACTAAAACATGGAAAAAGTTTGTCTTTTAGGTATGTGTTCAGCATTTCTTGCATTTCCTGTCATCCTACACTTACATAGATCTTTGTAGACACGGAACACACATAAAATGCACGTGTTCCAAATAACAATATTTTTTTAGCCCATGCAGGTCTAGGTACTACTTCACTCCACCATAAACCAGACTTGACCTGAGAGAGGGTTTTGCAGTTTCTATGGCAGTGGGAGGATGGGATAGTAGGCTGCTTGCTGCTTGGGCTTATCGACACTTTTACAAGACAAAAGACGTGACGGAGAGATGCGAGCTGATTTAAGGTGGGCAGTAATTCTACTGCTAAAACCTAATACCTCCAAGACAGTATAAAAAATCCTATTTAGGCTTTTAGGAATATGTTTATTCCAGTACACCACAAAAAGAAACTGGACCCGACCTCGTGAACTTTGAATGCAAGGCAAGGTCCAACTCTGGATAGGAAACACAGTCTGAAGGCCCTAAGTTATACTAATAAAAGGCAAAGCCCTCACTGACTGACCGACTGACTGACTCACTCACTCACTCACTCACTCACTGACTCATCACTAATTCTCCAACTTCCCGTGTAGGTAGATGGCTGAAATTTGGCAGGCTTATTCCTTACAGATTACTTACAAAAGTTAAGCAGGTTTCATTTCGAAATTCTACACGTAACGGTCATTACGGTTGACAATGTCTGCCATGTTGAACATTCTTATTTATGGCCCCATCTTCACGAAATTTGGTAGGTAGCTTCCCTGCGCTAACCGAAACTGATGCACGTACTTATTTCGGTGGTATGACGCCACTATTGGCCGCCATATTGAACTTTCCAACGTCACTAATTCTCCAACTTCCCGTGTAGGTAGAAGGCTGACCCCATCTTCACGAAATTTGGTAGGCGGCTTCCCTGTGCTAACCGAAACCGATGTACGTACTTATTTCGGTGGTATGTCGCCACTGTCGGCCACCATATTGAATTTTCCAACAGTCTTTGATGCTTATGGGCCCATCTTCAAGAAATTTGGTATGCGGGTTCCCAACGCTAACTGAATCCTACTTACGTACATATATGCATCCATAGCCTGCAGCTCGGTCACCGTGTGAGGCGGTGTTGGATCCCCCATCCCAACGCCTCCCACGTTGTTGGCTGCCTGCCTATATAAGGCCATCTGTCGCTCCAGTCTCTACATTCCCTTCCTTGCTTCGCCACGGGATTCACATCTCCCTGCTGATAACTACAGCCTTTTTATTTAATCCACGGCTTCTCCGCTGTTTTATTGTTTGTTTATTACGCTTATAGTTATTGTGTAGGTATTTTAGACTTCCTTTACATTGTTCAGGTACCCATTTCCTTTATCGTTCCAACCATACCCCCATTAACATGTCTATCGAGGTGATCACCATTGATCAAAGAACTGTCACTTACTGAGTGGTTTCCATGCCCGGGGATAGCACCTGCCTTTTCCATTCTCTTTGTTACATATTGCACGGCCATATCAGGCTCACTCTTGATATCCGGAGGAACATTGTGTCTTATGTATTGAATGACTGGGACGGGTTCAACGTGTGGACTGATGACGGTACAGGAGATAATTATACTACACAGGAGCACTATAAGAGTGGAATGCTTAAGCCCTTCACCTATGGTTCTGCATGTGAGTTGATGGCTGCCACTGAATTGTTCAGTTGTCGCTTTCAAGTGTACCAAAATAGCCAAATATTTTACACCTTTGGACAACCGCCAATGCCTCTTAAACATCTTAGATTCACAGGTGATGATTTGAGTAGTGGACACTTTGATGTTTATGAATGTTTAAACTCTCAAAAGATGGAAGTGAAGTTATCGATGAAACCGGTTGTATGCGCACAACGCTTGACAGATGCCGAATATCACTTCAACACAAGTCCTGCAAATACTGTCGTAATTGAAACAAACCATGAAACTCAAACCGATTGTGACAGCAGCAATCCAAGCTGTGAGATTTGAAACAAGATTACTTTTCACATGGCCAACTGTATGTTGCATGCTCAAGAGTAAGCTGAGCGCACAGCTTGGTCATACAACAACCGGAGGGCCAAAATGACAATGTGGTATACAAAGAGATCCTTAACAAATAATTATTGGTATATTTTCCCTCAGTTTAAAAAGGTTTAATTTTCTTCTTGATAAAAATTTTAAGGCAGTACTTCGCCGCTACGAAGCGCGGGTATTTTGCTAGTACACAATATTCTGCAAAGAATAATCTAGATGTGTTTCTATTCTTAATAGAAAGTCATGTCCAGAACATATTCAACTGCAGAATAAAAAAGTTGCAACTTATGGCATACAATAGAAATTAAAAAAATAACATTTTTATGACAGCCATGCTAGTTTACAGTGAAATAAAGCACAACAGATGAATTGGTTAAAACAAAAAGGTCAAACTATAATACCAATCTACATTGAGTTTGGAAAATAAATCATAATGACCAAGATTGTTTGAAGCAAGTAGTGTTATGGAGAACACTGACTTACCACGCTCATCATTTGTTTAACAGCTGTAATACCTGATGCATGTTTCTTAGAATTGATTTTTACAGTCCAAGTTCTTGTTATTGTCAGTCTTTAAATTCAAACACCACAAACAACAAATACATGCTGTAAAAAAGGTTTACAAACATACTAAAATGATAATCATCCCAAGCTTCTTTACAAATATTAAGCTATGACAATTTTTCATTACAAATATGAAGTTAGTAACTACTAATGCTCAATGACCCCTAGTTAAGTATTCCAACAATTTCTGAATATACTGTAGAGCTACATGCTAGAAAATAGACAAGGGAAAAATGTGTTACAGCATGAAGTGAATAGAATTATACAGTATGATGACTTATTGAAAGTTAAAACAAAATTTAATATGGCACATAATTTTCATCTATCTGTATTATCCTTGTATTTATATGCTTTTAATGCCTGCATGTAGTCTATAAACTGCATTGGAAATAAACTGAAAACACAGATGTTGTTAACTTGTTAATATTTCACAGCAGGGCAATTGCTTCACATTTTCTTAACTGGTGTTTCAAAATAAGGTGTTGTAATAATGACAAAAATAATATACTGTTCAGATGAAGGGGAAGTGAATATGTCAAGGGCAAAACTATTAATCATTTCTGCCATCACACACCTTGTCAGAAAACTGAGATAAAACACACTGAGCTCTGGTCTTGTTGACCTACTGCCAAGTTATCTTCTGCTGCTAGAAGCAGCAGAGTCAGCCAATCTACTGCTGTAGTTCTCAAGGTAGATAAAATGATGTCTCCATTTGATCTTAGCCTAAAGGCTAAGAAAGAAATAATCAGATTTGTGTATCCCAAAAGTATATATGCCACCTTTTCTCAGTATTGTCCAAAGTAAAAAATGAAATTATAAAGGTATGCTGTGGACTATTTTAAAAGAACATTTCCTAACAGAATAAGCAGATTTACAGAATGCTGCAAAATTGTTCAGCATTTGCTTATGTACTTGATCAGTTTCCCCTTCAAATGGAACTAGCTAGTTTACACAGAATACTAAGTTTGTTCCCTAGTTTTTAGACATTGCTTAAATGATGCTTGTTATCTCTTGTTATCGCTTAGCAGCTTGTGCACAGTTAAAATGTCCAAAAAATGGCTGATCCTGTGCTCTGACACCTAAAGGTCGCAATTTCCATCTCTGGGGATTAACAAAGTATATAAAAAAGACTAGGTAGGAAAGCTGACCTTGATCTGCTGAACTTTTAATTTACTCAGGGTGCCTGAGCCGCTAGTGTTTTTTTTTACTCCAAAACAGTTGTCATATTTAAGCTTTTGCTTTCTTCATCTCTACTTCTTTCATGGCTTTATCAGTGGGTCAGTGGTTCTGGTTCTTGTTAACAATGGGGCATAGAAAATTACCAGAAGCCCCTTTTTCTTGCCTATGACATCACTTTTTGCTTATGATTTGCTCAGAATAGGCAAGAAACATGGCCAGATTAGAACTAGGTAGAAATGGGATGTGCAACTATTACAGAAGTGATAAATCGTTGAAAATGACTGAAATGATTCATTTTTTCATTAGTACGAGAGGCCAAAGTCTGTACTTGTATTGATATATGATAAAATGAACACAATTCATGGATATATTCCATAAATACTTGACTGAAAAGTTTAATTTATTAGCAGATAAGTCTTTTTAGTCTTTCGCCCTCAAGCATACTGCACAACTTCCAAAGCAGCAAACAGACTACTAATCAGAAGCTAACTGTAGCATTTTATTTAATTTTTCACTTTCATTAAAATACTTACCTTCAAAGTTTCAGCACGTTGAACGTCAGTTCATCATTTATGATTTTCTAACTCTAATCACAATCATTTAACAGAATAAACAAATCCATAGATTGCCAGTGATTAGACAAAGCCAAAAGCACAGTAGAACAGATTCAGAAAAGTAATACTTGTAATAAATAAACATATGATTTTTAATAAGTAAAATTTAGTTGGAGAATGTATTAATTTCAAAAACAAAAAATCAAAGTCCAAGCATATCAAACTTCTTTAATTACCAAAAAACACATTACCTAACTTTGATCTGTCTATCACTGTCTTTGTGGAGTTAAATGTTTTCAGATATATTTAGGTTTTTCTGAACCATCTGGTTTCCTCTCATATTATATTAAAGATGTTTGTGCTAGGTAAAGGAGGGGTAACAATGGAAATAGAAAACAACATTGACCAAGCATATGCTGCACAGCAAGGATCATCAATTAGCAGCCTATGGAGCAGAGCACCATTTTTCTTAGTTATGTTTAATTTTTTTAGAATCTATAAATACCAGACATCTATAAAATCAAGCACATGTAGAAGTTTTAAAAAGAGCAGGTGGTGAATTCAGTTCAAAAAGGCATGTGAGGAGTGAGAGGGAATTCATGGCAAAATAAAATAATTTACTCCATATCTGCCACTTTAAAGTCAGCACCTAGAAGCAGGGCAAGCAGAAAGGCTCTTTATTAAAATCAAAGGGGCACAGACAACTCAACAGGACTCAACAGCAGCACTTAGAGCAAAAGAGGCAGTTGGGCAGGCGTTGTCATATGTCATATCCCCAACCATATTCTTCACCACAACGTGTCTATTATTCCTCCTCTCTGAATTCTGCTTGATTGAAATATGGAACATAAATGCACAATTGCATCACTTCATCACTTCTGTTTTATATATCAGTTCATCAATGGCTCAAAATGCATGATCATTCTGACTAACGACTTTAAATATTCTCTGCTGAGACCTCAACACAATCTGACAGATGTGACAGAGGCACCTATTTAAGAGATTCAATAACATTATCTATAGATTTCTCACCAGAACATAAAAACAAAAACTATAAAATTATATACATTAATATCTGCACATCGGTAAAGGCATTTTTGTGTTTAGCCAGTATCCATGTAGTTTGGGGTGAAGTAGTTATTGTTGTTTCTTGTTTAGTTAGTGAATACATGGGGAATTTTCTACTCTGATCAACTTTGTTCCTGAGGCATTGATATTCCTACGATAAGCCTCATACCATGATGAATAAGATTAACTGAATGTTCCTTGCTTCTGAAGATAGTGCAACTCAGCTTCACTTTATAAGTTTTTATGATAGTAACTGTTTCAGTGCAAATTAAACAGGTTGGCTAAGTATTTCAAAATGATGGCATCATAACTGAAGTGATTGTACTTGGTAACACGTTTTCTCTTAAGATATTTTGACAGACACTTCGGCCAGCTAACTCAACTAGCTAACTTGCAGTGTGAATTGTGAATATTACTTCTTAGCTAAGCAGTAAAATTTACATGATTGGGTAAAACCACTGTTGATTTTCATGAGAAAAAAATACAAATTTAAATGATTTGAGCTTGATTATTTGAAATAACACCTTAATAAATTCAGTGCAGTGATTTCTTATTTTGCATGTATATAAATCTGACAGGTTTAAAGTGATTTAATCTGTATGTGATGTGAATGATTTGGTGATGAGAGTGTACAGAAATGAATAAGGAAATGTGCCTGTTAAACTGTATAGGTTGTCTGACTTGGTTGGTGTGGGTGGACAGGCCACAACAAGGCTTGACCCAAAGTGTATTTTATCTGCAAGAATTTGCCCTAAAATCAAATCTTTTAATCTTTTGATGTCCCATGATGCACAGGGTAGAAGAAAAGCAAACACTGTAATTTGAAAATAATATGACATGCGTACATGAAGGAAACAACTAAACCTGATTTTCACTAAAGAAAATAGTAAAAATACAAAGGTATTACTTTGAGGTGGGAATCAACAGAGATCTCTCAATTCGAAATTGCAACAATTTTTGCTGTAAAATATTATGATTGTCAGAGTATTGAGAGTCAGCATTGCTATTTATTGCTGTTTTTTTAACTGAAAAGAGAGTTTCTCTCCAACATCATATTTTCAAGTCACTTTGAGTAGTACAATTAAACACATATTTTAAATTAAAGTGTTTTTATTGAGTCAACAAGTAAACATAATAGTGTCCATAACAATAGAAATGTATGAAATTTCATATTGACAGTCAGGTGCATTGTTTACACTGGGGTTGGCACATCAGCAATCAACCTGTACTGTGGAAGATCCAACGATTTCTGCTTTTGCTGCAAAGTTTTAAGGACTTTGGTGCTTCTATAGTTAAACCGAGTGACTTGTCTTACACTTCCTAGGAGCATCACACCAGCTGGTAGTTTGATGAGTGTTGAGCCACCCAGGTTAATACTTTATGTGCACATAGCATTTAACATAAGGAGAGCCAATCACCTGAGCTGCAACAAGCATATCCGTCACAATGACGTGACTAATACTGGCTCTTTATCTTCAATTCCCTGTTCCGCAGGAACATTACAAAATAGCTAGGCCATGTTGTCCCCGTTATGATTTTCATGCATGACTAAGGTTTGTAAGACATAACAGGGAAAAAAACATCAGTTATATGATGTAATGTTACTGTAATATAACACTGTGTGGCTCTCAAAGTCCATGAATTTCACGTCAGGGCAACAATATCGGCTTTACTGAATAACTGTTTTAATTTCAATTTTGCCTCGTATATTTCGAGAACTACTGTATCTGAGAAAAAGCATTGCAATGGAATAAACCACCTCAGCTCAAAAGACTGAATCATGTTCTCAACAACAGTGTATGGGCGAAGGTCCCTGCAAATAAAATATGCAATTGACTTGGTTATCTGTTTTGCCCTGCACAATTACTGAGGAATTTATTTGTAGTTGTTTTCAGATATTGTTAGGCTTGACATTCTGTGGGATTGGCGATATCAGAGTCTATCTCTGGATTGCGTTAAGCAAGATGCATGTGAATATTAGTGGTGCTAACACAATACTTGACACTTCCATGGCAAATTTTACCATAGGCCATAGTCATCTTAAGATGTTCACTTACTTTGTGAAATCTAAAGTGAGTCCAAGCTTTAGACTTAAATTGAGATTGTGCTTTATAAATCTGACAACCCTGATTAGTTGTGTTCTCGTTTTGCACTGTTTTCAGGACGTGCTCCATCAAAAAAATGTGTCCATTTGCAGCAACCATGTATGGACATTATTACAGCATTTAAATATAAATACTATGCATTCTAATTACAATATCTACATTAGCAAACTGTTATTAAGACAACAGGAAATGCCTGGTTGCATGCAACTCATATTTAACTGTCGATAGTAGTTAATCACATAGTACAGTTTATGTGTGGTTGTACACAGTTAAATTTTGCTGATTGGAATGTCAGCATTTATTTTTTTCATTTAAAAATTTATTTTTAAATCAGCCTGGTGATCCAATAATCACCATACATCAGAATCATGATTTGTAAATAGCTTTTTTTTACCTTAACCCTGTTTTTACTGCATTTCTTTAACAATGGAAACATAAACCAAGAAACAAAAATACACAAACAGGTAAGGCAAATATGCCCAGTTTCCAAAAAATGCAATGAAAAACAAACTACCAGAATTAAGACTCTATTAAATGGTGGAACACAGGTGAAATTTTTATTACATGAACAATATATGGATGATTTAACAGTTCGATGCTAAGACAGAATATATATAAAATCTTTAGAGATTGCTTGTGGATCTAAACTAAATAGAAATACAAATGAATGTTTATTAACAAAAATGGCCAGAGGGATTGGATTTGGGAATTTAAACAAAAAAGCTCATTGTCATTCTAGGTATAAAATTTACAAGAAAAAGCAAACAATAAGAATTCAAAAATATCCAAAACCAAAGAACAGAAAGTTAATAGGGTTTTGGAAGACAATGAAGCTATATAATGAGGCAAAGTAAGTCCAATTTACAATTACAATTACAATTGTGCTACCCAATATTTTTAGGGGGTACAGTGGGTATATGATAGATACTCATTTTGAAATGGAGGAACCTATTTAACCATGACTATTATATATATTTAATTTAACACAATATTCATGAACTATACCAATCATTTTAAATTCATGCATTGTACTATAACATGAAAATTTAGTAGCCTTCACTTCTTATTTTTTTCTGAACTCTGAACTAATTTTTGAATTTGGTTTATTTTGACAGGAATAAAAGATCACTTTGATATTATTTTTCCAATGGTACATAATACAGAATTTTAAAGTATGGGACCACTACCAGTCATGACCTGACATGATTTTGTTTAAAAAAATGAATAAGTAAAAGTAAATCACTCAAACCATGCAAAGTGCTGAATTATGCAGATGTTTATAAATCATATTTAGTTTACATTAAAAGCAAAATAAGGCAAAATCTATTGGTAATATAGTTGTTATATTTGACACAGATCCATACCTTAGTTCACACTTTACTGCACAATATATAGTAAACTAGCAAAATACCCGCGTTTCGCAGCGGCGAAGTACTGCATTAAAATTTTTATTAAGAAGAAAATTAAACCACACCTTGAACCTGTCCCAGTCATTCAATACATAAGACACACTGTTCCTCCGGATATAAAGAGTGAGCCTGATCTGGCCGTGCAATATGTAACAAAGAGAATGGAAAAGGTAGGTGCCATCTCCGGGCATGAAAACCACTTGGTAAGTGACAGTTCTTTGATCGACGGTGATCACCTCGATAGACATGTTAATGGGGGTACGGTTGGAATGATAAAAGAAATGGGTACCTGAACAATGTAAAGTAAGTCTAAAATACCTAAACAATAATCGTAATAAATGAACAATATAACAGCGGAGAAGCCGTGGATTAAATAAAAAGGCTGTAGTTATCAGCAGGGAGGCGTAAATCCCATGGCGAAGCAAGGAAGAGAATGTAGAGACCGGAGCGACGGACGGCCTTATATAGGCAGGCAGCCAACAAAGTGGGAGGCGTTGGGATGGGGGACCCAACGCCGCCTCACACGGTGACCGAGCTGCAGGCTATGGACGTATACAGTATATGTACGTAAGTAGGATTCAGTTAGCGTTGGGAACCCACGTACCAAATTTCTTGCAGATGGGCCCATAAGTAACAAAGACCGTTGAAAAGTTCAATATGGCGGCCGACAGTGGCATCATACCACCAAAATCAGCACCAAATTTCAACCTTCTACCTACACGGGAATTTGGAGAATTAGTGACGTTGGAAAGTTTAATATACCACTGAAATAAGTACGTACATCGGTTTTGGTTAGCGCAGGGAAGCCACCTACCAAATTTCGTTAAGATGGGGTTAGCATTCTACCTACACGGGAAGTTGGAAAATTAGAGACGTTGGAAAGTTCAATATGGCGGCCGACAGAGACGTCATACCATCGAAATAAGTACGTACATCGGTGTCGGTTGGTGCAGGGAAGCCGTCTACCAAATTTCGTGAAGATGGGGCTATAAATAAGAAAGTTCAACATAGCGGACGTTGTCGACCGTTATCGACCGTTATGACCGTTATGTGTAGAATTTCGAAATGTAACCTGCTTAACTTTTGTAAGTAAGCTGTAAGGAATAAGCCTGCCAAATTTCAGCCTTCTACCTACACGGGAAGTTGGAGAATTAGTGATGAGTGAGTGAGTCAGTCAGTGAGTGAGTGAGTCAGTGAGGGCTTTGCCTTTTATTAGTATAGACTAGCAGAATAACCGCGCTTCGCAGCGGAGAAGTAGTGTGTTAAAGAAGGTATGAAAAAGAAAATGAAAAATTTTAAAAATAATGTAACATGATTGTTAATGTAATTGTTTTGTCATTGATATGAGTGTTGCTCTCACATATATATATACTAGCAGAATACCCGCGCTTCGCAGCGCAGAAGTAGTGTGTTAAAGAAGTTATGAAAAAGAAAAGAAAATATTTTAAAAATAACATAACATGATTGTTAATGTAATTGTTTTGTCATTGATATGAGTGTTGT
>JANRMT010062813.1:56971259-56985317 GCA_026402145.1 Polypterus bichir lapradei
CCATATCTATATCTATATATATATATATATCTATATATATATATATAGATATAGATATGGGAACAACACTCATATCAATGACAAAACAATTACATTAACAATCATGTTACATTATTTTTTTAATTTTTCCTTTTCTTTTTCATACCTTCTTTAACACACTACTTCTCCGCTGCGAAGCGCGGGTATTCTGCTAGTGAAAATTATAAAATGAAAATGAAATCTCTCCATTTGTAATTTGGAATTATTTAATTTTAATTTAAATTTTTGCAGCATTCTTGCACATAGACTTTGAAAATGAAAGAGAGATTGCATTTTTATTTTATAATTTTAATTTTCTTTTTTGCAGGAAATACCTCCCATAATATTACAGCTGCAGGTATAACTGTTTATATGCACACACACTTGTTAGTAATTTTTCTGTGACAATTTGTATTTGGTTTTTATTAAGACTTTTATCCCCTTTTCTTTTTCTTTCTTATACTGTGCTGGGATATTTGAAGCCATACCTAGTTGTTATTTTTTGCTTTAAAATAAAGCATCAAAAAACACGGAAGGCATAAAAACAGTAAGGGCCTGTCATTCTGCTCTAATTAATGACAGCAGCCTGCAATCTATTAACTATAGCAGTTTGAAAAAATTAAAAAAAAAATTTTAATATTTTTTGATCCATGATTAATAAAAAGAAACTTTTTTCCTCCTGTTTTGTTTTTTCCTTTTAGGATTTTTTACCTATTTATTAACATTATGTATTTTTATTAGAGTGAGGAAATGGTTAACAAAAAGTTATATTTTTGTCCCATTATTATTTCATTATGTTGCTTTAAACCATTATGTTTTCTGCCATGGAATTTTTGTACTACAGTCATTATCCAATTTTTAAGCCTGTGGTTTTCAGCTTATCAAATGAGCCTTAAACGACTGCCAGGAATTTTCAAATCTATGTAATTTCTCAAAATTTTGTTCTCAAATCTCTATACTTGGCCTTCTGTTTTTCCTGTTTTGTATAAGTGCCCTACCACAGAAGAGCAAATGGTCCTAAGATGTATAAAATAATACAGTTGATCTATCTATTTATTTATCTGTCTACATATATATATATTTTAAAATTTGGAAAGCTTTACACATGCATATTTAACATATAAATTAATACACTCAGGGAAGACATAAGAAGGGATAGCTTAGAGTGGATCAGTTTGCAATCTAAAATAAAATTTTAAAAACATTTTCAGAAATAGTAATAGCAACAACAAATATTAAACCTGTGTGCAAAAATTAAACTTGTAAATCTCTCTAAATTCTAAAACAAGTAATGTGTTGTGACATATACTTTATATAAATGCAAACGTTTTGTTTACAGTGCTTTCACTAAATGGTTAACATTCCTAACTAAATAAACTTAAATGAACTTTGTGCTTGATCATTGAAATGGAAATGAGTAAACAAGAAAACAGACATTACTGGATCAAGTTATTGATATATCAATCTTCCCTTGACACCTATAACTGTTCATTCTTATGGCAAGATCTTGTTAAAATCGACCCTAAGAAAGAATTATTTTATCTAATGTACATTGCTATTTGTAGAAAGGGAGCATGAACTTTTTTCTGTATTTTATGCAGAACATGCCTACAAGATTTTTATAAATTTGTTAAATAAAAGCATGAAAATCTTTATATGTGCTATAGAAATAAATCTTCTTGTATTTGTTAATGAAAAATACACTGTTGAAAATTTTATATAAGTAAAGGGAATCTTTAATATATTTTTACCAGTAGTAGTAAAATTGATTTCCACTTGGAGATGATTTATCACTGCAATTCACAATTTACTGTCTATTACAGTTACACAGTTTCCGTGTTTGGCTTATGGGTGAACACATTTATTCTATTATTATTTGAAGGCAACTGTTCTCAGACTCAGTATGCTCCCAGTTACTTGTCCCAACTATTATGTTAATCATCAGACAATTGTAGGCCTTAATTACATGTCAGGCATGGCTCATTTTCATCTTTCATTCTTTATAACATAAGGTTTTTTAGAAGTTTAGAATGTTTTAAGTCACATATATTTTCTCATTACCACACAGATGTATTCTTAATCCAAATTTTTAAAGAAATCAAACTGCAATATCTTTAAACTTCAACTGAGTAAAATAAATTCTATCACTGTGAACAAATCTTTGCCATGCTTCTTAGAAATATGAAACAAAGGTTGATATAGAATTTTTGGACTTGTACAATAAATACAGAAATCAAATACATATTTTAGACCCTCCCTATGCTGACCCCTTTAGTTCATTTTTGACACAACAACTAAAACAATGTGATATTAATAATACTTAAGGAACCTGATGTATATCTGAAATTAGAGCAATCTTCCTGTAGGTTCAGTTATAACACTTACAGTATATTATTTTCTCTTATGCTGCTATAACAAGGTTGTAAGTGTGATATTCATTTTCATTGATAAGTTAATAACAATCAACTACACTTATTAATAAAACTCAGCAATACTGCTGGTACTAAACAGTGATGCAATTTCAGCAATACTTGAATTGTATTACATAATCTACTTGGAAATTAATACTTTATGTTTACAAATGATGTATGCTATAGTCCTCATGTTATTACACTACCTAGGGTCTACTTTGCCAAAAAATTTCCTGCATTTCTAAAGTATGTGGTTTCTTATTATCTAAAGAAACCTTTAGCTTTTAGTTTTAAATAAACCTGACCAGTGTCACAGTGCCAAATCTTTATTCTCAGACAGCTGTAATATTTCGAATAGTCAATCTGTAATTTCTAAATGTTACAATAGTGATCATAACTTGAATCTGAAAATATTAAAATTTACCTCTATTTTGTTTGTTTCTGCATTGACCTCCTATCAAATTTAAGCCCAGTTTCAATAGTCTTCTTCTGTCTTGCAATCTTACCAAGCTGTGGGTAATCAGTTAAGCATGATAATGGTAAAAGCACCGTAACACAGAGAAAGTGTTTTGAGAACTCCAGAACTTGTAAAAACATCTGTTAATGGGCTAAGACGGAACCTCCACACCCATTGCTAACTTCTCCTTACTTGGTAATGGTTTTTAAAAGAGAACATGAACTACAGTGTGAGTCATTGTAGACAAAACGCAAACTGAAATCAGATCTACACTGCTCATACTGTATCTACGCTGTGAGACTGTGATAATAAAGAAGCAGCGTTGTTCAACTACTGTCTCTAGAGCCTTTCCTTTTAGTAATACTACCAGGACCGACATGTTTTCATTCTCTTTTAGAAGTAATTAAGTTCAGTACTCCAAAGTGTACTCCAGAACTCTGAGCTAACAACATAAGAGATGCTCTAGCTGTTTCTGGTTTTAAATAAATGCTAAAGGTCATTTAGTTTAGTACTGAATAGTCTTGCTAGAGCTTCTTTGAACTAATAATTTCTTCCACTTATTTGTGTAGACAGGAAGGTTCCCGTTTAATAGCAACAATGCAAGTTTTAAACTCAAAGTAAAAATGCAAAAGGAAAAACATAAAAGTTCAATGATTGTTATTGATTTTGTTTGGATTGCTCTTCCAGGCAGTAGAACTGTCAGATCAAATTACGGCATTTAAATATAGTTTGAATTTTTTTAAAAAAGGTTTAACTCAAAGGCAAAAGCTCACATTTGATTGTAAAATAACAGTTGTTTGTTTTGCCCATACTAATTTCAGCAGTTAGTTACTCCAGACACAATATGCAAAGCTGCAGTATTTACGTGATCTATATTTGTACTTCACTTTCAAGATCAGCCTTTTTGTAATTTTGAATGGTTAGCTTATCTTCATTAGCAAAACTTACAGCCAGATCTCTTCATAACATAGGTTTTTTTTCTATATCCCACTACTCTGCACTTTGATCTAAAAGTGTACTAAAAGTATCATTTTGCATCTAATTTGATTCCATTAACTCTTAAACATGAGATCCCTGACTGTTTTCTAAGGCTAAGACTTTCTCATTAATGGAAAACAACTGTCATAATTTTGATTTTACTTTTATTACAACACTTTAAAATGCCTACTTTAAGGAGCCTCGTCACTGTCAGCCAAATGCTGTGTTCCATATTATTCTTCATGTTATCTTGATTGCTAACATCTAAACCATAAGGTGCAATTAAAAATATTCAGGCTACCTATGTTACAGTATTGTTGAATCTGTAAAGGAGGAAAAAAGTAGACAGATTGTGTGGACCATGACTTGATACTGTGACAATCCCGCTTTTTCTGGTGGATCCACAGGTGCCAACAGGCTTTTTATTCTAAATCCCACAATATAAACGACACCCTGCTGCCACCCACTGAACCTCTTTTGACCTGCCTGCCTCTTACCTGCTTAATTTACATCTCTTGCTACTCTCACCCTGTCACAGTCTTAATAATTAATTCATTTTCCTCCTGATTCTTGTCAGGACAGCAAGCTATACAAGCAGCCACGAAAAGGAACCACACATGCCGTAACATGACTTTTACATTATTATTAATGTTTTTACTTTTTTTTTAAACTTGTGGTGCATCTGAAAAGCATGAAGCACTGACAACAATGTTGCAGGGATTTCATTTGTAGCACTCATCTGGTGTCCTGTGCTATAAACATACTGTGGCATGTCCTCATGCATCAAGGACAGCAGTGAAGAATGGGAAGCAGGGTTGCAGAAGGCGCTGACATAGGAAAAGTTTTGAAGGACACTGCTTTCATGCCAAACAAGCTGAGCAGTTTAAGACTTGAACACCTAGCCATTAGTACTCAACTGAAAACAAGTCGGTGGAGCAGATGCTTCACTTTTATAAGGTGGAGCTACTTGATATTTTGATGGCTAAACTATACTCTGAATATTTCTTAAGATAATGAGCTTTGGTTATAATGTTATTACTATTATAAAATTATAAAGTACTTTTCTGTACAGGATATTTATTATTTTTTTTACCAGGGGTTAATATTATTTGTTCCGTGAAGCTCCTTACTCTTTAAAAATTTTACATACATTTGCCCGTGTGTAAAGCATTGGTCTCGTAGATCAGTTCTTGCTTTTCATAGTGACTGACTTTCAATGGAAAAAACAATTTTAGAGGAAGCTGTATTACTTCGATTTCATAAAGATGATTATTAGAAATAAAGAGAATTTTGGGTATAAACATAATTTCAGCCTGTAGCACAGCCTGTAAAAATAGCAGTTTCAATCAGATTTGAATTTAACGCATTGATCTGTAATTTTGTACTGTTAGAAAGTTTTGAAGAGTTTACATCAAAAGCAACTTAAAATAAATCATGGTCTACTTCAGCTTATTACATTACATAAGTGCTTATTACATAAGCTTAAGCATTTACATTTACAGGCTGGACATTTATGAGGCCTATGCAATGAACTGAATGTTTTAAGTTATTATACAGAAAAGAACTGGTGAAAAGAAATACTATTTTGAGCTATGTACAATGTTTAGCTCCTCTATGTTCTGCCAATAGGAAACTTGTTTACTAATTTGCAAAAGAACTTTAAATTTACCAAAGCATGTAGTTGAGCCTTGCTTGTGTTGTACTCTGGGATGGAAATTGGCTGATACACTGCACTGGAAGTTCCACGTTTTAGCTTAGAGTGTAACTGGAGTGTATAATCACATCACGGTCTGAACTCCAAGGGGACACCCCAGCTCTCTGTCATATTATAAGTGTTTCACAGCTGAGGGCCCCCCGTCTCCCACCCCACTCTTCAAAGTACAGTCGCCCCTCCAGATTAATGAATTACAAATTTGCAGTTTCCATTATTCAGCCATGAACCAATACATAGGAATTATTTTGAAGCTTGCCAAAAGATCATAGAAACTTGCATAAGTCAAATAAACAATGCTGAAAATAATTTGTATCACATAGAAAAATATAATATATAAATGTTACCATTACTTAGTATTCAATTGTTATTGTGGGTAAAAAAAGGAACTGTGGGATTTATACCAGCTATCATTAACCTTCACTACTCCCTTAGTTATTCAGCAGATCCAGTATTTAATCTCTTCCCATCTGGTTCACATTTGTACTGTCACTCACTGCTCTCTCTCACTCTCTCTCACTCGCTCATACTCACTCTCTTCTCTTTTTCTCATTTCTCAATATCTTTTCTCCTGATTACTTTTTCTCCTTTCTTATTTGCACCTCTCCTTTTTATCCATATGGCCAACCCCAGCAGATAACTTGTACTCACCTTAATAGATCTGCTACCATTTATCGGCGTGCTGGTGTTGGTTAACCAGTGGGTTAAAAATAATAATAATAATAATAATAATAATAATAATACTTGGAGGAGAAGGAGGTTGGGAGCATGCTCTGATAGCACATTGCTGCTCCCACCACACAATGAACCACCTGAATTGAGACCTGAGTGTAGTGGGATACATAAAAAAAAAACCTAAATGCATTTAATAAATTAAACCACAAAAATATCCCACTGTGAAATGCCCCTCCACAGTTCGGGGTGCCTAAGTATTATTCACAAATTTCCTCACTGGTACTGTCTATTGCCCCTAACCCCTGGAAATGTGAAGGGGTGACAGTATATGTATATAAGCATGTTCAACAATCCAAAAAGAACTACATCACCCCATTTTGTCAAATTTTATACCATGTTGCAAATACCCAAGGACGCAACTTGCTTTTTTGAGCTTCATCGAACTTTACAACTTTCGACTTTACATTTTGTACCAGCCTCCTGCTGCTTAAAGTAGCATTTCTCTGTGCAATTCTTTCTCTTCCTTCTAAACTGAAAAAGGACGCAGTTCCTAAAAAAACTCCCTACAAACTTATTATAAACAAAAAACGACCAAATTTCAATTAAATCAGTCAAAGAGCTTTTGAGATTTTGGGGCATTTAATTTTTCTATTGTGAAGGGTTTTTACCCTGAATATTAATATATCAAAATGTCCTTTCTTAGCAGACACTTAGTGCCCTAGATGTACAATCCATTTTATGTTTTTATGCTGTTAGTGTTTGTACTTGATGTGGCTACCACTGTATCTATTACCATAATAATATAGTATTAAAATAGCATGGAAAAAAAGTACAGGTAATGCCTATATTCGTAAACCTAAGTTCAAATATTTTTGAATATTTACTTACTTTTAATTTGAATATTTAAACCGTAGTTTTCAGCTAATTTCATAGCCCTAACAGGTAAACTGGCTCTGATAAAAGCGAAAAATGTAATGAATGTGACTTCCACTCATGTCTCTTCTTTTATAGGCAAGCGGGCCAGGTATTCCAGGGTGAACCACGAGCATTGTCATGCACAGTCATGACTGGCTGGTTCGAAACAAGTTTATTGTCATGTGTACAATATGCACTCAGTACAATGAAATTCTTGCAAATCTCATCAGAACTGCTGACAATAAAACAATATATAAATGTATGTATTGTAGATGCCACGTGGGCTGGATGAGCACCCCGGACAGGAGAGGGAGCAGACCTGGAAGGAAGGACCGGAAAGGGTGAATGGGCAGCCCATTAAAAAGAAACAATATCACTGGGGTTTTTTTATTTCCCCGGCACGCTAGATGGCAGCAGCCCTGGTTATTGGTGCCCAGTGGGAAAATCAGCAGGGCATGCTGGGAAATGTAGTCTGGCAGGGCAGCCCTGCTTGGGTCATAGGGTACCGTAAGAGGGTGCTGCAGGGAGACAAGCTCCCTACTGTGATGGACTTCTGTGTGACCCAGAAGTACTTTGATCAGGTGATCACCCCCGCACCGGAAGTACTCCCAGGTTTGTAATAAAAGGGACTACACTCCCTTATCCAGGTGAGTCGGAGCTGGGAGGTACAGTGGCAACACTTGACTGGAGGAGAGCAGTGCAGTGGTGAGACAATTATTGTGAGGAGAACAAACCTGTGTTTTTGTGATTATTGTAATATATTGGAGAGGAGTTGGTTAATAAATCAAACTTAATTTGAACCCAGGACTGTGCTTGTGTGTTCGTGTCGGGGTTTGGGCTTGCTGACACACTGCTTTCCTTCACAGTATGTACACATGTGCAATTGGGAGGCAGTGAAAGGGTTCAATTCGGGGTACTGACAAGCCGGACCGAGGTTTGGCGCTGAGTATTAATGCCTCTTCTTCTCTTCCTACTGAACTTCAGAGGAAAAGAGCAGCTAAACTCATCACTTCCACCTGTTCCTGACCCCACTTCCGCCTGTTCCTGAAATTACTTCTGGCACCCACTGATAACCTCACTTCATTGCCTTTCCTGCAAACACCCTTCCTGCTTTCCCCACTATAAAATCCTGCTGCTTATCCTATCAGTCAGCCCTAGTATATAACACTCACAACAGACCCTAAGAAACTACTCGGCATCATTCAACACAATATACGGGATGGATCTCCAACTCTTTTTAATGTTTCCTTTGTTTTCATGCACTATACAGTGGAACCTCGGTTCACGAACGTCTCGGTACACAACTCGGTTCACGACCAAAAAGTTTGCCAAACTTTTGCCTCGGTTCACGACCACACACTCGGTATACGAACAAGCCAGTTTCCCATTCGGTTTGTGTGCGCCAATGATTTTCGCACGTGTTGCATTGTTCTCGGTCAGACGTGCGTGCCTGCCTGCACATGCGTGCCTGCCTGCACATGCGTGCTTGCCTGCCTGCGTGTGCCTGCCTGCCTGCATGTGCGTGCAAGCCTGCCTGCGCGTGTGTGCGTGCCTGCCTTCCTGCACGTGCCTACCTGCCTTCCTGCACATGCCTGCCTGCCTGCCTGCCTACCTACACGTGCGTGCCTGCCTTCCTGCACGTGCCTGCCTGCCTGCACGTTCGTGCCTGCCTTCCTGCGCGTGCCTGCCTGCCTGCCTGCACGTGTGTGCCGATTACTGTATTTAAGCATGTGTTGAGCCGCTCCCTGTTCATTGTTTTCAGTCAAACGTGCGTGCTTTACCTGTGATATCTTTACGCTCTATATTTCGTGTGCTTTTGCAGTTAACCATGGCTTCTAAGCAAGTGAAGAGTGGTGAGAAGAAAGTTTTGAAGAAAATTGAAATTGAAGTGAAGAAAGAAATTATTGAAAAGTTTGAGCGTGGCGTTCGTGTTACTGATCTTGCCGCCGAGTACAAAGCAGAAAAGAATCTATTAAAGCAGCTGATGTTGCAAAAGGCGTTACAGCGTTAACCAGGCAGAGGCCTCAAGTGCTGGAAGAGGTGGAAAAACTGTTGCTAGTGTGACTGAACGAGAAGCAACTTGCAGAGGATAGCGTAAGTGAGGCGATGTTATGCGAGAAAGCCAGGAAGATTCATGGCGATTTGCTGCAAAACTATCCTTCTACGAGCGCCGGAAGTGAGGAATTTAAAGCCAGTAGAGGATGGTTTGAAAAGTTTCACAAAAGAAGTGGCATTCATAGTGTGGTAAGGCATGGAGAGGCTGCTAGTTCCGACGCTGAAGCTGCGAAAGAATTCGTGAAAATTTTCACAAAATTAGTGGAGGACGAAGGCTACATCCCACAACAAGTCTTCAACTGTGACAAGACCGGATTGTTCTGGAAGAGGATGCCGAAGAGAACCTACATTACCCAGGAAGAGAAGGCTATGCCCAGCAATAAACCAATGAAGGACAGGTTAACTGTTTTGCTGTGTGCTAACGCTAGTGGCGACGTAAAAATCAAGCCGCTACTCGTTTACCAAATTGAGAACCCTCGTGCTTTCAAACAGTACAATGTAAACAAAGCCAGACTGCCTGTGATGTGGAGGGCAAACACAAAGGGGTGGGTCACAAGAACCTTGTTTTTGGAATGGCTGCACGAGGCTTTTGCTCCCGCCATGAAGCGATATCTCAAAGAGAATAACCTGCCTAAAAAATGCCTTCTTCTAATGGACAATGCACCGGCACACCCTCCAAATTTGGATGACGATATGGTCGAGGAGTACGAATTTATTAAGGTCGTGTTCCTCCCCCCCAACACGACTCCTCTTCTGCAGCCCATGGACCAGCAGGTTATTTCAAATTTCAAGAAACTGTACACCAAAGGACTATTCATCAGGTGTTTTAATATGAACGAGGAGACGTCTTTGACCCTGAAAGAGTTCTGGAAGAACCATTTTAATATCGTTCATTGCATCGGCCTCATTGATAAAGCCTGGGGAGACATCACACAACGCATATTGATCTCGGCCTGGAAGAAACTTTGGCCTGAATGCGTTCCTGAACAGGTTTTAGAAAGCTTTAAGCCTCCTGTTGTGGATGAGATTGTGTCCATGGGCAAGAGCATGGGTCTTGAAGTGGACAATGAGGACATCGAGGAGCTGGTCCTGGATCACAAGGAGGAGCTGACGACGGAGGAACTCGCTGCACTCCAGCAGGAGCAGCTTAGGTTGCTCACCGAGGTGCAGTCCTCCGGGGAAGAAGAGGAAAGGACGGTTATAAAAAGTGATGCGATAAAAGCCATCAAGGAAAAATGGAACGAGTGCCAGGATTTTTTTGAAAAGAACCACCCTGACAAAGCGGTTACGAACAGAGTGATAAACATGATGAACAACAATGTCGTCTTGCATTTCCGAAAAATTTTAATGCGTAGGAAAAGGCAAGTCACATTAGACCGCTGTTTCACTAAGTCTGATCCACCAGCTAAACAGCTAAAAACACCAGAAACCCAAGAAATCACAACAGAGAAAACGCCTGAAAGAAAACATCCCTCCATCGCGGAGCCGGACTCTCCCTCAAAACTGTAACCTCCTCTCCACCCATTTCCTCCTCACTTCATGCCAGAACTCGACTCATGCAAGGTTAGTTTTCTTGGTGGTTTATACAGTAGTGTTTGTATTACAGATTTTTCAAAAGTTAATTTTTCAGTTCGTAGTGTGATTTGTTGCAGTGTTACTTTTCTCTTTTTTTCAAATGTTCGTTTTTTTCCCTGTGCTTAAAACTCATTAAAAAAAAATGTTTACATGGAGGAGTTCATCGTGTGATTTGTTGCAATGTTATTTTTCTCTTTTTTTTCAAATATTCCTTTTTTTCCCTGTGCTTAAAACTCATTTTATAAAAAGTGTTTACAGCGATCGGGCTGTAAGGCTAAAATAGTGTGATCATGTTACTTTTTTGGTTGCTTGTGGTTGGTTTTTAAATAAATTTCGGATTTGTACTAATGTTTCTTTTTTTCCCTGTGCTTAAAACTCATTTTATAAAAGGTCTTTACAGCGATCAGAATGTAATGTTAAAATAGCGTGATCTTGTTACTTTTTTGGTTGCTTGTGGTTGGTTTTTAAATACACTTCGGATTTGTTCTAATGTTCCTTTTTTTTCTCACTGTGCTTAAATCTCATTTTAAAAAAAGTGTTTACAGCGATCGGGCTTTAAGGTTAATAGCGTGATCTCCTGCAATCTTACTTTTTTGGTTGCTTGTGGTTGGTTTTTAAATATACTTCGGATTTGTTCTAATGTTCCTTTTTTTTCCCCTGTGCTTAAAACTCATTTTAAAAAGAGTGCTGCACGTGCTGCTGCCCTTGGGGTTGGCTGCTACAAAGAGATTAGAGAGCGAGAGCGAGCAAGCGCAGAGAGAGAGCGAGCGCGTGCTACAGAGAGATTAGAAAGCGTGAGCGAGCAAGTGCAGAGACAGAGAGAGCGAGCACGTGCTGCTAACAGGGAGGGGAGGGGAGGGGATGTGGTGGTGTGTGTGTGTGCTACAGAGAGAGAGAGAGTGCGAGCGAGCCTGCTCGTGCAACTGAGCAGGGAGCCTGGGTGTTTTGTGTCAGTGTTATTCAATGTTTTTACATTAGTTTACTATTACACTGTGCATTCTATAGTGTAATTAACTATATTTGTGCTTAATCTTTACATATATTTACATACAGTTTGTACGGTCTGGAACGGATTAATTGTATTTACATACAATCCTATGGGGGAAACTGCTTCAGTTCACAACGAACTCGGTTTACGACCAAAGTTCTGGAACAAATTATGGTCGTGAACCAAGGTTCCACTGTATATATATATATATATACTAACAAAATACCTGCGCTTCGCAGCGGAGAAGTAGTGTGTTAAAGAAGTAATGAGAAAGAAAAGGAAGCATTTTAATAATAACGTAACATGATTGACAATGTAATTGTTTTGTCATTGTCATGAGTGTTGCTGGCATATATATCTATACTAATAAAAGGCAAAGCCCTCACTCACTGACTGACTGACTGACTGACTCATCACTAATTCTCCAACTTCCCGTGTAGGTAGAAGGCTGAAATTTGGCAGGCTTATTCCTTACAGCTTCCTTACAAAAGTTGGGCAGGTTTCATTTTGAAATTCTACGCGTAATGGTCATAACTGGAAGCTGTTTTTCTCCATTTACTGTAATGGAGATGAGCTTGAAACCCATGGGGGCGGAGTTTCGTGTGACATCATCACGTCTCCCACGTAATCACGCAGTACGTAGAAAACCAGGAAGAGGCCCAAAAAGCGCTGAAGAAAACATGCATTATATAATTGAGAAGGCAGCGAAACAATAAGAAGCGAGCGAGTGACATATACAACCATATTCATGAGTTCTGCTACTGCGGAAACAAAGCACAGTGTAAACCTACACTTTAAATTAAGTTCATAGACAGGCTGCCGCTGGCGTTTGTAATTTAGTGCCTGCCCATATAAGGCCGTCCGTCAGCGGCAATCCAATAGCAAACTGCCACGGGTAAATATTCACGGGTGAAGGACTGTGCTTATGCAGAGGAAGATGAGATGGTCAGGTTGGTGTTTGGCACAAACTCAGCGAAACTGCGAGAGAAAGTTTTAAGTACCGGGACTTCGGTAGCATTAGATACAGACATAGACATAGCACGACATGGCAGCAGCACAGCTGGGAACCTTCGATGCATGTACACCGAGCGGCTCACGTGAACTGACGCAGTGCACAGACAAAAAGCAACAGTTCCGAAGAGCGCTGAACAAAAACCGAATTACACAATTGAAAAGGCAGCAAAAAAATATGAGACGTATGATACATACAAGCATATTCATAAATGCAGCTACTGTGGAAACAAAGCACACGGTGGAAAAAGTCAATGTCCCGCTAAAGGAAGACAGTGTAAAAAAAAAACCCGTGCATGGCAGCAGCACAGCTGGGAAACTTCGATGCATGTACACCGAGCGGCTCACGTGAACTGATGCAGTGCACAGACAAAAAGCAACAGTTCTGAAGAGCGCTGAACAAAAACCGAATTACACAATTGAAAAGGCAGCAAAAAAATATGAGGCGTGTGATACATACAAACATATTCATAAATGCAGCTACTGCGGAAACAAAGCACACGGTGGAAAAAGTCAATGTCCCGCTAAAGGAAGACAGTGTAAAAAAAAAACCTGTGCATGCAGTGTGTCAGGTCTCAGATAAAGAAGAAGACAAGCTGTTTATTGATGCAGTAAGAAACGAATCGATGAATGAAACCTGTCATCTTTACAACGATTGACAAACACGGAATGTAACTTGAACACAACACATCCTACAAATACGAACCTGATTGAAAGAAATAATGATAATCGAATCCTTGATCACAGCAACACTCAATAACACTCACAAAAAATTACTGCATATTGACAATCATGTTACGTTATTTCTAAAATGTTCCCTTTTCTTTTTCATAGCTTCCTTAACACACTACGTCTCCGCTGCGAATATATATATATACCTCGATCTACATACTCTCAAATACTGTAGATAAGCCACACACCATGGCGCAATTGTAGAGGCTTTGCCTCTATCGCCTACCTCCGAGGTTCGATTCCCGAGAGTGGATGTACTGAGTATGTACGCGCGCTTCTCGGTTCATTTTAACCTCGCATCTCCTTGGTTTGAGACGTATGACAAAATATGCGGTTAACGCAGAATCATGTTACGTTATTTTTAAAATATTTCCTATTCTTAGCACAAGCACAGCTGAGAAGCTTCGATGCATGTACTCCATAACAAAAAATAACGCATTTAATCACACTTTCAATTCCAAGCAAAGGGGAACTTTTGTCAATGCATGATTTCCTTGTACATCGATTACACTGATGCACACATCACAGCTAC
>JANRMT010062813.1:56995317-57010543 GCA_026402145.1 Polypterus bichir lapradei
ACTTAAAACTTTCTCTCGCAGTTTCGCTGAGTTTGTGCCAAACACCACCCTGACCATCTCATCTTCCTCTGCATAAGCACAGTCCTTCACCCGTGAATATTTACCCGTGGCAGTGTTTCTATTGGATTGCTGCTGACGGACGGCCTTATATGGGCAGGCACTAAATTACAAACGCTAGCGGCAGCCTATGAACTTAATTTAAAGTTTAGGTTTACATCGTGCTTTGTTTCCGAAGTAGCAGAACTCATGAATATGGTTGTATATGTCACTCACTCGCTTCTTATTGTTTCGCTGCCTTCTCAATTATATAATGCATGTTTTCTTCAGCTCTTTTTGGGCCTCTTCCTGGTTTTCTACCTACTGCGTGATTACGTGGGAGGCGTGATGATGTCACACGAAACTCCGCCCCCACGGGTTTCACGCTCATCTCCATTACAGTAAATGGAGAAAAACAGCTTCCAGTTATGACCATTATGCGTAGAATTTCGAAATGAAACCTGCCCAACTTTTGTAAGGAAGCTGTAAGGAATAAGCCTGCCAAATTTCAGCCTTCTACCTACACGGGAAGTTGGGGAATTAGTGATGAGTCAGTCAGTGAGTGAGTGAGTCAGTGAGTGAGTGAGGGCTTTGCCGTTTATTAGTATATATATATATATATATATATATATATATATACTGTATATTGTCACACACATGCGCATGGGAGGCAGCTAAAGGGCTTGAGTTTGGGCAATTCTAAATCAGACTGGAATGTGGCAGAGTGCACTGACTCTTTTTCTCCCTTTCCTGCAGACCATTCATGGAAAATTCCACCTGGCCGTCTTTATGTCACTTCTGGGTCCGAGCCTATGGAAGAAGACCTTGCTGGATCCGGCCCCTGTGATGTCACGTCAGGGCTCGAGCCTATGGCTGAAGACCCCTATGAGCCCAACACCTCTGATCTCACTTCCTGTCTTCCCCTTTAAAAGCCTCCACCTTTTACCCATTTACTCAGTTCTGTTTTGGACTTGGTTTTGTGCACATCAGTGCTGTTATACATTTGCAGCTTTACAGCCAGGATATCAATATATGGGTGGCTGGCCCAAACCTTTTTATGACTCTTATGTCTGGTTTTTGCGACAATATATATATAAGGAAGTCCTGACAGACCAAGGGACGCCTTTTACCTCGGAGTCGTTTAATCATAATAAAGCATCTAAGGACCACGGTGTATCATCCTCAAACCAACGGTCTGGTAGAGAGATTTAATCAGGCTCTCAAACAAATGGTTCGTAAGGTGGTCAAAAAGGATGTAAGGAATTGGGATCAGCTCCTCCCCCTCATCCTCTTTGCCTATTGGGAAGTGCCACAACGGGGTTCTCCCCTTTTGAATTATTGTATGGGCGACAGCCCTGGGGCATATTAGACATTTTAAAGGAAAGATGGGAAGAAGAGGCTCTTCCCTATACAAATATATTGTAGTATATCACGCAATTACGTGATAGATTTGGTAAAATTTGGTCCCTCCTTAAAGGTCACATGGAAGAGGCTCAAGCAGCAGAGGTCCAATATTACGACCGAAGCACGTTTCTCCAGGAGTTATGCCCGGGAGATCGGGTCATGGTTCTAGTACCTACCTCCCACTCTAAGTTACTAGCCCATTGGTAAGGTCCAAATGAAGTTAATGAGAGAAAAAGACTTGTCGACTATTTGGTGGGTCAACCCAATCGTTGGCCGAGGGAGCGGATTTATAATGTAAATATGCTGAAACCGTGGAAGGATAGGGATCCTGATCCCTCAGTCCCACTCATTCTTTGCTCACGTCAGTCCCACTCATTCTTTGCTCACGTGAGTAGCCATAACTTCGGTGCGGATTTAAATCCCAGACAGCGACAGGAGCTGGAAATAGTTATCCTATCCGTCCTGGAGGTAGTGAGTAAAAAACCCCGGAAGGACCTCTCTGATTGAGCACGACATTGTGACAAAGCCCGGGGTTGTATTCCAAGAACGTCCGTATCGACTTCTCGAGGCAAAAAGAGCTGAAGTGGAGCTTGAGATCAAGCACATGCTGGAACTTAGAGTAATAGAGGAAAGTCATAGTCCCTGGTCCAGACCGCATTTAGTACCCCTAGTGGACACTGGCAGTATCGTGTCCTTCCATTTGGATTACATGGGGCTCCGGCAACTTTTAAGCATCTGGTGGACAAAGTGCTCAGGCACCATAACTCATATAGTGCTGCCTACCTGGATGATGTGGTCATCTATTCCAGCACATGGACGGAACACCTACAGCAGGTAAAAGCGGTATTGTGGACACTTGGTGAGGCCAGACTTCGGATTAATCCGAGGAAATGTTTCTTTGGATTAAGCGAAGCCAAGTATTTAGGCTACCTGGTGGGTCCGTGAAGCCACAGTGCTCCAAAGTAGATGCCATTTTGAAATGGCCCCGTCCGCAAACCAAGAGGCAGATCCAAGACTTTCTCAGGCTGGCGGGTACTACTGGCGGTTTGTCCCTCGGTTCTCAGAGAGAGCGGCGCCTTTGACTGATTTGACAAAGAAGAGGGCCCCAAACATTGCGGTATGGACTGACAAAACAGGCACTGCATTTAGTGACTTAAAGCAGGCCCTTACGTCCGCACCTGTTTTGAAAGCACTTAACTTTTCTTTACCTTTCACCCTCCAGGCGGGCGCTTCGGACACAGGCCTGGGGGCCGTGCTGAGCCAAAGCGTCGACGATGTGGAACACCCCGTCATGTTCCTGAGCTGGAAACTGTTGGACCAGGAGATCAGGTATGTGGTAGTGGAGAGGGAGGCTTTGGCGATTAAATGGGGGATTATTTAGCTGAGGTACTACCTGTTGGGTGGGGAATTCACCCTTGTCACTGACTTTGCACCTTTACAGTGGATGGCCCTGAACAAGAAGTCGAATCTGCGGGTCACCAGGTGGTTTCTTGACCTCCAGCCGTACAAGTTTTTGCTCATTCATCGTCGGGGCTGTATTCATGCCAATGCAAATGCCCTTTTTCGGATTCTCAACCTTGCAGTCAGGGTCGCCTGACCTGACGGGTCTGGGCTGAGGGGGTGGGCTTGTCACCTCCTCCTCCCTTCCTGCCAGCCAAAGATGTCAACTGAAAATGGTGAGTACAGTATGAAATTGTTGTTTCTGGTAGGCTAGGCACTTTTTATAACTTTTTGGTTAGTACATCAGAAAAATTATTGGTGCTTTTGGTAAATTATACACATTATACAATCCTTTTTTATTATGAAAAGGTTAAGTAAGTGTTGGTGTGGGAGGTTCAGAATGCATTATGGGTATTTCCATTATTTCTTATGGGAAAAATAGTCTTGACTTACAACCAACTTGAGTTACAATCAGCCGGCGCGAATGAATTGAGTTCGTAAGTCAAGTGCTTTGTGAGGACTTTGTGAGGGCATCAAGACCACATGAAATAACTGACAAAATAAACACATTTTAAACTTGAAACTTCACCAAGACAAGCTTTCCAAAACTTCACCTATCTAAAGACATTTGTTTTCAGGCATTTATCCAATGGTTATTGCATTTAAACTGCCAAGCAGTTATAAAGGAACTGATAAATTAGCAGATCCTGATGATTCATAAAAATGTGATAATCAAACGTATACCTATTCACTAGCTGAAGAACATGTAGCACTCTGGTATCCTATAGGAGGCAATATCTGTGATGGTGGCAGGTTTTGTTGGCTCTTACCAGTAGTCACTTTGTCCTTATCTGTAGACTGTGAATATGCATTTTATTAAGAACTAGCAAAATACCCATGCTTCGCATCGGCGAAGTACTGCCTTAAAATTTGTATTAAGAAGAAAATTAAACATATTTAAACTGAGGGAAAATATACCAATAATTATTTGTTAAGGATCTCTTTGTATACCACATTGTCATTTCGGTCCTCCGGTTGTAATATGACCAAGCTGTGCGCTCAGCTTACTCTTGAGCATGCAACGTACAGCTGGCCATGTGAAAAGTAATATTGTTTCAAATCTCCCAGCTTGGATTGCTGCTGTCACAATCGGTTTGAGTTTCATGGTTTGTTTCAATTACGACAGTATTTGCAGGACTTGTGTTGAAGTGACATTCGGCATCTGTCAAGCGTTGTAAGCATACAAACGGTTTCATTGATAACTTCACATCCAGCTTTTGAGAGTTTAAACCTTCATAAACATCAAAGTGTCCACTACTCAAATCGTCACCTGTGAATCTAAGATGTTTAAGAGGCACTGGCGGTTGTCCAAAGGTGTAAAATATTTGGCCATTTCGGTACAATTGAAAGCGACAACCGAACAATTCAGCGGCAGCCATCCACTCACATGCAGAACCATAGGTGAAGGGCTTAAGCATTTCACTCTTATAGTGCTCCTGTGTAGTATAATTATCTCCTGTACCGTCATCAGTCCACACCTTGAACCTGTCCCAGACATTCAATACATAAGACACAATGTTCCTCCGGATATCAAGAGTGAGCCTGATATGGCCGTGCAATATGTAACAAAGAGAATGGAAAAGGCAGGTGCCATCCCCGGGCATGGAAACCACTCAGTAAGTGACAGTTCTTTGATCAATGGTGATCACCTCGATAGACATGTTAATAGGGGTATGGTTGGAACGATAAAGGAAATGGGTACCTGAACAATATAAAGTAAGTCTAAAATACCTACACAATAACTATAATTGTAATAAACGAACAATAAAACAGCAGAGAAGCCGTGGATTAAATAAAAAGGCTGTAGTTATCAGCAGGGAGACGTGAATCCCGTGGCGAAGCAAGGAAGGGAATGTAGAGACCGTAGCGACGGACGGCCCTATATAGGCAGGCAGCCAACAACGTGGGAGGCGTTGGGATGGGGGACCCAACGCCGCCTCACATGGTGACTGAGCTGCAGGCTATGGACGTATATATGTACGGAAGTAGTATTCAGTTAGCGTTGGGAACCCGCGTACCAAATTTCTTGAAGATGGGTCCATAAGCAACAAAGACCGTTGGAAAGTTTAATATGGCGGCTGACAGTGGCGTCATACCACCGAAATAAGTACATACATTGGTTTCAGTTAGCGCAGGGAAGCCGCCTACAAAATTTCGTGAAGATGGGGCCATAAATAAGAAAGTTCAACATGGCGGACGTTGTAGACCATTATGACCGTTACGCGTAGAATTTCGAAATGAAACCTGCTTAACTTTTGTAAATAAGCTGTAAGGAATGAGCCTGGCAAATTTCAGCCTTCTACCTACACGGGAAGTTGGAGAATTAGTGACGTTGGAAAGTTCAATATGGCGGCCGACAGTGGCATCATATCACTGAAATAAGTATGTACATCAGTTTCCGTTAGCGCAGGGAAGCCGCCTACCAAATTTCGTGAAGATGGGGCCATAAATAAGAAAGTTCAACATGGCGGACGTTGTCAACCGTTATGACCATTACGCGTAGAATTTCGAAATGAAACGTGCTTAACTTTTGTAAGTAAGCTGTAAGGAATGAGCCTGCCAAATTTCAGCCTTCTACCTACACGGGAAGTTGGAGAATTAGTGATGAGTGAGTCAGTGAGTGAGTCAGTGAGAGCTTTGCCTTTAATTAGTATAGATAAGGTAACAGAAATTCATAATAAAACCAAAGTAAATACCAATCAACATCATAGCAAATGAAATTAATCAAATCTCTCAAAATGTAAACTCTTTAACACATATGTTGGTCATAACACCCTTTAAGGGGATCCTTAACACAGATCTTGTTTATCTTCCTTGTGGGGACATTTCCAGATAAAAACATTCCTTTGCCAGTTCCTTGGTTCACACATACACAATTTTGACTTAAAGTGCTTTGTGGGAGCATTGTGAGGGCATCAACACCAAATGAAATAACAGTCAAAATAAACAATTTTCACACTTGAAACTTCATCAAGACAAGCATTCCAACTTCACCTTTCTCAAGACATTTGTTTTCAGGCGTTTAACCAGTGGTATACTGTGAAGACTTTTGGTTGTTACTAGTCTAACAACATTGAGATTCTAAGATTAAAATATTAGTTTTGTCTGTTGTGATTGCTGGTTGTCACTAGTTTAACAATATGTATGTGCCACAATTATTAACACCCCTTTGTTGGCAGTTTCCCTTCAATAACTTTTCTCTGTGTTATTATTACATTTAATTACTTATGATAATACATGAAAACATTCCTCCTTAAAAACATAAATTTGGGTTTGGCCCAAATATATGTGCATGGACTAAACTACTTTATACCTGTCCAGAATCCTCAGTTTGTAATAACAATACTATTTCAGACTACTTTAAACTAGAATGTGGCACTAGACAAGGATGCTCCCTGTCACCATTGCTATTCACTATCACCATTGACAAATTGGTTGCTTTCTTTCAAAATACTTCAGACAAAAAAGGATTACCAGAGAAATACTTGAACAGAAAATATCTCTATATGCAGACAACATGGTATTGTATATATCAGACCCACAAAACTCCAGTACCAGTAGCCCTAAATGCACTACCAAACTTTCAAAAGATATCTGGACTCAAAATCAATTTGAATAAAAGTGTGTTTTTTCCAGTGAATTCTTTAGCACATTACATTAGTCTGGACATGTATCCATTTATCACATCAGATCAGTTTATGTGTTAACGTCACAAGTAAACTCAAATATCTCTTTCAACAGAATTATGCTGTCTGTATGGAAAACATTAAACAAGACATGAGCAGATGGTCTACCCTCCATCTCACATTAGCAGGAAGAATCAACACTGTCAAGATGAACATTCTTCCCAAGCTGCTCTTTCTATTTCAAAACATACCCTTATATATTAACAAATCCTTTTTTAAGAAATTAGATTCCATAATAACCTTATGTATTTGGAACTCGAAACATCCACGCATACGAAGTGCAACACTACAACAACATAAAGCAGAAGGTGGCATGGCACTGCCTAACTTTCAGTTGTATTGCTGGGCAGCAAATATGCAAGCGATAAAGACTTGGACATCAGCACAAATCCTTGAATATACCCATGCCTGGTCTGCAATAGAAAAAAAATTGTGCCGCACTTCTTTACATGCCTGGTCTGCAATAGAAATAAAATCGTGCCACACTTCTTTACACTCCTTGCTTTTTGCCCCAGTAAATACAAATTATCACCTTTACACTGATAATCCAATTCTCCTAACATCACTTAGAACATGGAACCAATTTAAGAAGCATTTCAAGACAGAGAAGCTATTATCTGTTGCACCTCTACATCAAGTCAAGTCAAGTTGGGGAGCATTCAATGGTACAGTGCGTTGCCGCACCCACTACACGTCGAAACAGCTCGGGATCCTGGTTGGCAACCCCCCCAGGCAAACACGCGGTGCAGTCCTACCCTCTGGAAATGACCCTCTATCTGCCACAGCCAGGTGTTACGTGGGCGACCCCTTGGCCTGGTCCAGCTACTTGGGTCCCCAACAATAAGGATCACCCTCTGGGAAACGCGCCACATGGCTGTAGCGCCGTAACTGACACTCCCCCATAATGTAGGTAATGTGCATCATTTGGTAATCCATGTGCAGCCGCTCATTTGACACAAAGTCAAACCAGCGGGCCCCAAGGATTTTCCAGTGAGACACAGTACCAAAGGAGTCCAGTCTTCATCTCAGGTCACTAGATAGCGTCCATGTCTCACAACCATACAGCAAGACAAGAAGCACCAGGACTCTAAAGACTTGGACCTTTGTCCTTTTGCATAGATATCGGGAGTGCCACACACCCCTTTCCAGTGACCTCATGACCCCCCATGCTCTCCCAATCCATCTACTGACTTCACAGGAAGAGTCACCAGAAACATGAATGTCACTGCCAAGGTAAGTAAACCTCTCAACAAAGTCAACACTCTCTCCGCAAACAGACATACTGCTGATGGCCGTGCCCAAGAGGTCATTAAAGGCCTGGATCTTGGTTTTTATCAGGACACTCGCATGCCCAGACACTCAGATTCCTTGCTCAATCTCTCAAGTGCCCCGATCAGAGCATCCATTGACTCCGCGAAGATCACAGCATCATCAGCAAAGTCAAGATCCGTGAATCTTTCTTCACCAACAGATGTCCCACAGCCGCTGGACCACATGACCTTGCCCAACACCCAGTCCATACAAGCATTGAACAGAGTAGGAGCAGAACACACCCCTCACAAACCCCAGAGTCAACTGGGAAAAGCGCAGAGGTCCTGCCTCCACTCTCCACGGCACTCGCAGTACCAGTGTACAGGCCGACCATGATATCCAGCAACCTCAAGGGGATCCCGCAAACCCTCAGGATGTCCCACAGGGCAGCTCGATCAACTGAGTCGAACGCTTTACAAAAATCGACAAAGGCTGTAAAGAAACCCTGCCGATATTCACGTTTGCGCTCCATGAGAACCCTCAGTGCCAGGATGCGGTTGATGGTAGACTTCTTAGGTGTAAAACCGGACTGTTCCGGTCATTTGTAGGTGAGCAACAGATCACGGATCCTATTGAGGACGACCCTAGCAAGGACTTTACCCGGCACCGACAGCAGTGCTATCCCCCTGTAGTTGCTGCAATCCAGGCAATCACCCTTCCCTTTCCAGATAGGGACGACAAATCCCTTTTCCCAGTCAGCTGGGATGATGCCAGTCTCCCAAATGGAAGCAAAGATTGCTTGCAATGCCAGGAGGAGAAGTTCACCCCAGATACCACAGAGCCCTGCAGCCTCCCCCCCCACCCCCCCAGTTGGTTCACCACCTGTGCAATCTCAGTGAAACTGGGTGGTTCACAGCTAATCGGAGGATCAACCTCAAGAACCGTGGACCCAGAGATATCCAACGTCCTAGACGGAGGATCAGGTTTGAACAACTGCTCAAAGTAGCCAGCCCAGTGGGTCACAACTGCAGTGCCATCCGTAAGGACCATTCCATCAGCTGCCCTGACTGCAACTCTCCGAGGAACAGATTCAGATGTGCATAATACTTCGATTCCTCTGTAAGCAGGACGTGGGTCGCTAGACTACAGATGCTGTGTCACTTGTTCACAGATTCCTCTAACAAACACCTCTTTATCTGCCCTCAGAGCCCTCGTAGCCGTCCTTCTCAGTTCCCGGTACAGACCAGAGTTGCCACTGAGCAATGTGCTGCGACTCCTCTCGATGATATCCACAGTGCCCTGCGAGATGAAACACCTCCTTCTGGAAACACCGGTAACACCAACACAACCCTCAGCAACCTTCAGGGTCTTGTCACGGAAGGTCTCCCACATCACATTAGGATCGGAAGTCATACCCAAATCTGAAAGTTTTGCGTGCAAACTCATTAGAAACAGCCAGGTCTTGGAGTCTGGCCAAGTCCAAGCTCATTTTCCCAGTAGGTGGTAACCTACTGGACCTAATTGGGATCCTAAGAGTAGCAACAAGTCTGTGGTCAGAATTCACAAACTGGGCGCTTCTGTAGACCCTGCAGTTTTGCAAAAGCCTCCAGCATCTGCCCATGAGGATGTAATCGATCTCCTTCACCGCACCACCAGTATCGGAGTACCAAGTCCAACGATGCGATTCACGGCGCTGGAACCAGGATCCAGTGATTCGCAGCCCCTGACCTTTTTCAAAGTCAAGGAACATGGAGCCACTTTCACTACGGTCACCAGACCCATGGGGACCAAGACAATCCTCATAGCCAGCCCTGTCAGTGCCAGTGGCTGCACTGAAGTCGCCCATGACCATAGGAGTGTCACCTCGTAGGCACCAATCAACCACTGAGTGAAGCTGCGAATAAAATGTCTCCCTCGCCGAGATATCACTCACCGCAGTCGGAGCATACACTCTACATCACAATCACTTTTTTGTACCCTCTCACACCAAATCAGTATAATGTCTGGACAACCTCCGGGATTAAAACACTTAAGAGAATTGTATATAGATAAAATATTTTTGCATCATATGAACAATTACGCATTACATTTAATCTCCCAACATCACAACTATTCCACTACTTTCAGATTAGAAACTTGCTAAACAGAACCTGCCCAATTTTCATCACCTCCCTCCTACTTCTATCCCAGAAGTAATATTGATATTGATCTGTGTGCCGATATTCATAAAGAAATAATTGTAAAAAAGACTGAAAGATGGAATAAAGCAATTTGTGATAGAGCTAACTGGGAAAGGCGCTATAAAAACAAAAGTAGATTGACTATAATATGTTCTGTTGTAATCCTTATTGAGATGGGCCTGTAAAAAAGTACGGAATGATAGATAAAGCAACTACTAATAGAACTAGAAAAGGTGCTATAAAAATTAAAACTGACTATATAAACATTCCTCCTTACAAAATCTCTCAACAACCATCTGATGTTGAGATTTACTCTAGTTTTAGTCAGAAGACACAGAAAGCCATCGGAAAGCATTGTGCCAAAAGTTTGGTTTGGATGATTATAATTGTGGATTACTGTAATATTTGTTATTAAAGACAGGCACTCACATTTTGGTTTGATATCTACATAAAATGTTTGAACATCAGGACCCTGTGTCTCCTAAACGATTTCCCATGGTCATGGGCACAAAAACATGTGAACAACATTAATGTTTCACTACCTTCCTTCAAGGTGTAGAATTTTTTTACATAGTTTTCAGCTTCATCAAATCCACTCCAGGTATTTGCTGCTACAAGCTAACAAACTTTCATTTAAAATTGTTGTTTTATGATAGTCCTTTTTCAGGCAATGCTGACAAACTGCTTGTGGCTATGTACAGTAGATGTTGTTTGATAAAGGTTTTGGAAATTTTCTGACACAAAAACTCAAATCATTGCCTGCAATTCTTCATTTGTGGTCTTTAGAAATTTGGGACCACTTAAACCATCTTCATCACTGTGTGTGGAGTAGGAATGAACAAACATAATTTTCACAGTTATAAGAGTACTGAATATTTGTGTGTTTTGTTTATAAATTGGTGATTCATTATTTTTTGTGTGCATCACATCAAGTGGTATTGGGAGTGGCTGAGAATAATCAGTTTATGCATCTGTTTATATGCATGGTGAGAGAGAGAGGGGGGAGCATGGAGCCTATACTTTTTGTTGACTGCAACTCAAATTTACCTATAGCCTATGTGTGTTTGTTTTATGTCTTTTGGACTAGAGGAACTTTACTCATGTTAATGGCTCTCTCGTGTAATGAACTTTCAAATTCTTTTACTGTTAGTTAGGTTCAGGTCTTTGCACGTCAAACAATGACTTACTCCCTGACTTAGCTTAGCTTAGTTTTTGGTTTTTATTTTAGTAGCCACTATATTCATCATCATCCACAATTTAGAAAGATATAATATTGTGTTTATCATGCCATAATTGACGACCTTAGGCTGTTACTGATACGTGTCGGCACTGTTGCCAAGGTAATGCTAGAGCCTGCTGCTTATCTCAGATACGCTGCTGCAGCTACTCGAGTAACGCTTGGCACTAACGCTGTCAGTGCTTTTACAACCCAAGTTTTATTCGGCTCTAACACTTGCATAAAACACATCTATACCTTCACCCAATTGAGGCTCAGGACTAACGATTTTAATACTATTTTTGCAGCCTGAGTAACACTCGGGTCTAACAGTAAGGAGGTTAAAACAATGCAGATAGTCCTTTTAAATTTTTGAATATCGTTCTATGTGGCCAAACATCCATATATTCTGACAAAACAATTTAAATACACATTATTGGTTATTAAAAAAAAAGTTTCTTATTTCTGAAGCAGACACTTGATGACCTGAGCAGGTCTAGCATAACTAGCATCAATAATTGATGACTACAACCATAAACATAAAATCAAAAATTTTAACAGGAAGTAATCTGAAAGTAATGAGGTGAAAATCAATTTTAGTCTGCCAGCTTCATTAGAAGGTCGGTAGGGATTTGTAGTTTATTCTTGCTTCCTGTTAAGTGTTTTCGGACCATAAGACTCTAACAAAAGAACTACATCCGCCATTTTACAATGGTAACGCTTTAGCCACTGCATATAAATCTTAAAAACGATTACTTAAAGAAATTATTAAGTTTAACAGAAAAATATAAACGTTAAAGCGTTTAAATGTAGATGACTCTCAAATGTTTATCACAAATATTTTCAGATAAAGCCACAGATACTAGCATTAAATACTAAGATTTAGATCAATTTGTTTGTATCAAGTTATATTTAAAAGTTTTTCTTCGTTATTACTGACGTGTTTTCATCATATAAAATATATATATATACTAGCAAAATACCCGCGCTTCGCAGCGGCGAAGTAGTGCCTTAAAATTTTTATTAAGAAGAAAATTTAACCTTTTTAAACTGAGGGAAAATATGCCAATAATTATTTCTTAAGGATCTCTTTGTATACCATGTTGTCAGTTCGGCCCTCCGGTTGTAATATGACCAAGCTGTGTGCTGAGCTTACTCTTGAGCATGTAACTTACAGTTGGCCATGTGAACAGTAATCTTGTCTCAAATCTCACATCTTGGATTACTGCTGTCATAATCGGTTTGAGTTTCATGGTTTGTTTCAATTACGATAGTATTTGCAGGATTTGTTGTGTTGAAGTGACATTCGGCATCTGTCAAGCATTGTAAGCACACAACCGGTTTCATCAATAAAATCACATCCAGCTTTTGAGAGTTTAAACACTCATAAACATCAAAGTGTCCACTACTGAAATTGTCACCTGTGAATCTAAGATGTTTAAGAGGCATTGGCGGTTGTCGAAAGGTGTAAAATATTTGGCCATTTCGGTACACTTGAAAGCGACAACCGAACAATTCAGCGGCAGCCATCAACTGACATGCAGAACCATAGGTGAAGGGCTTAAGCATTTCACTCTTATAGTGCTCCTGTGTAGTATAATTATCTCCTGTACCGTCATCAGTCCACACCTTGAACCTGTCCCAGTCATTCAATACATAAGACACAATGTTCCTCCGGATATCAAGAGTGAGCCTGATATGGCTGTGCAATATGTAACAAAGAGAATGGAAAAGGTAGGTGCCAACTCCGGGCATGAAAACCACTCGGTAAGTGAAAGTTTTTTGATCGATAGTGATCACCTCGATAGACATGGTAATGGGGGTTGGACTAATAAATGAAATGGGTACCTGAGCAATGTAAAGTAAGTCTAAAATACCTATACAATAACTATAATTGTAATAAACAAACAATAAAACAGCGGAGAAGCCATGGATTAAACAAAAAGGCTGTAGTTATCAGTAGGGAGACGTGAAGGAAGGGAATGTAGAGACTGGAGCGACGGACGGCCTTATATAGGCAGGCAGCCAACAACGTGGGAGGCGTTGGGATGGGGGACCCAACGCCACCTCACACAGTGACTGAGCTGCAGGCTATGGACGTATATATGTACGTAAGTAGGATTCAGTTAGCGTTGGGAACCCATGTACCAAATTTCTTGAAGATGGGCCCATAAGTAACAAAGACTGTTGAAAAGTTCAATATGGTGGCCGACAGTGGCATCATACCACCGAAATAAGTACGTACATTGGTTTCGGTTAGCTCAGGGAAGCCACCTACCAAATTTCGTGAAGATGGGGCCGTAAATAAGAAAGTTCAACATGGCAGACGTTGTTGGCCGTTATGACCGTTACGCGTAGAATTTCTAAATTAAACCTGCTAAACTTTTGTAAGTAAGCTGTAAGGAATGAGCCTGCCAAATTTCAGCCTTCTACCTGCACGGGAACTTTGAGAATTAGTGACGTTGGAAAGTTCAATATGGCGGCCAACAGTGGTGTCATACCAATGAAATAAGTACGTACATCGGTTTCCGTTAAAAGTTTAATATGGCGGCCGACAGTGGCATCATACCACCGAAATAAGTACCAAATTTCAGCCTTCTACCTACACGGGAAGTTGGAGAATTAGTGACGTTGGAAAGTTCAATATGGCGGCTGACAGTGGCGTCATACCACCGAAATAAGTATGTACATTGGTTTCGGTTAGCGCAGGGAAGCCGCCTACCAAATTTCGTGAAGATGGGGCCATGAATAAGAAAGTTCAATATGGCGGACGTCGTTGACCGTTATGACCATTACGCGTAGAATTTCGAAATGAAACCTGCTTAACTTTTGTAAGTAAGCTGTAAGGAATGGGCCTGCCAAATTTCAGCCTTCTACCTACACGGGAAGTTGCAGATTTTGTGACGTTTGGAAAATTCAATATGGCGGCTGACAGTGGCGTCATACCACCGAAATAAGTACGTACATCGGTTTTGGTTAGCGCAGGGAAGCCACCTACCAAATTTCGTGAAGACGGGGTCATTCTTCTACCTACACGGGAAGTTGGAAAATTGGTGACGTTGGAAAGTTCAATATGGCGGCCGACAGTGGCGTCATACCATCGAAATAAGTAAGTACATTGGTTTCGGTTAGCACAGGGAAGCCGCCTACCAAATTTCGTGAAGATGGGGCCATAAATAAGAAAGTTCAACATGGCGGATGTTGTCGACCTTTATTGACCGTTATGACCGTTACGTGTAAAATTTCGAAATGAAACCTGCTTAACTTTTGTAAGTAAGCTGTAAGGAATGAGCCTGCCAAATTTCAGCCTTCTACCTACACGGGAAGTTGGAGAATTAGTGATGAGTCAGTCAGTCAGTCAGTCAGTGAGTGAGTGAGTGAGTGAGTGAGTGAGTGATTGAGTGAGTGAGTGAGTGAGGGCTTTGCCTTTTATTAGTATAGATTAGAATATTATGCTAAATATAAATTTTAATAACATACTTATATTTTACTGTAAATGTTTCACTACCTTTTCTGCCATTGCTGTTAACACATGCAGTGTAAATCAAACTGTGGCGCAGCCATACATCTGACGTCACTGCAATTTGCATACATTAGAATTGCATAGTGTGTGAATGAGTAATGAGGTGCTGTCTATCCTGCAATACCGGTTCCAGCCTACAGGATTGCTATAGATCAAATTTTTATACACACTTTCCAGTTCAAATCGTGACTTGGGGGCCTCATTTTAAAAGCATATGAGGCATCTAAAAAAGGTGTCCACTACATGTTCCAATGCATTACCCTTATGAGGTCGTACATTTTTGTCCCCATGAGGTTCACTGACCCCATGATGTTGGTGTGTAAACAGAGCTATGTCCTCATGAAGTGATAAAAACAAGTACGCACACACACACACACACACATTATATATATATATATATATATATATATATATATATATATATATATAT
>JANRMT010062813.1:57010553-57041610 GCA_026402145.1 Polypterus bichir lapradei
TATATATATATATATATATATATATATATATATATATATATATATATTGTGGAAAAATAATAAACAGTTTTGATCAATCTGGTGTACGTGACAAAAGCCACGCAGACCCTGTCTTGTCCATAGTGCACATCACAAGTGCAACTTCTTGTTTCTCCTAACGAACAAAAAACCACAAGTGACCAACTGATGAACTTAAAGGATGTGGTAAATGCTGATCCAAGCAAAATGTTGTAAGATGTAACGGTTTGAAATTCTTTTGCAACTAAAATCATAAGACAAAGACCCTATAAAAGATTTGGGACACCGACCCCTCGAGGCAGATGAAGGGCAGGTGTCCTAGGACTGTGCTTCTCTGTCATTTTACCTTTGCCTGGTGTGTATTAATAAAAGATTTTTTACTAACTTTAATTATATCTCTCTGTCTTCAGTCACAAGAAACGACACTATAGAAAAAGCGTCAACAATATATATATATTAATTATAGTGGTGTGTCGTTTAATCAATTGTATTACATATACTATGTAACTAACTAAGTACTTTACTTTATACCATTTCTATAATTTTTTTTTTTATCAAGAGCATTTGTAATTTGCTTCTTTTAAGTTTCACTCTAACTTCATAAACTTGAAATAAAATTAGAGCAAGGAGTTCTCCTGACTCTATGAATCTTTCGTGAAGTAAATTTGGCTGCTGTTTAGTTTCTGGTTCAAACACCAAACACGAGAACACTACGGACACTGAAGATAATAATGTGATGCAAAAAATAATCAGTGCCACTCCTATACTTTTCTGTGCTGAGTTTCGGAAACCCTGCAACAGGTTATCTCAAAGAGGTTGTCTGTTACGAAATTTCCAGTCTCATGCAGTCTCGGACAGGCTTGCTGAGCATGTGGACGCGACATCATACACACAGCCAAATTCTGAGTCAATGCTCAACCAATCATCCACATGGGGAGTTGTGTTGTGTTTCTCAAAGTTTTCTTTGAGAAAAATTCCATCAGTTTACGCTCAAAGAAAAATTAACAATCCTTGAAAAAGTTGATTCCAGAATGATGAAAAATGACGTGGCAAAAGCATTTTGGAATCACACCTTCATCTTCATCTAATGACTCGTTTTAATTAGCCAAGTTTCCATCCAGTTTTTTGCGACGTTTTGTTATCGACAAACAGGATATACGTAAAAAAAATGTGCGAAATTTGCTGTCTCCAGCCTGTTTCCATCCAACTGGCTTTTTATCGATAAAATGGTGTGCGTGATGACGTCATCCCCCCCAAAACGAACTGTCGCATAAGTTTTGTTGTATCGCAAAAAAAATCTGCCCTTGAGCCGTATCCATACATAATTTTGTGTATGTCGCAAATTATCTACCTTTTGTTTTCCACGTTACACCCCCTCCACTAAACAAAGAAACAAAGAAATGGAGAGATTATTTAGACAGTTTTTTGAAATTTGCCAGCTTACTGTTATTTCAGTTACACAAATAATTGGAATTGTACATAATATCCGCAGATGACAGCAGAATGAAGCAGTTGCTTGACTGATAGCCCTAGAGCTCGAAGAAAGTACCCCAGTGTGACGGAACCCACGGGTATGCGAGAGACGACGGAATAAGACCTTCTGGGAGGAGGTGGTGGAGAGACACTTCACAGAAAATCTCTGGCTGCAACATTTTGGAATGACACGGCCGACTTTTGAGATGTTGTGTGGATTCATCAGTCCTGATGTTGCGCCCATCACAGGTTGCCACAGACCACCTGTTCCAACCCAAAAGCAGAATTCCATCGCCCTTTACACGCTGGCAACCTGCGCTGAGTATAGAGTAGTTGGAGAAACTTTCGGGGTTAGTAAAACTACCGTCCATCGATGTGTATATGCTGTGTGCACCGCTATTAAAGAAAAATTAATGCAGCGTTATATCAGACTTCCGACTGTAGCGGAGGCCAATGAAATTGCATACCGCAATTCCTTGGTGCATCTTGTGCCACAGATTTACGGTGCACTGGATGGCACGCATGTGCCTATTCTTCCCCCGACGGAAGGCTACCGCGATTACATTAATCGCAAAGGGTGGCCATCTATTGTTCTCCAGGCCCTTGTTGATGACAGGTGCAAGATACGAGACATTTGCGTTGGCACTCCTGGAAGTGCCCATGATGCAGCTGTGTTTGCAGCATTGGATCTGTACAGGTGAGCCCACCTTTCAACATCCCTTCTCAGTGCGATAACAACTGAATTAGTACTGTAACCTGCTTCCCTTAAGGTTTTTAATTAAAACTGAAATTTGAATTAATACAAAAATAACGACGTTTAATAAAAAAAAAACTAAAGTTAATATTAACGAGAGAATTTCTCATATATGCCAAAACATCTGCCATTTAATAATAAGAAAAACATGTTTAGATAATGAAACACACGGTTTATTAAATATTTTGACTGGCACAGTAAATTACTTTTGCGGTTTTTGTATTATTTAGACATCATGAGAGACACCCCCAGGCTACAGTTGATGTGGAGGGAGTTCAGGTACCCCTTTTAGTGGCAGGAGACCCAGCCTATCCGCTACTGCATTGGCTCATCACGAGAAATAACGAGTCTCTTCATCAGACCATGCGAACCGCTCCGCTATTCTCGTTTTGATTGCACGTGATGAAAATGTATCATGTGACACATTTATTTGCGTTAAAGCCCTTTTTTTCCGACAAAAAGTGTTTCCAATGTAGTTTTTGTGACATCTGAAGTATCGATATGGAATTTATGCGCTAAAGTTAAACGGAAAAATATTATGTCGACATGTACAACATTTTATCAATAATTAGCATTTCCATCAGCTTAAATTTGAAGCGCTAAATATTTTTTCGCAAAAACTCCTTGGATGGAAACCTGGTTATTCTGTGTTTTCATACCTGTATTTCTATAAAAAATACTTCCAATATCTCATTTTAATTCTATGGTCATACCTGTATTTCTATTTAAAAAAAGGTTACATATAACATCTTGTTTTCATTCTGTGTTCATAACTGCATTTCGAATAAAATAGTTACATTTAATATGTCATTTTCATTCTTTATGTTCATATCCATTTTTCTTTAAAAAAAAGTTACATCAAACATCTCATTTTCAAATAAAATATTTTTTACAGTTTAAGAGCCACTGTTTTATTATACAGGTATTTATGGTCAAGCTTGTGTCACAGAGTTGCATGAGAGACAGGAAGATGAGTCCAGGTTTTCAAGGGAAATACAGGTACTTTATTACTATTGTGGACGCGGGTTCAAAGAGAGAAGACAGCAGAGGATAGACACAGTTTATTGAATCAATACACACCTTTATTCTTTGTGATTCTTGGTGAGTAGCCAGACCCCACAGGCCTGTCAGCTCAAATGCTCAAGGCCAGCAGAATCTCTCGTTCCTCTTTTTCTTACAGACTTTTATAAGTCAGCTGTACACATCGTGCCAACATCCTGAGTAGCAGACATATAGCTTAGATAAAGCATCACTTCTAGCTTAAAATTTAAGCAAGCATTTTTGATTATTAATGAGTCATAAGACTCTTCCTTAAAGCGTGCATTTTAAAAGATTACTTCTTCACATATAAAGTTTGCCCAAAATACAGTTATTTGTCATCTTTGTGGTTAGGCCTACTTCCCTTTACCTTTTCAGACATGCTGTTCTTGTTTTCTGAGTACTGGCTTATTTGCACATTCAAGGATGCAACTGGCATTGAAGGAATATTACACCCAAGAATTTAGGGAACATAATAAGAGACAGAAATTATACTGTCTTTTAAACTACGTCTTTGTTCATACTAATTTCTTTTTTCCGCACTATATAGACAAGGCAGGTACAGTCTGAAGACTTCATTCAGAATATGAGCTGTTAGAAGCTGCGGTACAGGTTGCCATCCTGCTTTAGCTCCCACCTTTAGATTAGGAAAACTCCAGTGGCTCAGAATCACCACTGTGGCAGTCATGGTCTGGAGAAGACAGATCAGGAGAGTGTGAGAAAGAGCAGATCAAAGTGTGTTAAATGTTAAACATTGTGCGACAAGCAAGGTACGCAGTAACCCTGATCCTGCAGAGGACATCCAATTGCTTTGCCCTTTGTTTACTGTTTACCAGACGCAGCAGAGCAGCTACAGAACTGTCCTTGTGCTGCGGCTGTTAAGTATGGCGGCCCTGGTCACAATACTATAAATATTTTCTCCATATTTGTTATAATAATATAAATTTCTGTTATAATGAAATATTTTCTGTCTCCCGACTGTGTACTGAATTTAGGGTTACTGTGAGCAACGCCTATTAAAGTAACATTGGGCCTATGAAGGATAATAGAGTCAGCTGTGACAGAGTATAGGTGGTCAGACTGTCATTTAACTTCATTACACTAATTTGATACGAGTGCTGGCCCTGTTGCTAATTGCTCACTGACTTGATCAGACTTGACCACTGATTCAATCCAGTCCCAAGGATGTGTTATTTTATTTTCTGAATTAGATAGTGTTATCTAACCTCATTTTATGTATCTAATTTTGAGTGTCAAGATCTTTAAAACTTTAAAACCTTTTCATTCATTTATTTATTTTTAAGACATATATTTAGTTATTATGACTCAGGCGCCGCCTGAAGTGGCAGCCTTTCCAGCAGCTCCGTGTACGACTTAATCTTTCTACGTTTTTCTCTATCTCACTGATCATTCCTACCACTTTCTTTTATTTACACTCGTTCCCTGGACACTTTTTACTACTTTTTTACTACATGGACATGGATTTTTACACGCCGAGACTCGTATATTCAGGTAGTTAACTTTAAGCGCTGAGAACAAAGGCCTGCGCTGGTGTGGTTCCCTATTTACCTGACGAGGTAAGAAGGCGGTATCATAGCAGCAGAGCCAGCGCTAAGCTAAAGGCTACACGGTTAGCAAGAAAGTGGCGATACAAGCCTTTGGTGCCTTCTGTGATCCTGGGAAATGTAAACTCACTACCAAATAAGATCGACAAACTGGCTGCGCTGGTGAAAAATGTCAGGACCTACAGAGAATGCAGTTTGTTGGGTTTTTGTGAAACGTGGCTAACAACTAACATCCCAGATGCTAACGTGAAGCTACCTGGGTTTAGCACAGTTAGAGCGGACAGAGACGCAAATACCTGCGGGAAGCGGAAATAAGGAGGACTAGCTCTCTATGTGAATACAAGGTGGTGCAACCCTGGACATGTAAACGTCATAATCTCCACTTGCTGCAGGGACATTGTACTGTTGGCCATAAATCTGCGTCCCTACTACTCGCCCAGAGAGTAGTTACTGTTAACATCCCTCCTCGCACGGACATGGAGATAGCGGGTGACATCATCCATTTCGCTGTTGCTAAACTACAAACAGCACCCCGAGGCGTTTGTGCTAGTTGCTGGAGACCATGTGATGCTGGACAAAACATTACCTGCCTTCTCCCAGTATGTGGACTGTAACACCCAGGGAAATAGGACTATTGACCTACTGTATGCAAACATTAAGGACACATACAGCGCCACCCCACTGCCTGCGCTTTGGAAAGCAGACCATAACCTGGTTCTGCTTCAGCCTCAATGCAAACCAAGAGTAAGGGTGCTACCTACAACCACACGCTCACTCAGGAAGTGATCCCCTGAGGCAGAGCAGGCTCTGAGAGACTGCTTTGGAACTACAGACTAGGATATCCTGCAGGGGTCACATAGTGAGAACATTGAGGAGGTTGTTGACTGCACTACTGACTACATTAACTTCTGTATGGACATTGTAGTTCCTGTAAGAACAGCACGCTTCTATGCTAACAACAAGCCATGGATTACAACTGACATCAAGATACTTTTGAACCAGAAGAAAAGGGCTTTTAAAGGCAGTGAGCAGCATGATCTCAAGCACGTGCAGAAGGATCTCCGAGTCCAGCTCAGGGATTTCGAAGGAACAGTACAGGAGAAAGCTGGAGCAGAAGTTGCAAAATAACAGCATGAAGGAAGTGTGGGATGGGATGAAGATCATCACTGGCTGCAGCTCGAAGCGGGGTGCCACCATCAAGAGAGACGTGGAGAGAGCAAACCAGATGAACAACTTCTTTAACAGGTTTGACCACCCTAACCCACTCTCACCTTGAAGTACTTCACCCTCCACCCATCCTTCTGCTGATACTAGCATATGAGAGAGTTTCCCCCCACCCACAATTACAGCAGCCCAGGTAAGCAGAGAGCTGAGGAGACTTCGTGCCAGCAAAGCAGTGGGTCCAGATGGAGTTTCGCCACGACTGCTGAAGGCCTGTACGTTGGAGTTGGGGAGTCCTCTACAGCGCATCTTCAACCTGAACCTGGAACAGGGGAGAGTCCCAAGGCTTTGGAAAACATCTTGTATCACCTCAGTCCCAAAGGTATCACGTCCTAGTGAGCTGAATGACCTCCGTCCTGTCGCTCTGACGTCACATGTGATGAGGACCATGGAGCGGCTGCTGCTTCACCACCTAAGGGCTCATTTATACTTCACACACAGAACGCGTACACGCCCGCATCATGGCTGCCACGCGTTCCCACGGTTCATTTCACGCGTCCTCTGAGCAGGTCCTCAGAAATTAGTGCGACACTTGCACGAGTTGCAGTACCAGCAAAAAGTCGGTGGGCGCAGTGTGCTAAAAGTCGGAACGTGACGTCAGTGTCTCTGTTTACTATCTACATGTGACAGAAAGCCTCTATGCAGATCCTACGGGATTAATGCTTCGATGTGGTGAAGCAAAATGCCAACATACAGATGCATTTGTGCTTTTATATTCAAGCGTCGCATATTCCCGATCGTAATGACACAATACATTTTAAAAGTCTCACATACCATCTCTTGTGCCCTCTTTTTTTTTTTTTTGCAACTTAACAACAGCAACATAATATATAGCGCTGTATTTGAGGCACTGAGAAAAAAATAAAGGACACGGTGAAAACGTGTATTTTGTGATTAAAGTGGAAATTTTGGCTTTAATCTCGAAATGTCCACTTTAACCTCGTAGTTTACTTTATCATTAAATCAGACCATCGTAAACGTCATCCCAGTTTTTAATCGCTACGAGCTTCTTGGACCTGACAGCAGCGGCAAGCAGCAATAGATCGCCACACAGAACACATGACATGTATGATATTCCAACTCTCTGCACATTTAGAATCTTTAGATTTGTACTTGATACCACTTTCATGATGAAATACATTAAAGTGTGTATGTTACATTTTACATATAATTTCGTTTAAATAATGAATACTGTTAATAATTACACACATGGGGGTGTCACGGTGGTGGAGTGATAGCACTGCTGTCTCGCAGGGAGTTATGTTGCTGGTATTTCCTGCTTGTATTCCACACTGTGCTCCGGTTTCCTTCCAAAGATATGCAGATTTGGGGATTTGGTGCCGCTAAAATGACGCTAGTGTATGCCAGTGCTTGTATTCATCTTGCGATGAGCTGAGGCCTCATCCAGGGATTGTTTCTCACTCGTGCCCAATGCTTGCTGGAATGGATACATCCCTGGATTGATGGATTTAATCAATAAACATAATTTTCAGAGATATTGCGGTAAGGTGTCATCAGAATTTAATGAGTATTCCAGGCAATTCACAACACAGAGAAGCCGAACCTGTTCTCACCGTGATAATATCTCGCACTGCCACCTGGTGGATTCCTTCAGATTTACGCAAAGTACGCGCGCAAGTATAAACACTACAACACTTGCGTAGCAGGAGCGTCCACTGAAGCATGCGTCGCGTAAAGTTACATTTAATGCCTGCCTAAGGCCACAGGTCCGCCATGCCCTCGACCCTCTGCAGTTTGCATACCAGGTGAAGGTGGGAGCAGAGGATGCCATCATCTATATGCTACACTGATCCCTCTCCCACTTGGACAGAGGCAATGGTGCAGTAGGAATTATGTTTCTGGATTTCTCTAGTAGTGGCTTGTAGGGTGGGATTATGAAGCGAGCATTTGATGAAGCAATCAGGATTAGAAATGGGATAAAAAAAAATCTCACACAGCTCTGTTGATCTTTTCAGTGGTGGTGGCAGTACCAGGGGTGGTATTTTCTTCCTCTTTTGGCTGCTCCCGTTAGGGGTCGCCACAGCGGATCATCTTCTTCCATATCTTTCTGTCCTCTGCATCTTGTTCTGTTACACCCATCACCTGCACGTCCTCTCTCACCACATCCATAATCTTTTGCTTAGGCCTTCCTCTTTTACTCTTCCCTGGCAGCTCTATCCTTAGCATCCTTCTCCCAATATACCCAGCATCTCTCCTCTATGTCCAAACCAATGCAATCTCGCCACACTGACTTTGTCTCCCAACCGTCCAACTTGAGCTGACCCTCTAATGTACTCATTTCTAATTCTGTTCAACCTCGTCATGCCCAATGCAAATCTTAATATCTTTAACTCTGTCACCTCCAGCTCTGTCTCCTGCTTTCTGGTCAGTGCCACCGTCTCCAACCCATATAACATAGCTGGTCTCACTACCATCCTGTAGACCTTCCCTTTCACTCTTGCTGATACACGTCTGTCACAAATTTCTCCTGACACTCTTCTCCCCCCATTCCACCCTGCCTACACTCTCTTTCACCTCTCTTCCACAATCCCCTGATTATACAATCCCAGATTATACTGTGAACAAATCCCATATGCTTACGAGCTGGTGACGGCCTCCTGCAACTCAAAAGTGGCTGAGAAACACTGCTTTAGGTGTATGTGCCTGTATGACTACCTCTGTGCCTAGGCAATTTCGTCATCCCTGTAACCCAGCATTGGAAGCAGCTGGTATGAAAATGTTTCTATGTACTGAAAAAATAATAAATAAATAAATAAATAAAAACACATGTGACTTCTATGGGACAACTGCAACTAAAGGCAGTGTGAAGATGTGTGACAATCCGAATATATTGTACAAAATGTAAAGTTTTGCTGTGTCTAATAGTAAACAAAAAATATTTCAAGGACTGGTATGAAAAATAATATTCAAAATCAAGATTCGGATGAGTACTTAAGTATACATTCATTACTTAGAAATTATTTACTTATTGCTTCAGAGTAATATATAGTGAGTGCATGTATGTATATTTTTTTCTTAAAAATAAAAAAATACATAACTGCTACTGCAATAATTGTTGTAAGAGATTCTTTAGTTAAAAGAGATTAAATGTTTCAAAAAATTGACACTATGTTTCCAAACAGAGTGACACCCTGTGCCAAATATAACTTTGCAATGTTATGGAATATGAAATCTAAACATGGTACAATGAAATCTGATAGATTGGGGCACAGAAGAAAAATGATTCCAGAGTTGTGCATTATAAATTGTCTTGGATATGTACCTTAACATCCAGCTCTTTGGCAGCAATGTTGTGTTTAATTTAGTTGATAATGGTGCAAACAAAGGTTTTTAATCAAATAAATACTTTCTTTCAAAAATCTGAAGTGCTATACTCGCCACTCTTTAGCCATCTACAGCTTCTTTATTACTGTGCCTAAGCAGAGTAACAGCTGTTTACTTTTGGGCATGTAATTTTCCATCAATAATGCAAAAAACCCCTTAACGCATAAGGGGTATTAAAAAGTGACATGATAGAAGAGTTTAAAATTTTGAATGTAAATAATATAATATGCTAGTGATTACTTTAAAAATAGTTCTTCAGGCAGAATAAAAGACACATTAAAAACTTGATAAGTTAATAGTAAATGTACTACCAACCTCAAAGATTGTTCCTTTATAGAGGCTGTAACTGCCCACAAGGACAGACAGACATCCTGGCAAGGACTGAGAAGGATCTCTTGCCATGATTGAAGAATGGCCAGGTTGCGGACATTACCCGGCCAAGACGCCTTATAATTTACATCCTGGTTGGGATACTGGAAGGATGGACTGGTATGAGCTGGAAGCCAGCAGGAAACTTGAAAAGGGGCTGGGCGAAGCGGCAAGAAAAAAGTCTGTGTTTCTGTGTACCCCGGTGTTCCATCCAACATAACCACTGTGAAGTCATTCATACCCTGGATTGTTTCTCGTAAGGATGAATGGACTGTCTTGTGCCTGCCAGTCATGTGAGGGAGCGCTCCCACAAATACCACCTCTCGCCACGCAGGACTACCAGTAGGACTCTTTATTTAATTTCTTACAGAAGTTGTTCCTTGGATCATAATCATCATCTTCACTCCACACCATTTCATCCATTTCTGCTACACTGGAACTGAGAAAAGGACATTGTCATTGAGTGTTAATTGTTGGGGTCGATTGTTGTGTGTTATATTTGTATCGCCGAAGGGGAAGGGAAGGGTTGTCTGATTTTTGTTGTTAATTGATTTTTCACTTAATATGTTTCACACATTTGTTTCATTTGTGTCTATGTCTGTGAGTGTGTGCGGGTCGGGCCAAGGCTGGGTGTGATCCTGGATTCACCACCAAAAAATAAATAAATCACCAACCTATCAACAGTGTGAATCTGAATGGCACCGGACCCCTACAGTATTGTGATTGTGTTGGCTGAGGTTATTATGTTGGGAACTGCACTGACAACAGGAGCCATATGTCAAGGATGCATGGGAAATCCTCTTTGACAAGGCTCATTCATAATAAGAGAAAAATAAGATATGTTCTGTCGAGGTGCCACTAACACTGAAAAGTGTTAAAAGTTATCTCCCCAGACCCTTGCCATGAAAATGGTCAAGCTATGGAGGGATGTCTATTGTCCTTTTCAACTCCCTGATCTAATGGCTGATATAACTGAGAAAATCGGAGCTGTGACGACACTGCTTCAAAACCTGAAGATACCAGATACTTAATGCAAGACAAAATGATGAGAAACCTGGGGGTGACTTTTTTTTTCTTAGGATTGTAAAGATTCCCAGACTAAGTTTCTCATCTCCATTAACAAATTAATTGGCCTTGTGCAGCCATGTCTGGACTCAAATTTCCCAGATTCCAAAGGAATTTCAGATTGAGGATGCATGAGAGCAGCACACTCCAAGTAACTCAATACAGACTGACAAAAATGCCCTCCGAAGATGCACAAACCAGCCAGGACCCAATGAGGACGCAAACACATTGCTAAAATTGTTGCAATCCCTACATTTGCTGCTGCAAATCCTGCAGCAACTGAAAGCAATGTTGGCGGGACTGGAAACTACCGCTAAAGTGCCTGTGGAAGCAGTGAAGGAATACCTGTGACGGTTGGGAGTGACAATTCTGCCAAAATGCAATTTGAGTGTTTCCTGTGCAGTAAACAATAGGAGAAAGCAAAGCGAAGGGGTCCTCGACATAAGTGAGGTGAACCAAGCAGCCACTGTTCTGACAATTGAACAAAAGGTGATTGATTTCCAGGAATGCAGGCAGTCAGTCAGTGCAATTTCCATACATATTGAGGCACTCATAAATAGTATAAAAGACAGAGACTGGAATAGCAAGGATCAAGTTGTTAATATCAGCATCCAAGTATTACTGTCTTCTACAGACCCTAAAGTTATTAAAAAAGAAGCCAAGGTATGGTCAGGAAAGGACTCATCTCATATTTATAGAGTGTTCCAGACTGTCTAGGTACCACAAAGCAAAGAGGAGAACCTTCTTAACACTAGAATCCCGAAAGCCTATGAAAAAAGTCGTAATGCTGGGCCACCTTAAATTCCTTCGTAACTCTTCATCAGCATCTCTGTTTTGAAAATGTTTCAATCAGCTCTGGCAGCAAGCAGCCTGCTCTCTCACCCCACCACCGACCCAGCTGAAGTCAGTCACAAAGTTCTCCCAGCTCAAGTCTCAAGTTAACATTTTGTCATTATTACAATAACATGAACAAATATGTTCTGGACATGACTTTCTATTAAGAATAGAAATACAGCTAGATTATTCTCTGCAGAATATTGTGTATTAAGGCCTTCAGGCTGTGTTTCCAATCCAGAGTTGGTCCTGGCCTTGCATTTAAAGTTCACGGGGTCAGCTCCAATTCCTTTTTGCGGTGTATTGGAATAAACAGATTCCTAAAAGCCTAAATAGGATTTTTTATACTGTCTTGGAGGTATGAGGTTTTAGCACTAGAATTACCAAAGCCTACGAAAAAAATCGTTATCCCGGCCCACCTTAAATCCATTCGCACCTCTCCGTCATCGTCTTTTCTGTTCTAAATGTGTCTATCAACAAAAACAGCAAGCAGCCTAGTATCAATTCCACAAATCCCCCCTCCCCTAGACCCCTCCCCCCCAATGTTCAATTCACAAAGAAGGTTCTCAGTGCTCAGTGTTTATCTTGGAGTGAAGTAGCTGGAACTTTATTGGGTAAATAATATATCGTCATTTGGAATACATACATTTCATTTATGTTCTGTGCCTACAACAATCTATGTAAACACATCATTAAAACAGAAACGTTAGTAATAATTGACAAAATGTAGACATGAAGAGTATAATGTGTAAAGCCTGAAGTACAACTATCAAATAAACACTTTCATAAATGGTACAAGTATAACAAAGCAAGTGCACTTTTATTCAATAAAATAACAAGAAAAAGGAAGCAGGTTACGGTAAGCTGTTGATACGAAAGCTTGCATGGTGAAATGCAAAGAACTGCTGACTCCCAATCAAGAGGTTGCGGCTTCGATACCAGCTGCTTCCCAAATTTACCGTTTTGAGTAGTGAGCTGCTCTTAATGTTAATATTATACAATAAAAAAATACATTTGATTTGCGTCTGTATCAACCGCTGTAAGTTTATAGTACTTGTCAAAGTTAGCATTTTTTTTTCAGAGTAAGTATGATAGCAGTAGGTTGTGATGAATAACATGTTTTTGTCAAAGTTGTTAGGTCCTTCCTGTATATATACTATAGGTCATAGTTTTAGCTGTTGTGCTGTGAGGCACCTGTTACACAACCTGGAGAACCTCAGAAACCTGTCTTCTGATTGGGTTGTGACTTTGGGTCTTTGAGATCTCTTCGTATCAGAGTTTCTTCCAGTTTCCAATTGCCTTTGGATTGTGTAGGACACTGTTTTTTGTTTTTTGTAATTTCCCTAAATGAAAGGCCTACACTTCTAAGGGTAAAAATGCTCTGTCTCATTTCATTTGTTAATTGCTGTTTTCTTGGCATTATAACTGGAATATTGTCCAAGTAGTACTTCAGAGGGTATAGTAGCACAGTCTGTTCCAACATTGCCTTAAGAAAGACAGAGGGTTTTTAAGTAATCAGCAGAGGTTGGGAAACAGGTGCAAATTGTTTGCTTCAACTTGCAAGGCTCAATTTACATTAATTGCTGCTGAACATCTGTAGGTTGTAACCTATTAGTTGTTCCCAGAAGAAGGCCAATATGTTATATTCTGATATTTCCTTTATTTTTCAGTTTTTGCTAACCTACACTTTAAATTTAAACCTCTGGCAGTCTGCTGATTAACTTTTCATCCTTTCAGTCCATTCATTGCATGTTAACTGATTAAATTTGAAGATACGCTAGAAAAACTGAGCTGTTCTATAACTTTTGACCGGTAGTGTATGTACGCATAGTTTTTATAGTATTTTGTCTTTAGCTGTTACTGTGTAATATATGCAAATGTGAACATTCTGAACCTTTTAACTAAATATTTTTATTATTTTTTAACTCTTTATTATTATCTTGATTTAAAGTAGTACTCAATCAAGATGGCTACCAAACTGCTATACAAAATAAAAAAATTTGGATTAATTACAAAATACTTATTGCGTACTAAGAAACAGTTTTGCCAGGAATTAAAAAAAATAAATGAATTAGTCACATACTGAACAATAAAGAAACGGCAAAGACCAGTGAAGTGTTTTATGAAACAAAAATTATATACTGTAGCAAGGTACATTCAACATTACTTGTCAGTGTTTTTGTGTATTTTAAAAACAGATAACCCGCCCAAACTTCCACCTACGTACAGAGGCAACAATAATTTTAAGCTGACAATAGCAATTACCAATGTGTTTATATTCGCGTGTTCAGAAAAAAGTCTCCAGTGAAAAAAATAATTCAACTAATGAAATAAAACTATGAACTATGAAATAACATCTTTCCTTCATATGAAATCTAGTCAGGCAAACTAGAAAAGACAAAAGTGGGCATTCATTTCAAATAGCCTTAATAAAATGCAGCCTAGCTTTAGATATTTGGATATTACTGAGACAGCGTGGATTTACAACTTATGAAAAGTGCTCGGCTAACAAAATGCTGTGAAGGGGAAGGACACCACCAGGATCATGCAAGGTAGAGGTCAGTCTTGCAGAAGACCTCTGGGTAAAGAGAGAGAGAGAGAGAGAGAGAGAGAGAGCAAAATAGCTGGGCTGCTAGTAGGAGAAGTCCTAGGAGAAGCACAGTTACCTCCTCTTTGTGCTATCTGCCCCAAAAAGTGCTATTTAGAAGTAAGAAAAGTGCAGCTTGTGTAGTAATAAACAGCATTCCTTCAGGCTGCTAAAAGAAAAGTGAACCAGATGTTGACAGAAATGTTTGACCCTGTTCTAAAGAGAGTAATGTCAGAGGTGGCAATACTTTCTTGGCACTAGAGGGGACATGGTTTCAAACCGGAAACTATGGAACTATGCACATCTTTTAAAATAGCAGGCAAGTTGACAGCTGCCAGGGAGGCCTTGTTAAAGTGCAACACAAGGCTCATGGGTTCTGGGATACTAAAGTAAGCTCTAGTATAGTATGACTAAAGTAAATGAAGGCCTACCCTGTGTACAGAAGTTATTTAAAAGCTTACCTAGAAATGACCCCTGGATGAAGTGTAAATCTGCCTTACACCTTTTATCAAGTTTTTTGCCAGGTTTTGGATTATGACTTTGATTTTCTCTCATATTGTTCATGTATTTTCCTCACATATATTAGGGTTAGGGTTTCTCATCTGTTTATGTATTTAATCTGGCTAATTAGTTTCTATCAGTTTTATTTCATTTGTTAATTGATTTGTAACCAATTGATGTTAGATCCAGGATATCGGGGTCCCTTCCTATGTAAATGTGAAGTGTAATTACTGGGGCATTGAAGCCAAGAAAGTTATTTATGCCTCCTCCCTTCTCTCGCTTTTCTTTCAGCTCCCTGTTCTACAAGGTGCACATTCTTTATATTGTCCTTTTTGGTGTAAAAATTCAAGAATTTTCAGTTTTTGTTTTGTGCCCTCCCCCACCATAACCTATTGTCTATGGAGGAGGAGAGAAAGCTTTAGATTCATCAAAAAATTTGATTTCCAGTTTTCAATGAATCTCAACGTTTTAGGGTCCTATGATACCGAAAACATTGATAATGACGGGCGTGTTTGTGTGTGTGTGTGTGTGTGTGTGTGAGTGTTACAGTTCCTTGAGGAGGGTCTAGAGCTAAAACAGCAAGACAGAAAAATACTAAAACTTAAGCCTGTTATAAGATGACAATGTGCTGGTTAGTTTTTGAATTAAATTGTGCAAGAGAAAAAGGTGCTCTAGAGGAACCTTCAAATGCCGTAATTCTGCAATTAATTATGAATTCTTCTCGTCAATTGCTATCATAATGACCTATTTTATGATCAGAAAGATCAACATCAGAGTGGTAAATAATTACTGAACTGTTATAGAATAGTTTAGGTAATTTGGTTCCTAGGGAGCAAAGCCTACTGATACTCATGTCCAAATTTTTAAACTTTTGTTTGGGTATTCCTTCCATTACTGTTAAGGTTTGCTTCTTTTTGAATCAAGCAAATTATTTTTCTAGCAGCTATTGGAGTTTTTTTGGCTTTTTGATGCTTATTTTCTGACCCTAATTGAGTAACTTTGTCTTGGTTTTACTTTTGTAAAGAATTGCTTACTTTGTGCTTCAGTTTTCAAGTTTCAAAAGTAGTTTTATTTTTGTTTGTTTAATGACAGGTATTGTTTTGGAGTTACCTTGATTATTGCATTCCATTTTTTCTACTTGTTATTTAATTTAATTAATAAAATATCTACTTCAATTTGAGTTGTGTGCTAGGATATTCATGGCCTTTGCTTTCTACCTGCCAGTGGACTATAATAGTTATAGTCTAACTGAGTGGAGAGTATGGATGAAAGTAGCCTGAACACTCAAATGACAGGAAGAAGACAGACCAGGGTCTGGAGTTATACAGGAATGTTAGGTAAAAGGATAGCCTAAGAGATTATTCATTTATGTACATATTTTCATTTTTTGCTGTTTTAAAAACACAAGTTATTCCTATTTTTTAGTATGAAAATTCTTTTTCTTCTTTTGGCTCCTCCCATTAGGAGTTACCACAGTGGATAATCTTCTTCCATATCTTCCTGTCCACTACATCTTGCTCTGTTACACCCAACACCTGCATGTCCTCTCTCACCATATCCATAAACCTTCTCTTAGGCCTTCCTCTTTTACTCTTGCCTGGCAGCTCTATTCTTAGCATCCTTCTCCCAATATACCCAGGAACTCTCCTCTGCACACGCCCAAGCCAACGGAATCTCGCCTCTCTGACTTTGTCTACAAACCGTCCAACTTGAGCTGACCCACTAATGTACTCATTTCTAATCCTGTCCATCCTCTTCACACCAAATGCAAATCTTAACATCTTTAACTCTGCCACTTCCAGCTCTGTCCTCTGTTTTTTAGTCAGTGCCACCATCTCCAACCCATATAACATAGCTGGTCTCACTACCATCCTGTAGCCCTTCCCATTCACTCTTACTGATTCCTGTCTGTCACAAATCACTCCTGACACTCTTTTCCACCCTGTCTACACTCTCTTTTTCACCTCTCTTCCACAATCCCTGTTACTCTGTACTGTTGATCCCAAGTATTTAAACTCATCCACCTTCACCAACTCTACTTCCTGCATCCTCACCATTCCACTGACCTCCCTCTCATTTACACACATGTATTCTGTCTTATTCCTACTGACCTTCATTCTTCTCCTCTCTAGAGTATATCTCCAATTCTCAAGAGTCTCCTCAACCTGCTTCATACTCTCGCTACAGATCACAATGTCTATGTTCTAGAATGAAGCATTGTTTTTAAATATAAAAAAATATGGTGTTTGTGTTTGCAGCTTAAAATGGGGACCAAAGGGCATGGATCCAAACATAGAACAACAGTCACATTGGAAATATGTGTAAGAGCCATTTTCCTAGTTCTAAAAAATAAATAATAAAATATGGGAGGTTCCTATAACCCCCGTGATTAGAATTAAGTTGGTATTTTCTTGTCATTTCTTAACGGTTTTTGAGTAAACAATGTTCTTTAGTTAGAGTCTAGCCTTGCCTTGTGTAAGGTATAGAGGCATACGGTTTTTTAACCGTATCCTTGTTTGTGCTCACGTTCGTGCTTGCGCACGTGAACGTGCCTCGGTACATGTCAATGTGCCAATGGTCTACGGGCCTTTTGAGTGTGAAGTAACTCTTAAAATAAAAGATTTAAGTGTTGAACCGTATGTTTAAGGCATACAGAAGAAGAAATTAAGAACTTTTAAGTACAGAAATAACCAAAGCTTCTTAAGAAAAACTAAGTGTATAGAAGATACATTTTTTTTCTTTTTTTTGCCTTTATTCTATGTGTGTAACTATTTTTCTTTTTATTCTTGTGCGGATTATTTGATTTTAACTTTCACTAAATATTTTAAACGAACTTTTGGACTTTGAGATTTCTTTGACACGCGCCTTACCCGTGCCTGACTTCGCCTTACACATTGGCAGCTACACTAAAGTTAAAAAACCTGCCTGAAGTTTTGAAACCTGCTTAAGATCTGAACCTGCCTAGGACTGAAAGTTTAAAATTGCTTTGGATTAAAAGAAAGCAAGTCTGCATTTTCAACGCCATGGCATCTGAGTCCGGGAGCCAGAGAACATTTCGAACCTCCATTGAAAGTAACAGTGGCGTGAGTGGAAGTCACGACGATCATGATGTTCCAATGGAAGATCATCTTGATGACGACATAAAGCCATCCAATTCATTAACAACTAAACTTCAATCCGAAATGGACTGCAAATACAAACAATTATCTAGTGTGATGAAGACCGTGAAAGATTTTCAAAAAAAATGAATTTAACTGCGAAACTATAAAATCGATCATCGAGAACTCGTTCTTTAACCAGAGAATGGAATATAAAAGGTTAAGTGACAAACTCTTATCCCTCCAGAGCAAACAAGATATACGGAAAATGCTACAAAAGGACTTTGATGCTAAAATGGAAATTTTTCGCACATTTTCGGAAAATACGATGGAATGGGTTTTTGAAGTACGTCAAAGTATAAGCTTCAACCAGCAGCCCGACTTTACGGCTAACCAATTCAAGGATTACAGAACGACGAATGACTTTCCTGACGTCTCTCCAGAAGATAGTGTCTCACAGGTTTCCATTCAAAGTAAAAGTCATATAAGTTCGGCGGCAAATTCAGCCAAAGCCTCCCAAATCTCCGCAAAATCTAAACGTAGTACAAGTTCAGCCGGGACTTCTATGAGCGCCATCAGAACTCAAGAGGCAGCACACGCCGTACTGTTGGCTAAAGCGGAGAATCAAAGAAAGAAACAGGCTCTAGATATGGAAGAAATGCAGTTAAAAGCTAAGAGAAAAGCTGAGGAAATGCAGAGAAAGGCTGAGGAAATGCAGATAAGAGCTAAAAGAGAAGCTGAAGAAGCTCAATTGAAAGCTAAAAGAGATCAATTAAAATTGGAGGCAGCTATCGCAGAATCCGAAGCGAAATTAAAAGCACTTAAAGGGCGCAATCGCAGTCCTAATAGACTGAGTCAGAAACCAGATGTGAAATTTGAAAAGCCGCCAGATGTGAACAGTTACATTTTTTCAAATACGAATGAAAGTAAAAATAATCCCCAGCAACCGCCTTATCAGCAACAAAATGAAGCGCCTCCTCAACAGAAAGAACAACAGTATAAGACACAAGCACCTAATGTACCCCATAAAAAGATCCCAGTATTTGAAGGCGATCCATTGACTTATATAAACTTTATAAGAGCATTTGATCGACTCATCGACCAAGAAGTGAGTGATCCTGGTAACAAACTAGAGTATTTGGTACAATTCACCAAAGGCGAACCTAGAAACATTGCTCAGAATAACGCATACTTGCCGCCAGAAGAGGGATATAGAAATGCCAGAAGAATGTTAGATAAATTTTATGGAAACCACGTTCAAATAGGAGATGCTTACATGAAGAAAATAAGAAAGTGGCCACAATTGAAATCAGGAGATATTGATAGCTTAAAGACATACACGCTCTTCATTGGTAATTGTAAAAGTGTTATGTCGGGCTTAAAGGACGGACACGAATTCGAAAACAATTTAAATATCCGCATTATGTCATCGAAGTTACCACAAGAACTACGAGAGCTCTGGCAAAATAAAGCAACAGAGATAGAAAGCAAAGAAAGAAGACCAGGTCTCGCTGACTTATATAGTTTCTTAGAAGATCGACTCATAGCTTCCCTGGATCCAATGTATTCCTAATCAAGCTATACCTTCAAAAGAGAGAAAGAAAAGGCTGATTACGAAAAATATCCTGCGAAAGGCAGAATGAGAAAGGACAACTTCGTCTCAAATTTTGCTACTACTGTTTAAAAGGAAAATAAAAAGGAGACAACTGAGCGTACACACGGTAAGAACTGTTTTTTTCTGCGACAAAAAGCATGATCTTAATGACTGCAACGCAATTCAGAAATTAACTTATGAAGGTAAAATTGACTTTTTGAAATCCAAAGGCTTATGCTTTAAGTGCCTTAAACAAGGACATTTTAGTAAAGACTGTGAAGAAAAGATTAAACGCCAAATATGCTCTCAGTTACATCCAGTAATTCTGCATATGAATAAGGAAAAAGGCAGTGACGATAAAGCCACACCTCCTAAAGAGGAGAACGTTATGTTGGAAGAGAAAAACATTTCTTTTGCCCATATTTCTGTTGAACCGCTAGAGACTTGTACTGACACCGGGGCCGGTAAAGAGTGTGTCTTAGCTGTGACTCCAGTTCAAGTTAAGTCCGAAACGAGTGAAAAATGTGTAGAAACCTCGGCTCTAAAATACTCTGACAGCTCAGCTACATTTTGCATTAAAAGTCTGCAAAAGCAGTTAAATCTTTCTGGAAGAAAGTCTCACATCTACATCAGCGCTGTAGAAAGAGACACAGTAAACAGTCAGAAATCAGTAATGTGTATAGTCTTAACGGAGTTACAAGTCTGTGGGATAGAAGAAAATACATTTTATGATTCACCGGAAGTGTACACACTGAACTCGGTACAAGTGAAAAGGGAGAACATCCCTAAAGAAAAAGATGTCAAAAAATTGTCTAATCAAAAAGACCTGGACTTAAGCCATGATCTGTTACCAGTTGAAAGAGCTTTGAGTTTTCAATGGTGCACACAGACTGACAGTTTCAAGTTCCAGGTAAAGCTGCAAGATAAGCCTGCTACAAGACGTGGCATTCTGTCAGTTGTCAGTTCAATATATGACCCACTTGGATTTCTAGCGCCAGTCATATTGACTGCCGAGCTTATTCTAAGAGAACTGTGTAAAGAAAAATATGCTTGGTTCCTTAAGTTTAAAGAAGTGCTAATACGTTTGAAAGAAGAGAGAAAGGCAATTCAATATACAGTTAGCCAATCTGGACACAGCCCAAAAAGACAAAAGATGCTGATCGCGAAAAATATGAAGGAATACAAATCAACAATGAGACTAAAGCCACTGTCTCTAGATGACTTGTGTAAAGCAGAAGACGAACTTATTCGCCTCACTCAACTACAAGCATACCCAGAAAAAGTTAAAGCCTTGCACAAAAATCAGCTTGTAAAGACAGGTAAAATAAACAAACTGGACCCAGTTCTCCAAGACGGAATATTGAGTGTTAGAGGAAGGCTCAGCAAATCAGCAATGCCAGAAGAGGCAAAGCACCCTGCAATCATTCAGAAGAATTTACATATTGCTACTTTCATTATGCAACAAGTTCATAAAGAAATTGGCCATTGTGGGTGTAATTACAAGATGCTACACCCTGAAACTCCTGGGTAAGGACAATGCCAATTGCAAAAGGAGCAGTCAGAAGAGTTTGAGTGCAGATCCAGACCAGCACATTGGACAGACTTGTGAACAAACAATCAACAACAATGATTAAAATGAGTCATTTTTCTTTTGCATGTCTAACTTTAAAGCCTTTTAAATTTAGTGCCTGTGTTTGTACATTAGAGTTTAAGCTATAAAGTTTCTTAAGTTTAGTGTTTGTGTTTTTATAGTAGAAACTAAGTTAAGCTTCTTAAAGTTTGTTTTAAGTTTGGTAAAGTGAAGTAATGAAGGCTCTTATTAAGTAAAGTTAAGTAATTGATTTCTGCCCTAGCATAAACAATTAGGGGCCGGATATGTAAGAGCCATTTTCCTAGTTCTAAAAAATATATGAATATTTATTAGATGATAATGCATAAAATATGGGAGGTTCCTATAACCCCCGTGATTAGAATTAAGTTGGTATTTTCCTGTCATTTCTTAACGGTTTTTGAGTAAACAATGTTCTTTAGTTAGAGTCTAGCCTTGCCTTGTGTAAGGTATAGAGGCATAAGGTTTTTTAACCGTGTCCTTGTTTGTGCTCACGTTCGTGCTTGCGCACGTGAACGTGCCTCGGTACATGTCAATGTGCCAACGGTCTACGGGCCTTTTGAGTGTGAAGTAACTCTTAAAATAAAAGATTTAAGTGTTGAACCGTATGTTTAAGGCATACAGAAGAAGAAATTAAAAACTTTTAAGTACAGAAATAACCAAAGCTTCTTAAGAAAAACTAAGTCTATAGAAGATACATTTTTTTTCTTTTTTTTTGCCTTTATTCTATGTGTGTAACTATTTTTCTTTTTATTCTTGTGTGGATTATTTGATTTTAACTTTCACTAAATATTTTTAAACAAACTTTTGGACTTTGAGATTTCTTTGACACGCGTCTTACCCGTGCCTGACTTCGCCTTACACATTGGCAGCTACAATATGTTTTATCACGGACGGATACCATTGTGTTTCACAACTTAAATATAAGCTCTCTTCAATTGTCTGTTCAAAGTTGACTGTTTTGTGTGGAATTTACATGAAAATAAGGCAATAAAACAACACAAAACTGGAAATGTCTGTCAAGTTGCTTATTATGGTATTGCCTTTCTACCATAATAATTTTAAAAAACATTTGTTAAGGACGCTGTGGAGTGCCTGGGGACTATTGTGAGCACCTTAAATTATTAGTAGATGATAACAAAAACAAGAACATTGTCGGAACAAAATAAGGGTGGAATCTATAAAATGAATCCAAACTAAGAAAACAGGAATCAAAAGGACAAAACAAAATTTAAAAGACAGAGACAAAGCAAATTTGAAACCAAAACACATAAACCTACCCCTGTTGTCTACTTGTAAAGTAAGCTACCTTATACAAAGGAGTTAGAAGAGGTTTATCCATTGAGGGATAGTGCATTCTGTGATTGCCATCATATTTATGGTGTGACTTCTGTTATGTTATGAATGCAAAGATCATAGTGATGTGATCTTGAAAACAACATCCTTTAAATTAAGAACTTTAAGACATTAATGAAATTGAACTTTATAACCTTAATTCAAAATCTAAAATAAATTGCAAAAATCTAAATTTTTATGTGACTAAGCAATGTAGGTACTTAACAACATCATTTAAAATTAGAATCTCAGCCTTAGAACATTTCAGATAATCTAATTCATCACAATTTTAGTTGAATTATACCATGCTAATATACCACTGACTAATGGGGGAATGTATCCAGTCAGCAAATGATTTCCATTCTTTATTTAAAATCCTGATTGAAAGTTCCTTTTGTCAATATTTCCCAAGAAATCTTTCAGCTGAATTTACATGTAGTTGAAGAAATCCTTTTCTGGATGGATAAATCTGAACATCAAAATTGCACTGGTGAAATTTATCATAACATCTTGGGTTTAAAATGTTGTAAACTATTGCTTAATTCTAAATGAGTATATACTGAATTCCTGTTTAATTGAGAGTGTACACTAACAGCACAACAGGTACTTATAGGCATGTTATATGTAACTAGGTGGGATGTTTCTCGTTGCCCAGAGGGGGCGGTCTCATGGTCTGGAATCCCTGCAGATTTTATTTTTTTCTCCAGCCGTCTGGAGTTTTTTTTTGTTTTTTCTGTCCATCCTGGCCATCGGACCTTACTGTTATTCTATGTTAATTAATGTTGACTTATTTTATTTTCTTACTGTGTCTTTTATTTTTCTATTCTTCATTATGTAAAGCACTTGGAGCTACATTTTGTTGGATGAAAATGTGCTATATAAATAAATGTTGTTGTTGTTGTTGTTAGGGTTCCGTGGCAGTGCAGTATTTAAATAAAAATAGTGCAACTCAGGCTTGTAAGTGTGGGAGCATGCTGAAATGAGAAAACACGGGGATCGCTTCTTAGAATGCAGGCATGTTCAGCAGAGCTATTGCTCACTGAAACTCTGTGGATCATTAAGCAAATCACCTACACAAAACAGTGTAAAAAGGAGTCTTAGAAGGATAAGAGAGGGAGAACAAGGAGAAAAAATCCAACGAAGGGAAACAAAAAGGAGAGAATTCTGACAGCGAGCCAGCATTCTAAAAAGGTGCCATAGGGGTCAATGGGCCTCACTAAAGGAGTGAAGGAATAGCACTCCACAGGCAGGTTGCTCACACTGCACTGCACGAAGGAGGAAGAGTAGTTAGGTGCTCCAGGTGTCTTACTGGACCGAGGACAGGTGGCAGGACGATGAAGGCCCAGCCAAGGAAGGAACCCAAGAATGAGCAGCAGAGATGATGGAGAGAGATATGCTGGGCTTGCTGAAGTAAACAAAATGGGAAACCAGTGTCTGATTGTTTTATACTTGAATTTTAACTTATTTATTGATGGCTTTTATCTTTATTGCTGCGCTGGTTTTATTGGGTATTTTATTTATTGGAGACTTGCACCGCACATTTTATGTGGACAATATGGTTACATGTGAATAAAACTGTTGAAAGCCTTTTTTGTGCACCAAATTTGCTTGTTTTATGTAATTTTTTACATGATTTTATTCAGCTTGCCCTCTCTGTTTGTCTGGGTCAAATTTTGGATCAAAGTTTTACCCACTTTCACCAAACCAATTTCATTCAAACTTTGCATGCATGCTGATCTCCAGTGACAATGTAACATTTCATCAGTGTTGACCCAGGATCTGTACGTTAATTACGTCAAATTTAATTTTCTCATTTCCTTATATTATACTTTTAGTAAATACACACATGTATACAGTGGGATGCAAAAGTCTGGGTAACCTTGTTAATAGTCATTATTTTCCTGTATAAATCGTTGGTTGTTAAGATAAAAAATGTCAGTTAAATATATCATATAGGAGACACACACAGTGATATTTGAGAAGTGAAATGAAGTTTATTGGATTTACAGAAAGTGTGCAATAATTGTTCAAACAAAATCAGGCAGGTGCATAAATTTGGGCACCGTTGTCATTTTATTGATTCCAAAACTTTTAGAACTAATTATTGGAACTCAATTGGCTTGGTAAGCTCAGTGACCCCTGACCTACATACACAGGTGAATCCTATAATGAGAAAGAGTATTTAAAGGGGTCAATTGTAAGTTTCAATCCTCCTTTAATTTTCTCTGAAGAGTAGCAACATGGGGGTCACAAAACAACTCTCATATGACCTGAAGACAAAGATTGTTCACCATCATGGTTTAGGGGAAGGATACAGAAAGCTGTCCCAGAGATTTAAGCTGTCTGTTTCCACAGTTAGGAACATATTGAGGAAATGGAAGACCACAGGCTCAGTTCAAGTTAAGGCTCGAAGTGGCAGACCAAGAAAGATTTCGGATAGACAGAAGCGACGAATGGTGAGAACAGTCAGAGTCAACCCACAGACCAGCACCAAAGACCTACAACATCATCTTGCAGCAGATGGAGTTACTGTGCATCGTTCAACCATTCTGCGCACTTTACACAAGGAGATGCTGTATGCGAGAGTGATGCAGAGGAAGCCTTTTTTCCACCCACAGCACAAACAGAGCCGCTTGAGGTATGCTCAAGCACATTTGGACAAGCCAGCTTCATTTTGGAATAAGGTGCTGTGGACTGATGAAACTAAAATTGAGTTATTTGGGCATAACAAGGGGCGTTATGCATGAAGAAAAAAGAACACAGCATTCCAAGAAAAACACCTGCTACCTACAGTAAAATATGGTGGTGGTTCCATCATGCTGTGGGGCTGTGTGGCCAGTGCAGGGACTGGGAATCTTGTCAAAGTTGAGGGACGCATGGATTCCACTCAGTATCAGCAGATTCTGGAGACCAATGTCCAGGAATCAGTGACAAAGCTGAAGCTGCGCCGGGACTGGATCTTTCAACAAGACAACGACCCGAAACACTGCTCAAAATCCACTAAGGCATTCATGCAGAGGAACAAGTAAAACGTTCTGGAATGGCCATCTAGGTTCCCAGACCTGAATATAATTGAAAATCTGTGGTGTGAGTTAAAGAGAGCTGTCCATGCTCGGAAGCCATCAAACCTGAATGAACTAGAGATGTTTTGTAAAGAGGAATGGTCCAAAATACCTTCAACCACAATCCAGACTCTCATTGGAACCTACAGGAAGCGTTTAGAGGCTGTAATTTCTGCAAAAGGAGGATCTACTAAATATTGATTTAATTTCTTTTTTGTGGTGCCCAAATTTATGCACCTGCCTGATTTTGTTTGAACAATTATTGCACACTTTCTGTAAATCCAATAAACTTCATTTCACTTCTCAAATATCACTGTGTGTCTCCTATATGATATATTTAACTGACATTTTTTATCGTAACAACCAACGATTTATACAGGAAAATATTGACTATTAACAAGGTTGCCCAAACTTTTGCATCCCACTGTATATATATATAGTGCTTTTAGCTAACACACATATATATGAATTAGCAGTGGTGGTCAAGTGGTTAGCATGTTGGAATTTCAATCAAACACTCAAAGGTTCAAGAAAAATGTAGACAAATTAATAAAAAAAAATCATTTTGATTAATTGATACTGAAGTTTTGTCAAATTATTTCAATATGAAAAGTGCTTAGCATGTTAAAGGTTTACACAGTTTTATTCAACTTGCCCTCTCTGGTTGTCTAGATCAACTTTTGCTGTCAATTTTTTATGTACTTTTTCCTTATTCTCCTCAAACTTTGCATGCATTGTTTATGCTATTTATATACAAATTTGGCCAAATACTCTTTTCAGTGATTTGTCTGACAAACACACATTTCCAGCACTTCACACGTGTAAGGTTTCACTGTGGTTAGGATTTAATAAAATGAGAAATGAACATGAATGAATGTTACATTTCATTTTAAGTTTGTAGGTTTGATTCCATCACAGTAGAACTACCCACTGTTAACCCATGACATTGACCCAATACAAGCACCTGAACTGGATTTAATATGAAAACTGTAATCACATAGATTTCATCCATCCATCCATTTTCCAACCCGCTGAATCCAAACACGGTCACGGGGTTCTGCTGGAGCCAATCCCAGCGCACAAGGCAGGAACCAATCCTGGGCAGGGTGCCAACCCACCGCAGGACACACACCAAGCACACACTAGGGCCAATTTAAAATCTCCAATCCACCTAACCTGCATGTCTTTGGACTGTGAGAGGAAACCGGAGCACTCGGAGGAAACCCACGCAGACACGGGGAGAACATGCAAACTCCACGCAGGGAGGACCCGGGAAGCGAACCCACGTCTCCTAACTACGAGGCAGCAGCACTACCACTGCGCCACCAAGCCGCCCTCACATAGTTTTTACTGTGATATATGCCATAATTGTCATAATTTTTGGTTACACTGTGATAAATATTTTTGGTGATATGGACCCTGTATATATTTTTGTACAAATGACCAACAAACAAAAGAAGCAAAAAAAGATTAAGAGGTGAAATGATTGAAGTGTTTAAAATTATGAAGGGGATTATTACAGTGGATCGAGACTGTTATTTTAAAATGAGTTTATCAAGGACACGGGGACACAGTTGGAAACTTGTTAAGGGTAAATTATGCACAAACATTAGGAAGGTTTTCTTTACACAAACAACAATAGAGACTTGTAATAAGCTACCAAGTAGTGTGGTTTACATTAAGACTTTTGGGACTTTCAAAACTAGACTTGATGTTTTTTTGGAAGAAGTAAATGGATAGGACTGGCGCGCTTTGTTGGGCTGAATGGCCTGTTCTCATCTAGATTGTTTTAATGTTCTAACACAGATAGAATATACAAAGCAGTTCTAATCTGACTATGCTAGACTTAAAATAGTAAACTCTCAAATTTAAAAGTACAGACTGAAAGGGCATATCTTATTCAAGCAAGATGATCTTTCCATAGCATTGGGGCCCTACAGCTAAATGTTTAACATCCTACTGTTATTTTGTTAATACTTACAATCTTTAGTAGGCTGGTAATTTGAGATATTTTTGCTCACTCCAGTTTGTATGGAATGATGAGATCAAATAAGTACATACGCCATTGGACATGTAAAGCTTTATATGTAAGATGAAGAATTTTGAAGCTGAGTTAGACGCCAGTGTAAAGACTTAAGAATAGGAGTTATATTATCATATTATCTAATTCTTGTAATGAGTCATACAGCAACATTTTTTTATTAGCTGAAAGCTGCATAAAAAGCTGTTTGAAAACCCAGTGTTAAATGAATTGCAGTAGTTAATTCCATCACAAATAAATGTCTGAAGGGATTTCTGAGTATCCTACATATTTAGAAACCATCTTAATTTTCCAATATTTTAAGATAAAAAAGATTTAGTGTGCTTTAGACAGTGTGCCTAAGCATATTTTCGTAGGCTTCAGGGATTCTACTGTTAAAGGGAGCTACTCTATTTAAGGCCTCATTTGAGAGTCACCTTATAATTCTTTGTCAGCTGATCAAGTTTGTTTTCCATAATTAAGTTTGAGTTTCTCAAAATATCTAAATTTCAATGTAGACTTACAATCAAGATATCACACTGTCTTCATTTTAATATTCAATGTAAGGGCAAGAGCAAGCAAAAGCAGATAAAACTTTATTTAGTAAAGTAATACTTTAATTATTGATCTTCAACACGGTAAGTAAAAAGTAGATCCAATGTCTGATTACAACAAAATCCTGTTACTAACAGTCTAACAATCTGACAAGACTACGTTTAGCAGATGAGTAAAGCATTTGGTAAAAGATTCACTTTTAGGATCCATGTGATCCACACAATCAAAATGTATAGCTCAGTCAGATAAAATGCTACCATACTCAATCATAACCAGCTACAATAACTTAAATAACTACTTAATTCAGTTGTTTATCAAGAGAGGGGGAATGCAGTGGTTGTACTAAGCAAGCTAATACTGAACATGTCCTGTTTATATGCATTTGTGCCCATGATAAGGAACAAAATCTATCATATCATTCAACAAGTAAAGGGGGTGCATTTCCCAAAATCTTCAGAACACTACTGTATTTCGATATCTCTTACTTAAGATAGTTTGTTAATAAATATCATATTAAATAACTAAAGTAGTATGTAATCTCGTTCAGAAATGATCAAGTTAATCAAACAAACTTGTTATTTTCAAGGTTGTTATTCCTTTGGACTTCTGCTTGGAATTCTGTCACAGAGAGACTGGTCAATTACAAAAAATGCACTGACACTGTTATTTGGACAACTTAATAACAATAATAATAATTAGGTCAATGTTGCAATATTAATATAAAATTATAGTGTAGGCCAGGGTGCCTCAAACAATGGCCCACTCTCTTCATTTAACTGACACCTTTTACCAGTATCAGTAATGACCTGGCCTGCTTTCTAAACAGCAGACATAGGTACATAATGAGAGAACGTAGCAAAGCAAATGGGGGCCTGAGCAAGCAGTCATAGAAAAAATAAAAATAAACAAAATCTCTAACCACAACATAACCATGTTATTACACATCCTTTGCTATACGTGATTTCCAGGTGTCATTACTTAGCTTAATGTCAGTAATCATGTCAAAGAAGAGAAAAAAATCAGATGAAATTTATCCTGCAGTGAACATTTACACAACTATTTTTGTTCCGTGCAAAACAAGAGCTGTTTATCTATACGACAGGAATTTGATGCCATGTTTACGGAATGCAATTGCATTGGCACAATGAATCTGGACACAAAAACAAATATGATTGTCTGATAGGACAAGTGAGATCAGGCAAAATATCAAATCTGAAAAATGGATTCACAATAAAACATCGATGCAGTCAGTTTTCAAGTTGCCAAGTTAATAGCTAGAAACAGTAAGCTTTTTACAGAGGGAGAATCTGTCAAAGAATGACTCATTTCTGTTGCCAAGGAAATGTGCACAGAGAAAGCATAATCTATACTAATAAAAGGCAAAGCCCTCACTCACTCACTCACTCACTCACTCACTCACTCACTGACTGACTGACTGACTGACTCATCACTAATTCTCCAACTTCCCGTGTGGGTAGAAGGCTGAAATTTGGCAGGCTCATTCCTTACAGCTTACTTACAAAAGTTGGGCAGGTTTCATTTCGAAATTCTACGCATAATGGTCATAACTAGAAGCTATTTTTCTCCATTTACTGTAATGGAGTTCAGCTGGAGGGGCGGAGTTTCGTATGACATCATCACGCCTCTCACGTAATCACGCATTACGTAGAAAGCCAGGAAGAGCTACAAAACGCGCTTTAGAAAACATGCATTATATAATTAAGAAGGCAGCGAAACAATTAGAAGCGAGCGAGTGACATATAAAACCATATTCAGCGGCTCACGTGAACTGACGCAGTGCGCAGACAAAAAGCAACAGTTCCAAAGAGTGCTGAACAAAAACCGAATTTCACTGCTACGCTCAAATAGATAAACTACACGCAGTGGCACGATAGTAAAGCATTCGCCTGTAGCGCCCGCGTCCGAGGTTCGATTCTCGAGAGGGGATGCACTAAGTATGTACGCGCGCTTCTCGATTTATTTTAACCTCGCATCCCCTTAGTTTGAGACGTATGAAAACGCATGCGGTTAACGCAGAAAGACAGATCACCTATTGAAGCTTCATGAATAATGGATACTTTATTCGCGATCAATGATTGTTTTGGTAAAGCCATACTCAGTGTATTCATTAGATGAACAATAAAAAAGTAAGAGTGAGGGGACGGTAACTTACTGAAGCACACAAGCAAAACCACAATAGCACGCGGGCTCGATGTACTGTAGTTCTAGATCTGACTTGCGCGATCACATTCCAAAAAATATTTTTTTTCAAGTTCTATTTAGTCCATATGAGTCAAACTCAAGGCCCACGGGCCACATCCGGCCCGGCGTGTAATTATATCCAGCCCGCGAGATCATTTTATATACTGTATTATTGTTATTAATGGCCCGGGGATATGAAGCGCTGGTAACACAATAAACTACAGATCCCATAATGCAGCGCTTCAGCTGCCTTGCCGAACACTTACCACGTTAATCAAGTCTAGCTTATGATACAGTAAGTTATTGCGAAGCTAGCCCACACGATGCCGAACAGAAAAGTTGATTCTGAAAATAGAGCATTTAAAAACCGATGGGAGGCCGAGTATATGTTTACTGACATTGCCGGTAAACCCGTGTGTCTCATTTGTGGAACGTGTGTACAAAAACTGGGGTCTCCTTCCCAGCAAAAGTCGAGCAGCCAGCGCGCTTCTGCCTTAAATCAAAGTGAGCACTTTTAATTTTTTTCATCCTCCCCCTGAGCTATAGCCCAGACAAGTGCAAACACGGGACCCCTTTTCTACACCACGGCAAAATAATATTAAGGCGATTCACACTTTCTTTTGCACGTATACGATTATGAGGTCCTCAGCTCGGATTATGAAGACACGCACACGAGTGAAGGACTGACAGTGCCATCACAGCCGATTAATGGCAGAGACGTCTCACCAGTCTACGCAAGACCCACCGCGACTGTCCCCAAAAGGCGATCATAACGTCACCGAACACATCTCTCTATACTATATAAAAGAAAA
>JANRMT010062813.1:57081610-57108237 GCA_026402145.1 Polypterus bichir lapradei
TATGAAAAAGAAAAGGAAAAATTTTAAAAATAACGTAACATGATTGTTAATGTAATTGTTTTGTCATTGACATGAGTGTTGTTGTCATATTTATATATATCTATAAAGTGAAAACCTGAATATATAAAGTCAGCGTCGGAATTTATAAAGTCATTCCTGATTATATATAGTCAACATCGGAGTATATAAACTCATTCCTGAATATATAAACTCAAAGTCAAAATATATTCATTGAAACGACTCTGAACTGAAGTAAGTTAACAAAAACGTATTCAGAAAAATAAACTAAAAAAACACTGTTCGGTTAATGTTTTGAAAATGATGCATTTGCCTTGCCCAGGATTGGTTCCTGCCTTGCACCCAGTGTTGGCTGGGATTGGCTCCAGCAGCCCCCCGTGACCCTGTGGTCGGATTCAACGGGTTGGGAAATGGATGGATATTGCAGCACTGACTTTGTATATTCCGACGATGACTTTATATATTGAAGTTTTGACTTTATATATTCCAGCGCTTACTTTATATTGTGAGCTGGAGGGCTTCGCTATTACGTGTGGGGACGAAACTTCACTTTGGTAACTGATCATGCTCCACTTCAATGGTCATACCGACAGAAAGATACAAACTCTCGCCTCATGAGATGGTTTCTGGGCTTACAACTTTTACCGTTTCACAGTAAAACATCGACCAGGTTCTGAACGTCAACGCAGACGTATTATCAAGATTAAATGAACCTGGTACAGAGAGTCGCTTGATTCACGGAAATGTGAATAAAGCTGAGGGGGAGGGTGTGAGCTGGAGGGCTGATCGCACCCCAAGAAGATACAGACGCCTCTGGGAAAACCACAACCCCTGAAACACAGACTACCCTCGCATTGCTCCTTACTTTCTCGCTTGCGCTATAACGCGTAATGCAAACCTCGCGTGATACTCCGCTAACTTAAAAGCCTTGTGCAGCGCCTGTCAGTTGAAAATTGATTGTTTGCTTGCTTTTATCGCTCTCTCTCTCTGCTCCTAGCGGAACTGTCATCTCTGACTTGTCATGGAGCACGTTTAAGCTCATGTGTTTGCAGTGTTTGAATAAAAATCCTTCTTGTTTCTACGACCTCCTGTGTCTCTGTGCAAATCTGTGACCCAAGCGTGACAATATATTCCGACGCTGACTTTATATATTCAAGATTTGACTTTATATATTCCAGCACTGAGTTTATATATTTCGACGCTGACTTTATATATTTAAGTTTTGACTTTAGGTGGCAGTGTGACGAAGTTGCTTTGGAAGACGGCGTTAGCCGAGGAGCTCAGCTCAGAGTGAAATGAGGTAAATGGGAGGGGATATGATGACTCTCGGAATTTGCATAAGCACAGTCCATCGCCAGCAATTTTAACTTAGTTACAAAGTGATCCAAAGTCTCGTTTATACCTCGTGTCTTCTCATTAAACATGTATCTCACGAATATCGTATTTGTCTTAGGCATGACAAACGGCAGCGGAAGCGTGTCTATAAACTTAATTTAAACTTACCGTTTACACCGTGCTTTGTTTCTGCAGTAGCTGCACTTATGAATATGCTTGAATGCGTCACTCGCTTGATATTCTTTTGCTGCCTTCTCAATTGTGTAATGCGTTTTTTCTTCAGCGCTCTTTGGAGCTCTTCCTTGTTCTCTACGTACTGCGTTCACAGTCAGTTCACGTGATTACGTGGGTGGTGTGATGATGCAAGATGCAAGATCCACCTCCCACGGCCATCGAGCTGCAGTCTATTACAGTATATGGACGAAAATAGGTTCCAGTTATGAACATTACGCGTAGAATTTCAAAATGAAATCTGCCCAACTTTTGTAAGTAAGCTGTAAGGAATGAGCCTGCCAAATTTCAGCCTTCTATCTACACGGGAAGTTGGAGAATTAGTGATGAGTGAGTGAGTCAGTCAGTCAGTGAGGGCTTTGCCTTTTATTAGTATAGATTCTCCGCTCAGCTAGCTCCCCTCCTATTAGCAACATTTACAGAAGCCAGAGACAATCACCGTTTTTTCTAAACAAAATAAGGACAATGTGCATCATACAGACCAATTTCACTTTTGAATAATGACGTTAAAATATTCTCAAAAATCATAGCTAGAAGGATGGAGAAAGTGCTCCCTTCAGTAATATCACAAGATCAAACTGGATTTATCAAGAGTCAACACTTATCTTCAAATCTTCGATGCCTTTTTAATGTAATATACTCACCAACTAATTTTTTTTTTTTTTTTTTTTTTTTTTTATTAATTTTATTACAATCCATACAAAGCAATCAAGTTTTTACAAAGAGAAAAATTAAGAACAGATCACCAACTAATTTAAACACCCCAGAAATATTATTATCATTGGATGCAGAAAAAGCATTTGACATGATCGAATGGAAATACCTTTTTACTACATTGGAGAAATTTGGGTTTGGCCCGAACATTTGTGCATAGATCAAACTACTGTATACCAATCCAGAAGCTTCAATTTGTATCAACAACATTTGTTCAGATTACAGTGGAACCGAAGCAATTTCCCCCATAGGATTGTATGTAAATACAATTAATCCGTTCCAGAACGTGCAAACTGTATGTAAATATATTTTTTTTAAAGATTTTTAAGCACAAATATAGTTAATTACACATAGAATGCACAGTGTAATAATAGTAAACTAATGTAAAACAATTGAATAACACTGACACAAACACCCAGGCTCCCTGCTCAGCTGCACGTGCAGGCTCGTTCACCCTCTCTCTCTCTCTCTCTCTCTCTCTCTCTCTTTCTCTCTCCAGCACGCAGGCTCGCTCGCCCTCTCTCTCTCTCTCTAACATTGCAGCAGTTCGCGCTACAGCCTTGCAAGCCGATTGCTATATAAAACACTTTTTTTTAATAAGTTTTAAGCACGGGGGGAAAAAAAGGAACATTTGAACAAATCCGAACTTTATTTAAAAACCAACCACAAGCAACCAAGAAAGTAACATTACAGGAGTTCACACTATAGCCTTGCAACCGATCGCTGTATAAACACTTTTTTTTAATGAGCTTTAAGCACAGGGGAAAAAAAGGAACATTTGAAAAATCTGTAATTTAATAAACCACCAAGAAAAGTAACATTACAACAAATCACGCTACTAACCACTCGCTGTAAACACTTTTTTTAATGAGTTTTAAGTACAGGGGGAAAAAATGAACATTTGAAAAAAGTGAAAAGTAACACCGCCAACAATTCACGCTACGAACCGAAAAATGAACATTTGAAAAATAATACAAAAACTAATCATAAACCACCAAGAAAGCTAACCTTGCATGAGTCAAGTTCTGGCATGAAGTGAGGAGGAACTGGGTGGAGAGGAGGTTACAGTTTTGAGGGAGAGTCTGCCTCTGCGATGGAGGGATGTTTTCCTTCAGGTGTTTTCTCTCGTGTGATTTCTAGGGTTTCTGGTGTTTTTAGCTGTTTAGCTGGTGGGAACGAAAGCCTCGTGCAGCCATTCCAAAAACAAGGTCCTTGTGACCCAACCCTTCGTGTTTGCCCTCCACATCACTGGCAGTCTGGCTTTGTTTACATTGTTCTGCTTGAAAGCACGAGGATTCTCAAATTGGTAAATGAGTAAACTGGTAAACAGTTTTTCCACCTCTTTCAGCACTTAAAGTCTCTGCCTGGTTAACGCTGCTCCTTTTGCAACATCAGCTGCTTTAATAGATTCTTTCTGCTTTAGAATAGTCGAAATCGTAGGTTTTGACTTCTTGTACTCGGCGGCAAGATCAGTAACAAGAAAGCCACGCTCAATACTTTTCAATAAAATTTAAAGATTTAAATTTTCTGCAAAACTTTCTTCTCGCCACTCTTCACTTGCTTAGAAGCCATGGCTAACTGCAAAAGCACACGAAATACTGTAGAGCACAAAGAGATCACAGGTAAAGCACGCACGTCTGACTGAGAACAATGAATAAGGAGCGGCTCAACACGTGCTTAAATACAGTAATCGGCGTGTACGAACCGGAAGGGAAATGTAATTGAGCACAAAGAGTTCACAGCGAAAGCATGCACGCATGTGCAAGCACGCATGTCTGACCGAGAACAATGCAACACGTGCGGAAATCATCAGCGCGCACAAACCGAAAGGGAAACTGGCTTGTTCGTATACCGAGTGTGTGGTCGTGAACCGACGCAAAAGTTTGGCGAACTTTTTGGTCGTAAACGAGTTGTATGTGCAGCGAGACGTTCGTGAACCGAGGTTCCACTGTACTTTAAATAAGAACGTGGTACCAGACAAGGATTCCCCTAGTCACCGCTGCTGTTTGCAGTCGCCATTGAACCACCGGCAGTTCACTGTCAAAATGCTTATCAGATAAAGAGGATTATCAGAGAAGGACTGGAACAGAAAATTTCTCTATATGCAGATGATATGGTACTATATATATTAGACCCACAAAATTCTGTGCCTGCAGTCTTAACAGCACTCACAGAATTTCAAAAGATCTCTGGTCTCACAATCTGAATAAAAGTGTTCTCTTTCCAGTGAATTTTCAAGCATATAATATTAGACATCCTACCTTTTATCATTGCAGAACAGTTTAAATATCTAGGGGTAAATATCACAAGTAAACATAAAGCTCTTTATCAAAAAAATTTTGCCGTCTGCATGTAAAAAATTAAGCAAGACTTGCATAGATGGTCAACCCTTCATCTCACTCTAGCCTGAAGAATTAACACTGTTAAGATGAATATTCTTCCTAAGCTCCTTTTTTATTTCAAAACATTCCAATATACATCAGTAAATAATTTTTTAAGCAATTAGATTCAACAATAACCTCATTGATTTGGAACTCAAAACATCCAAAGAGCGACCCAACAAATACAAAAGGCAGAAGGTGGCATGGCTGTACCTAACTTCCAGTTTTATTACTGGGCAGCAAGCATACAAGCTATAAAAACCTGGACACAAATAGATGAACATACACAGGCCTGGTCCGCAACAGAACTAAAATCCTGCAGTACTTCTTTATATTCCCTGCTCTGTGCCCCAATAAATGCAAGTTATCGCCAATATACTAATAACCCAATTGTGCTTCACTCACTCAGAATATGGAACCAATGTAGAAAGAATTTTAAGATGGAATAGCTTTTATCTGTGGCACCTCTGCAAGAGAAACACCTCTTTCAACCTTCGCAAACATATGCAGTTTTTAATATCTGGAAAAAATTTGGAATTAACTTGCTTAGAGATCTTTATATAGACAACGTCTTTGCATCCTATGAACAATTATATTCCAAATTTAACATTCCAGCTACACATTTCTTTCACTATCTTCAAATTAGGAACTTTGTTAAACAGAACCTGCCTGATTTTCCTCATCTTGCAGCCTCGTCCATGCTGGAAAAAATATTGCTCAATTTCGAGAACTCAGACACCATTTCTGCAATATATAAAATTATTTTACAGTCCCTCCCTTTCTAAGATCCAAGAGGACAATGGGAAAAGGATCTCTCACTCAACATATCAGAAAAGGAGTGGAAAATAGCAATGCAGAGAATTCACTTGAGCTCCATATGCGCAAAGCATACAATTATTCAACTAAAAATTATATATCGAGCACATCTGTCTCGTCTAAAACTCTTCAAAATGTTTCCAGGGCATGATCCAACCTGCGAACGCTGCAATCAAGTCCCAGCCTCACTGGGTCACATGTTTTGTGCCTGCACCAAATTAACATCATTCTGGACCAAAATTTTTAATTACCTTTCAGACAGCCTTGGTCTCACAATCCCTCCTAACCCATTAACAGCTGTGTTTGAGTTTCTTCCAGATGGGTTTAAAGTGGAGGACAAACAATCTGTGATTGCATTCACTACACTTTTGGCACGCAGACTTGTTTTGCTAAACTGGAAGAATCCTAACTCTCCTCTTTTATGTCGGTGGGAAACCGATGTTTTATACTATTTGAAATTAGAAAAAATCAAATAGTTAGAGGATCTGTACAGATATTTTTCAAAACATGGCAGGATCTAATCAGTAATATTTTAGAATAAGCTCTTAAAGCACAGAGAAAGCAATTATTTCTGTATTTCTTTTTCTTCTCCATTCATCTCTATTGGCTTATCAAACTCATCGATTTAGGTATGTTTACAAGCCTTAAGTTTTACTCCGTTGGCCATGCTCTCTCTCATCAGGGGTGGGGGTCGACTTGTTCTCAACCCTACTTTTTGTAAAAATTGATTGATTTGTATGGAATGATTTCAATAAAATTAATAAAATTTCAAAATAAATAAATAATTTCCATCTACTACATTTTCTGAATCATAGCTATTAATTCAATAGCCTAAAAAGCAACAGAACAGTGCCAAACTGAAGTTATTTAACAATCAAACCAACAAATATAGAAAAGTCAATAAGTTTAGAGTTCAAACACATAATCATATTAGTTGTGCACAACATACTATGACTTTAGGAAGCTTTTAGCAAGTTGAAAAGCTCTGTTTCTCAAATTGTACAGACGCCTAATTTACCTGACACAAAGACAGATATTTCCCCCTGCAGACCATGGCCTCAAGAATATGGTTATGCCACTAGGTATTTAATATATAACATGTAAGCATGCACTTATTATTTAATGAGTGTTTGACACAGGAGCACAGGCAGGAACTATTGAATTTTTATGAGGAAAAAGATCAATGCAAATGACTATATATTATGCAGCAGTATGCAAAAGCAGAATCTAAATGTTAATGTTAATATACAGTAGACTATACAGTATGTTAATAGCCATAATATTAAAGTAACATTATCAGAAATGCTGGTGTGTATTTACATTTATTTTTATCTGCAGTTTTCTGTTAAATATTGATATTTCCCTGAAAAAAGTATAATTTCTTTAACTTTTTTCAAACACAATTATTTCTGTCAAATATTTAAAGGTATATGTACAGGAATCTGTGACCCTATAATTGAAAAAGCAGGAATGAAATCTGAATGAATGAATGTCTTCACATAGACTCTAAGGAGAAATGGTGACATTCACATACATAAATGGTAATACACTTTGTTTGAAACATAAGATGGAATTTTAAAATAACAATCACATCAACTTTGACTAAAACTAATATCACCGTAAATGATAAAAGATATTTAACAAATTATTTAAATCAGTTCACAAGATGTGTGCTCTTTTCACCGTGTTACTATAGAATAACCACTGCAGCAATTACTGTATAGTGACTTCAACAAGATAAGTAAACAAAGCAAGGTTTGTAAATTAACTATAAATTAAATTTGTAAAATAAGAATGACACAGCAAATTAATCACCAGGAAGCAATGGGCACATTACAGATTTTCTTAATGAAACATTAAGTAAAAATGTTATTGGGAAATGTCAGGAAAACAAAATAAACTATATATCCTCTTTGTCCTTCCTTATTAATGACATACTCTCAAATGTCTTGATGCTAAAAAAACTGAAGTCAGTAGAAAAATCTGATAACTCACAGTTTTTCCAGGAACTGGAGGCCAAAGAATGAGCCATTCTTAAGTAAGGAAATTTTGTTGTTGCTGAGAATTCTGCAAGAAAAGCCAAAATGAATTCAGTTAATATCTAGAAAAGATTTTTAAAAAAGCTTTAATAAAAAGCTTTAAGAAATAGAGTTCCCCCCATTAAATTTAGCACAAAAGGAGATTTCATTCTCTGGGGGGAATGAAAGTGTTCAAAAACCCACAGATTGAAAATAACTGATTTTAATATTTTAGGCATTTTTCATGTTTACAGCAGTTTATTTAACAGTAGAGAAAGTTGAGCAGGTAAAGCAATTAGCAATCAGTCATTAAAAGAACTTGTTATTTCTGCTATTTTTACTTTAAATAATTTATATTTTTGCAGTTGAGATTTCAATTCATGTTTTGACCAAAAAACAGACTTGCTGAGGAAATAAGTAGCGCAATTAAAAAAAAGATGAGAGAATGTAGGCTTAGAAAAAAAATATTTTTTTATGGTTTAATCCATACCCCACCATTTTTCCTGATAAGAGCATAATTGTCTGTAGTTTTAAGGCAATTAAAAAGTCAACATAAGGATGGAAGTGTGAATGCTGCTGATTTACAAACTTTCAGATGTTTAATGAAAATATAAACAGCACATTCTTAGTTTAGATGGCACAATAATTCAGACTGATTACCACAGTCACTCTTTACTGATCCAACACACTAGGTTCAAATCCAGAACCCAATTGTCTGTGTCGAGTTTGCATATTGTCCTTGTAACTCTCTGCTTTTTCTGAAATAGAGTAAGCAGGTTTGAGAATGACAATAACTATTATTAATTTACCAATGAGTGTATTTTCTTTGAGATTAACATTTTTGGAAGTCCAAAAATGAATGTAAAAAGGAATTGTGGTCTCATAGAGAAAAGAGGCCTACAAAGTCCTCATTTTTCTGCTGAATTGTTCTTCATGTCAGAGTTAGAGAGGTGGCAGCCTTCTACAGCCAATTTTCATAATCCTCAAGTTATCCTTGTGCACTATTTGTAATCTGCATGTGATTTTTACTTTTCAGATTTAGGTTGAAAGGCAGTTAGCCAACTATAAACATGATTACATAATTATGTGACTCTTTAAATTTCTCAACACAGAAATTGGCAACTATTGGGTTGTCAAAAAAATGTATGAACATGAATATAAATTTACTAAACAATCCAAGTCAATTTCTTGAATTTCTGTATTACTGGCACACAAAAATATATTTTAGCTTGTTTTTAGCCTTCAGGTTAACAAAGTTTATTTGAGTTTATTATAAAGCACAGTTTAAACAAAGGGCACTGCAAGTCTCTTGTCCTTGACTACTGCTGCACACTTGTGCAGCTTCGCTAAACGGCCTATTGCTGTATTCCACAGCTATGCGTTCCTGTCAAAAGCAGTAGAAATAGGAAGATGAAATTCTATGCATATGACCTTAACAAAATATAAATAATGTAAAAAATAAATAATGAAAAATAATAAAATAAATTTTGACTGCAACAAGTAACAAAGAGTTCTTATGAAATAAATATGAGTGGGAGATTTATGCATTAAAAATTAGAAGTTGCGGGAATTACTAATTTTGTATGGGATACATACAATCCCAATCCAAATTTCAAGTCCTGAATGTAAAATTACACATAAAATATATTTTTCCCAACCGTGATCCTGCAAACTAATTAGCTAAATTAGGGCACATAGAGACCAATCCAAAATATACCACTTAAATTGAGATGAAGAGTTACGTTCATGTCCACCCTACAATCCAACATATAATCTCACTTAACAGAAATAAGGAGGATTAACCTGGGTGGGAGTCTGTTCACTTTGTGATGTGGCTCTTCCCCAATAGTAGAAAACAAATGTAAGTACATATGTAAAAAAAAAAAAAAATGTTACACACAAGTTAAACAATGTCTATTAATCTTTTGTTAAATGTTTTCTCACACAACTTTAAGGGGATTCAACAAACATTTGTGGACACTATGTAAAATAAACCAAAATTAAAAAAAAAACACACTAGTGCTAATTTCAATATCTCACATGATGGTGATTATGATGCATGTTGAGAATATATTACTTCTGGAGTCTGCACACTATACTTTTCATGTTTTTGCTGTAGAGCTAAGCTGAATTATTAAAATGTACTTTAAACTGAACAGTAATCCTCAGATGAAAAAGTGATTTACAGTCCAGTGTGAGTTGTGACTACTACTAGGAATACTATACTACTATACACTACTATACACTTTATGAAAACATTTTTTTCAGTTGAAAGAAGTGCACACATCCAGAGACAAACTGAACAGAAGTTAAACTTAGGCATTCATAAAACAAAGATCTAGTTGAATTGTTGCTAGAAAGTTTGTTTGATTCAAAGAGAGAAACGGAGAAAGGAAGGAGAATTTAGAACCTGTGGAAAATTTTAATAATATAATAAGCTAGCGCATGATGCTTCTTGCTACCCATCCAATAAAATGATTTAACATCTAGCTGCTGTTTTGTCAGAATCATTCAAGTCATCCAATGATTGGACTCTTTCTCTGAACAACATCACCTGAAACCAAGAACTCAACGGCAACTGACATAAATTCTCTGAATTCCTGTTTATCTGCAGGACTGGAGACTTAGGTGCTGTCTTCCTGTGTTTTGACGGTAGTTTATTTCAAGAAGTTAAAATAAGTATTAAAAATCAAGCCAATTACTATTATTCTTTCATATTTGTTTTGTTTACCTTTTGTTGCCTACTTTGTGTGTGAGTGTAAGTAAGTTAGACAGTTAACAAAAGTAAATATAAAAGAACCAATATTTCAGAGCACGTGTCCCCAGCAAATTGCAGAAAGGTGAATGACAGCACAAAATCATAAAAGAACAATTGTCTTTAGGAGCAAAGTGTACCTTGATGTCAAAAACAGCAAAGTAAATGTACACTTCCTAAACTATATTCATTTTATTTTCTGACTGCATACATTTTAAATGAAAAAAGAGTGTTTGTACATTGGCACAAAACATTTCCTTTTATGCTAGCTGAAAGTGAGTTCACAGCAAAGCGTCCAAGCAAAAGCATGCAGTGAAATAGGTCATATGTCAGAACCTGAAACCCTCAAATCTTTAATTATAACATTTAAAGAATGATAATAAAGTGTTGTGGTTTCTGATACAGGCCACTAGAGATCTTACTTAAATGGCGACTCTGGAGTGTCAGTTAATAGGCACGCACTCTGGACACCAAAGTGTACCATTTAGGTAAGGCAAGGGGCATGCGCCCTGGACATTGAGTGGGAGCATCAACTCCTTGATGTCTCAAATTAATAATTGTATGCTCCTGGCACCAAGGGGTGCTATTAAAGTAAGTTGAGGGGTACTTGATCCAGACAATATGTTAGTTTTACTAACATGGCTCAATAACTTACTTCATATATTCATTAGTTTCTGCCATCTCGTTTCACTTTTACCTACAATATTTTGTGTTAATTTTTTTTTTAAAGATTTATCTTACAGAAATATTCAAATGTATTTCTCAGTTTTACACATATGCATATACCATAAAACTAAAAATCTGAATTGCCCTAGAAGTGGTCAGGGGTTTGTTTCGTTGGGTGTGTGTCACAGGTGGGTCTCCGTGGGTCATCTATGGATGTTTCATGAACAGGGACCTCCCTGATTTCATTTGCTATTGATTTACCAAGTGAAACTATCCCCATCATGAATTCAGTTCTCCAATGGGGAACCGCTGTTACATTTATGCTCATTTCAACAAGTGGTAAAACTGCAAGGGTTGCAAGACAGCAAAGGTTGAGACATACTGTTCCATAGCATCCACCACATAATATGGTTATTTTTTATAATTACTGAGTACATTTGATGACTACATTTAGCATACAGTAAAAATATGTACACACATATGTGTAAGATATCTTTATATATAATACGTTATTGTGACTGTTCGTTTGTCTGTCCAGGATTTTAAATCACCTGTAGTTCGCAAACTGTTTGACCTGTTGACCTGAAATTTGGTACACATATACTACGTGACATCTACTATCCACTTTCGGGGTGATGATTGACCTCCAAGGTTATTCCCCTTTTTTATTTTTATTTTATTTCATTGTAGAATCAACTCTCGGCAGTGGCCAGCAGGGCGGCCATGTAGCACATGTGTACGGGCACCATTCTCATCCCTACCACCTTCGCCGTCACTTACCCTATTTCTTCATATCTTAAGTCTGCAATCTGCCTCAAGAATGATTTAAGTGCCAGCTTAAGTGAAAAATTAAAGAAAACGTACCAAGTAGTTGCAGCAAAATTACTGACTTAATCATTTTTTTTAATGTTATTAATTTTATTGTAATCATTCCATACAAACAGATCAATTTTTACAAAAAATAGGATCAAAAACAAATCAACCCCCACCTCTGAGAAAGAAAGCATGGCCAACGAAGTAAAACTTAAAGCTTTTAAACATACCTAAATTGATGAGTTTAATAGAGCAATAGAGATGAATGGAGAAGAAAAAGAAATGCAGAGATAATGACTTCCTCTTTGCTTTAAAAGTTTATTCTAAAATATTATTGATTAGATCCTGCCAGGTTTTGAAAAAGTTCTGTACAGATCCTCTAACTGAGAATTAGATTTTTTCCAATTTCAAATAGTATAAAACATCAGTTTCCCACTGACTTAAAAGAGGAGAGTTAGGATTCTTCCAATTTAGCAAAATAAGTCTGCGTGCCAAACGTGTAGTGAATGCAATCACAGTTTGTTTGTCCTTCTCCACTTTAAACCCATCTGGAAGAACACCAAACACAGCTGTTACTGGATTAGGAGGGATTGTGACACCGAGGCTGTCTGAAAGGCACTTAAAAATTCTGGTCCAAAATGATGTTAATTTGGTGCATGCCCAAAACATGTGACCTAGTGAGGCTGGGACTTGATTGCAGCGTTCGCAGGATGGATCTTGCCCTGGAAACATTTTGGACAGTTTTAAGCGAGACAGATGTGTTCGATATATAATTTTTAGTTGAATAATTATATGCTTTGCGCGTATGGAGCTCGAGTGAATTCTCTGCATTGCTACTTTCCACTCCTTTTCTGATATGTTGAGTGAGAGATCCTTTTCCCATTGTCCTCTTGGATCTTTGAAAGGGAGGGACTGTAAAATAATTTTATATATTGCAGAAATGGTGCCTAAGTTCTCGAAATTGAGCAATATTTTTTCCAGCATAGAGGAAGGTGCAAGATGAGGGAAATCGGGTAGGTTCTGTTTGACAAAGTTTCTAATTTGAAGACAGTGAAAGAAATGTGTATATGGAAAGTTAAATTTGGAATGTAATTGTTCAAAGGATGCAAATATGTTGTCTGTATAAAGATCTCTAAGCAATTTAATCCCAAATATTTTCCAGATATTAAAAACTGAATATGTTTGCTAGAGTTGAAAGAGGTGTTTCTCTTGCAGAGGTGCCACAGATAAAAGATTCTCCATCTTAAAATGCTTTCTACATTGGTTTCATGTTCTGAGTGAGTGAAGAACAATTGGGTTATTAGTATATTGGCGATAACTTGCATTTATTGGTGCACAAAGCAGGGAAAATAAAGAAGTACTACAGGATTTTACTTCTATTGCGGACCAAGCCTGTGTATGTTCATCTGTTTGTGTCCAGGTTTTTATAGCTTGTATGTTTGCTGCCCAGTAATAAAACTGAAAGTTAGGAAGAGCCATGCCACCTTCTGCCTTAGGTCTTTATAGGGTCGCTCTTTGGATACGTGGATGTTTTGAGTTCCAAATAAATTAGATTATGGTTGAATCTAATTGCTTAAAAAATGATTTACTGATGTATATTGGAATGTTTTGAAATAAAAAGAGAAACTTAGGAAGGATTTTCATCTTAACAATGTTAATTCTTCCAGCTAGAGTGAGATGAAGGGTTGACCATCTATGCAAGTCTTGTTTAATTTTTTCCATACAGATGGCGAAATTTTGTTGATAAAGAGCTTTATGTTTATTTGTGATATTTACCCCTAGGCATTTAAACTGATCTGCAATGATAAAAGGTAGGGTGTCCAATCTAATATTATATGCTTGAGAATTCACTGGAAAGAGTATACTTTTCTTCAAATTAATTCTAAGATTTTTTGAAATTCTGTGAGTGCTGTTAAGACTGAAGGCACAGTATTTTCTGGGTCTGATATATATAGTACCATATCATTTGTATATAGAGAATTTTTCTGTTCCAGTCCTTCTCTGATAATCCTCTTTATCTGATAAGCATTTTGACAGTGAACTGCCAGTGGTTCAATGGCGATTGCAAACAGCAGTGGTGACAAGGGGCATCCTTATCTGGTACCACGTTCTAGTTTAAAGTAGTCTGAACAAATGTTGTTAATACAAACTGAAGCTTCTGGATTGGCATACAGTAGTTTGATCCATGCACAAATGTTCAGGCCAAACCCAAATTTCTCAAATGTAGTGAAAAGGTAGTTCCATTCAATCATGTCAAATGCTTTTTCTGCATCCAATGATAATAATATCTCTGGTGTGTTTGACTTTGCTGGTGAATATATTACATTAAACAGGTGTCGAAGATTAGAAGATAATTGTCGGCCTTTAATAAATCCAGTTTGATCTTGTGATATTACAGAAGGCAGCACTTTCTCCATCCTTCTAGCTAAGATTTTTGAGAGTATCTTAACATCATTATTCAGAAGTGAAATTGGTCTTTATGATGCACATTATAACAAGTCCTTATTTTGTTTAGGAAAGACGGTGATTAATGCTTGATGAAAAGTGTGAGGTAGAATTTGATTCTCTCTAGCTTCTGTAAATGTTGCTAATAAGAGGGGAGCTAGCTGAATGTAGAATTTCTTGTAAAATTCTACAGGGTAGCCATCAGAGCCTGCTGCTTTCCCGCCTTGAAGTGACCTTAAAGCATCTAGTAATTCTGATAGCACCAGAGGTTTATCCAGTTCCTCAGCACTAAAAGTATCTATTTGTGGTATCTGTAATGTATCCAGAAATGCAAGTTGTTCAGTTTCTTTAGTTGTCAAGAGGTTGAGTTCTGAATGCATAGCCTGCCTTGTCCTATGAAGAGCCTCACTTAGACGTCTGGCATGTTTTTCATCTATTCTAGTAATTTCGCTTCTTAGCTCTAATACTTTCTTGGTTTCTAATTTATTCCTGTGGGAAAGATATGAAATAACCTGTCCTCTTAAGAAAGCATTTAGAGTTTCCCAGTGTATTCCTGCAGAAACCTCTGAGGATGCATTTGTCTCTAGGAAGAAACTGATTTGTTTGGATATGAATTCTGTACAGTTCTCGTCTGCTAATAGAAGTGGGTTAAGACGCCATCTGCGAGGTGAGTGTGTGGGGTATAATGATTTTAGCTCCAAGATCAGAGGTGCATGGTTAGAAATAACAATAGTGTCATACTTGCATGATTCAATCATAGGCAAGAAATTATTATCTACTAAACATTAAGCCTGTTACAATAACAGGCGCTAGAACAGTAGTGCATAAACATTAATAGGAACAGTCTATATTAAATGGCAAGGGACCTTGACCTAATTCTGTTTCTTGTCTTAATTTTTTTTTTGTCAAAAATATTTTTGCAAGAAGCCTAAAGTAAAAAAATAATAAAAATAAAATAGAAACATATATGACAATACAGTAAGTATAATTAATATTGCCTTAGTGTAAAACTTTGTAACAATCTGTAATACACAATATCTGAAGAAGATATTTAGGAAAAATTTTCTATTATTTTACCTCATGAAATGTTTCTATAAAATTTCATTATAGACAACATTTCTTGTAAATATTCTGTCTGAGTTTGGCAACAGTTTGCCTTGTTCAGGACCATCTACAACCTTGACAACATTATCTGGAAAACTTGTAACTTTTGATAATGCAACATATAACTGATCGTGGCTGAATACTGGTTCTGGCAAGTAAATGCCAACTTTTTCTAAGGTTTGCTCTTCTGAGTCTTTCTCTTTTTGCGTTTTTCTGACGCTCATTTTCTTTTTCTTCAGTCGATCTATTTGCTCTTATTTTTCTTTGTCTTTCAGCCTCTTTTGTTGATGTTTACTTGTTGAGCTGACCGTTCTTCCAGAAGTTGTTGCTTATATAGGATTTGATCGTCTGTGTCTTTTGTCCAACTTGATGTGTCCTTTTTTTTTGGGTGACATGTTGTTAGTAGATACGTCCGTAATATTTTCTCTTACAGTAATACTGGCTTGTATGTGGCTGTAATATGCGTCACTGTATTGTGTGCCTTTAATTTTCTCTCGCAGTAATACTGGTTTGTATTTCCGTAAAATGGCTGTAATTTTCTCTGACAGTAATACCGGCATTGATGTCCGTAATATGACTTTAATTTTCTGTTACAACAGTGGGCAATCAGCAGAGTGTCCCCAGCAACTAATGTAATGTGTGGCGTGGAGCTGATAATCGTGCCTGTGGCGTCTCCCCAGCAAGTACTGTGCAGTTCCCCAGCAAGTATTTTAATCTGTGGTGGTGTGCAACTGATTATTGTATGTGTGGCGCCTCTCCAGCAAAGGATTTTATATGCGCGGATGCAACTACCCAATCGGCACTCTCCCCAGCAATGATGTCCTTTATTTGCTTATCATGCGCGGCCGCGGCTATGCCATTCACTGTGTGCCCAGCTTCCAGTGTGTGCGTCCATGGTGCCGTGCGCATGGGCAGGGCACGGTGCGATGCGCGGCGCGGCCGCCGTGCATGTGCACTTCACCAGAAGACACACACATGGACACAGGGGTTTTATTAAAGAGGATAAAGAAATAATCAATTCTTGAGTAGCAATGATGCACTGGTGAGTAGAAAGAATATGTTCTTGAGTTTGGGTTTAGTAACCTCCAGGGTCTAAAAAGTTGTGGTCAGTTACAAACAGTGTAATTGTCTTTGCAGTGTTAGATGTCATGCCCCCTGTGACAGGAGTCCTATTCAAGAGTGGATTTAAAACACAATTAAAGTCTCCAGCCATTATAATTTTATGAGTGTTCACATTGGGAATGGATGCAAATAAATTTTATATAAATTCCTTATCATCGACATTGGGTGCATAAACATTTATCAGAATCATTTTACAGTTAAATAAGTTTTAGTGTTTAAACCTGTTAGGTGAGAGAATATTTTCTTTCTTTTTAATTCAGGCATTTAACAGTCCAGTTCACAAAGTTAACAGTCCCATCATGGAGACATTGATTCTGAATTTTTGATGTCATTTTATAGTCTTAACTGGAAGTGAGACAGCTTTAACCTTAATTTCCAATTTCCCCATGAGTTATTGCCATGCAGCCTATTGTTAAGTTGGTAGTTATAATTATAAGGATAAAAAGGATGGATTAGATATAGCCTGCTCTCTTTTTCTCTACCCCCCTTATCCCCCCACCCCTCCATTTTGCCTCCCCACGTGAGGCTGGACCCCACTTCACAAAGTCCTGGTCCTCTGACATATCTAGACACAGAGCACGTCTAAAACAAAACAAGCCCCCCCCCCCCGCAGCGGCGTTTGAAGATTAAAATGTAGAGATATCTATTTCCGATAAAGTCTAAATACTATATGCCTAAAATATAATTATTAACAGACTATAAGCATAAAATATAATCTTCAGCAACCTTAAAGTATTAAGATAATAAACCCTGGGAATGTTGTTAAAAAGTGGTCTAGGATAAGCATAGTAAATCCTAATGCAATAATAAGGACAATACACCAAGGGTATGATGTTAAACAGTCTCCTTTAGGGTAGTAAAAAAAAACAAAAAAAAACCCTACTTTAATTTCTTCCACACACACGTCTATAACTGTAATTAAAACATAAACAAAAGGCGTCTGGGTAGAGAAAAGGATGTATAATTATAATACCCGTATCATTACAAGTGGATCAGACAGCAGGTGATATCTTCTTGCCATGCCATGACAGGATACAACTCACTATTGTGTTACAAAAAAGTGTCAGGATCAGCTTCCTTAATTCTTTTTCTGCTTCCTCCTTGCTGGAGAAGACGTAGTATTGGCCTTGAACATCCACTTTCAGTTTGGCAGGATACAGGAGGCTGTATTTGATATCGGCTTTCTGTAACTGCTGTTTAATGTTTTAAAAAGCTGCATGTTTAAGCAGCTGTTGATGGTGAGAAATTAGGGAAAATACGAATGTGGTTATTTTCAAATATAATCTCTTGCTTGTGTCTGAGAAATGCCGTCACATCAAGCTTACATAGTAATCTTTCGAAGTGGACAATAAAATTTATTTCTTACTTATTTCTTACTTCATATTTCTCTGAATGTCTTTCTTACACTCCTTTATCATTTTCCTTAAGTTCGGACAAACCATTTTGGCTATCGTGCTCCGCGGGTGAAGTGGCAACCCCGGTTACAGCCGATACTTCGGGCTTGCGAGGAGCAGATGAAAGCATGGACTGCAAGGCCTTTTCTAGTTTCAAGTGATCTTCTGGAATCAGCGAGCTCTCATGACCTGCATCACTAGCACTTTCGTTCCCACTTTCGCTCTCAACTAGAGATAATGCAGTGGAGCGGGGTCCTGGGAAGTCTGTGCATTCGCCTCCATGTTCCAGGTCAGTCTCTGAAAGGCCGTATCTCGCACTTGGGCTTGATGTCTTCCTACACTTGGATGTAGCTTTAAGTTTCCTTTCCAGTTCTTTCTGACCAGCTTTCTTGTTACTCATGTTTATATACTGTAGTGGAAACTCCTCAGGTCAGGTAAATACAGGATACCTCAAAATAATAAGAAATAAGAGAAAAAATAAAGCCGCTGCTAACGGACCTCCGCTTCAGACATCCATCTCCCATAACGGACGAGACTAACTCCTTAAGTGCCAGCTTAAGTGAAAAATTAAAGAAAGTGTACCAATTAATTGCAGCACAAATACTGACTTAATCAGTTTTAATGCGAAAAAGATGCGAACAAAAGTAGAGAAGAAGCAGGCTGCTAGGGTGGAGAAAAGAAGAGCTGCTCAGGAAGCAGCAAGCGCATCAACCTCTAAGCAAACGAATGCTAAACATACAGAGAAAGAGTAGGAAAACTACGAATGCTCAAGTCAAGTGTATTCACACTGCACATTATCGTGCAGTGCGCCATTACTGGTATTATATATTTTCTCAAAAAGCTGAATAATTAATATAGTGTTAAATTTAGCCAATAAATTAGAATGCATTTAAAATATACTATACACAGTCGATATTAGAGCCTGAAATTAATCCAGAAGCCCACATACTGAGAAACGACAGCACTGATCCACTGTGGCCTTACACCTTATCATATACCTATGAATCAATTGTCACTTGTCAAAATTATCTGAAACAATTCTGCATTATATTGTTTTGGAATGGGAAGAATTTAAACCTATTGCCAAACTAGTCATTTAGTGGAATTAAGTGAAATCTTTACAAATTGCCCAAAGATGCTCCCAATTTTAAAGAGGGAGAATTAAACTGAATTCTTATCTTAAAGCAACTTCTAATGAAAAATGCTTGGAGTCTGCACAAATTAATTAATTATTAACATCTCATTGAGCCCTCTACTATAAATATTCGCCAAGATTTTAGTCATAAAAATGGCAAGAGGTTGAAGTTCTAATAAAAGCTGTAGATTACCTGGAGAAAATACAGACAATGCAATGTTAACTATGGAAAAGAGGATCCTTTTTGTATTACCAAACAGAAATTTACTGGAAAAATATTGAGCATGTATGGACTAGAAAATCTGTTCTACAGTCTTGAGTTTTTGTTTGCTCATAGTTTCCTCATCAGTCACAGTACATAAACAACAATGCTACAAAACAAGGACCAGGATATTTGAACTTAGGATTCTAGTATGAAATTCCACGCCTGATCTTTGTTCATGCAGAGTCTCAAGCATTTCCCCATATCTGCATTGGTTTCCTTTGGGTACTCCAGTTTTCCTCTCAGATCCCTAACTGGTTTACTTTCAGTGTTGACAGTGTTGAAGGAGCCATGACAATCTGTTGTTATATTACTACCGAAAAATACACTTTTAACATTTCATTGTAATGATTACGTTAATAAGATTTACAGTCAGTTCCATCCATTCAAAATAAACAAAAATAAGAGAACTATCTGATTGTCAGCCAATAAAGGACAATGTATGTTAATTATTATAAACACAGTAACAACGGTCTGCAAAAAAAAGTTTTATTTTTCACTATCAAATTTTAGTTGTTCTTTATAGATTTGAGAGTGCTGCATCCTAGTTTGGTAACAGGATTACTCTATGACAAGCCGAATTTCCATTGCAGTTGTGTGCAAAATAGAAGTGATATGTGTGAAAAGTAAACAAAACACAAATGCGAACTGTCTGTATTTTCATTAGTGATTATATGCAAATAAAGTTTGCTTTATCACCTGAAATTAATAATGACAACCGACATGATTAGTGTTGGTTCTTTTATTTCAATTGCATCTACAATCGGCATTTTCATTTTTTATCACAGACGAGAGTGAGTGAATACCATAAAGGGAACTCCCTATACTTGGCAGAGGCCAATTATTAGAGATTTCTTTGAAATCATCTGCATTGATTTTACTGAGGAGTTGTGGGTACAAAATTTTAGAATGAACAGCTCAACATTCATGGAATTATACAGTGCAATAGGCGCTCTTGTGTCCCTCGTCATAACATACATGAGGGAGCGCATAGCCATCACGCTTTATAAACTGGCTACCTGTGTGAAGTACAGGGTCATTGCCGAGACCTTTGGTATGAGCAAAACCACCATTCAGAGGTGTGCATATGGGTGTGTCAAGCCATATGTTCCCAACAAATGAGGCAATATATCACTTTACCTGATGTGGAAGAGGCACTGCATTTTTCGCAATGCAATTACAAGGCACACAAAATACCTCAGTTGTATGGTTCACTCGATGGCTCACATATCCCTATTCATGCATCAAGTGACAGGTAATGGGATTATGTTAACAGGGAAGGCTGGGCATCTATTGTTTTGCAGGCAGTCGTTGAAGACAGATTAATTATCAGGGACATTTGTGTTGGGTATTTGCCACAGGTATTTGAAAATTTACGTTATGTCATGTGACCTACATGCGAAAAAATTATTTCCATTGCAATTCTGCGAATTATTGCTTTGTCGAATCACCAGAAAAACCACCCCAAGTAAGTTTATACATTTGTATATGAATTTTCACAGTTTTTTCAAAATTCATGTGTTTCCATTACCCTTTTTTTCGTTTCATAATTTCAAAATGCACATTAAGGAGGTTGATATAAATACGGCTACATTGTTTTTTAGAGATAAAACTTTAAAATGAAAAAATACTATTTTAGAGAAAAAAATATATTTTTAAAATAAACTGACATGAAAAAATTACAAATTACACCCATAACTGTTTTAACTATATTTATTACAAAAAGGTAGTAATATTCCCTATTATAATCTGGTGCTTAGTGAAACGACCAACAGATGTCTGCTGACGTAGACTCACTCCATTTTCGACTATAACATCTCTCCATTTGAGTAATGTTTGGTGTAACTTTGCCCTGTGTTCATCAGAGACTGCTCCAATGCAATCAGGAAAAAAATACAAATGAGTGCTGGACACAGATATTTAAAGACATGTTGCACCCAAGTGCTAAGAAAGAAGAGAAAAGCTCCTCAACTAGTTCTTCATAGTTTTCTGCCTTTGTATTCATAAGAAAATTGTGGAACATGCTTTTATCCAATAAAGACAGTGTGTGTATTCTATAACACTTTGCTTACCTGTTACCTGGCCAAGACAATGGATGGATCGACCTGACCTTGCATATTTCTGTAAAAAATATTTAAATAACAAAACTTTCTCTCTTCTCAGCAATACAAAGGCATCTTTTGAACTTTTTGAATATAAATTCCTGGCTATTCTAAAGGACTAAGGAAAAAATACTGATTGAGAACAAAAAATGCATAGGAAAATATTTGATTTTGGTGAATTTTTCCATCTCAACTAACTTTAGGAATGAGGAAGGCAGACATTTTTTAGTTCAAAATATACTACAAAGCAAGAAAAATACTTATGCCATAAACAAACATTACTTATTTAACAAAAAAAACTTTATTTTTCCAAAATTACATTTTTCACTTAATCTGAGATCTGACAGAAATGATTTGTGGTTGTGAAATTCCAATTTCAGAAATGGACTGGGCACATCTAAAATAGATTTGGTACAGACCAGTGTAATTTTTCAAATTTATTTTCATATTTAAAATTTTCCATTAAGGACTGACAGAGAAAAGATAAACGCACAATAATATTATTTGTTATTTTTATTTTTTATTTATATAAAATTTTATAATAATATTTATTTATCAACCTATTTCTGTATGTATTTATTTAAAGAATTTCTGTAAAAAGCCAAATTCCCCAAAGGACAAAGAAAGTTAATTCGTTTGTTCAATTTATTTGTCTATCTATCTATCTGGCCCTGTCCACCATATGCACTGCCCTTCTGTCTTCTCTTTCTGGATATAGATACACAGTTTCTCTCTTCCTCTCTGTTTTTAAATATAATTCCTATTCCTCAAACTGTACTTCTGTTAGACCTTTCATAGTTTTCTTTCACCTCTCACCAGTATGAAATGCTCTGTCTTAGCACTGTAGTAGCTAAGTTACTCTTTGTCACTTGCTGGACATCTCCTGAGCTTCTTTCTTTTGACAATTGTCAATCTTTCCATTTTAATCTACTGTAATTCTTTTAGAACTGTTTACCTTTCAGATTAATAGAGCATCCTTGGAACTCACTGAGAGTTGGTCTACCCAAGTTTCAGTAATAAAAACTTTATTATCTGAAAGCGAATGATACCAAAGTTGTTCATGATGCTTTTGTTACCAAGTTATTTTCCTCCTCATTTATGCATTTTGTTCATTGTGATTCGGTTGCTAGACTGTAGTGTGGGGTAGTGTGAGATGGGTGGTGACTCTGTGGGGGGGTACAGGTCATCATCTGGGGCCTCATGTATAAACGGTTGTACACAAAAAACTGTTGCGTAAGCCCATTTCCACGCTCAAATCGTGATATATAAAACCTAAACTTGGTGTAAAGCCACGCACATTTTCACGCTAGCTAAAACCCTGGCGTACGCTGCTGGATTTTGCAAACTGGCGGCACCCAGCGTCAAAGCAGTGCTTTGTTCCAGTGTGGTTTCCCTTTCTTTTTTAGATGCACATCCCTGACGCAGCTTTATAAATACACTGAAATTAACCGCATATTGTTTATTAGTTTAAGGCATCTGATTGTAATTAACCTGTAACAATATTTATTCCAAATACCATAGCTGCTTTAGCGTTGTTACTGTCACTGCACCTACTTCTTCTTCTTTCAGCTTTTCCCATTAGGGGTTGCCACTTTGGAACATCTTTTCCCATATTACTCTCACTGCACCACTCAGAGTATTTATATCAATGTATCAGAGTGTGGAATCACAGCTCTACCACAGCTGATTGGAAAGAGAATTATCAGTATACAACATCAAGCACACACTGCCTCGGCCATGCTGTCTATTGAACTGCTCTCATACGGCAAACACTTCAGAGCCTTTCCTGTAGGGACATTGCGGTTCAGAAACAGTTAAATCCCAAGAACTATAAACGCAGTCAATCAGTCCATCAAGTGCTCCTTGTAGAACTGTTTGTACTTATTAGTAGAATTACCTCACTGTAAACTTGCGATACAGTTATATTATTGCACAACCTGAACCACTTTATAAAGCGTGTATTTACATATGATGACAATATCATTTTTAAGAGGAAATACAGCAAAATATGTTTATTACATTAAACAGATAAAATGTTAACATCATTTAAATAATCTATATTGTTAATAATTAAACATGTGAGAACACGGTGGCACAGCGCTAGCTAGTTCAAGGATTGTTCCTGCCTCGTGCTGTATTCTTGCTGGGGCTGGCGCGACACTGGAAGGATAGATGGATGGAATAATTAAACATGTACTATGAAGATATTTCAATGTTCCTTAAAAGTTTTGAAGAATTGGCGTTCTAAGCTTACAGGTGGCTTAACATCTATTACAGAGCTGATTGTGTGGTGATATGTTACTTGAAGAAAGAAAAGGAAGGACAGGAACTGGTTAGTACGTTTGAAAGAAACAGTACTGCTGCAATAAATTATTTCATTGAAGGTCGCGCACGGCGCAGCAAGTATCTTGCAGGAGGCAGGAAAAATCTCTGGACAGGGCACCAGCTCGTCACTATCACTGCGCCACCGTGTTCCCATGTTTAATACATGCTTAAACTCCTATCATCATGAAAATGATATCAAGTATACATCTCAGTATTTAAATTACCGTAGATCCCGGAATACAAGCCGAGAATTTCGTCCTAGATTTTTGGCTTGGAGTTTGGGGTTCGGTTTATACAACGAGTATCATTTCAGATTCAAGATTTCCAGCGCAATGCCGGTTTTGGCGATGAATACGGAAGTAAATAATGACGAAACCACAGAGCCATCTTTCAGATGAAGAAGTAACTTTGCATGCCGGTACTTTAAATTAAATAAAGAATTTATTCGAAAAAGTGTTTTAGTTGTTGATTTTATTAATAAAATTTATAATAAATTATCGGGAAGTTTAAAATAAAATGTTTTATTTTGATTTACAATCCACATCTTGCGTTACGAAACGGATGCGGTCACGTGTATCCGCTTGCGCGATTGTAAACAAACAACCGAGAGCGTTAGTAAGCGTAAGTCGGAGCCCAGATACATGTGTTTGTGGATGTAATTTCGAAATGAAGATGGACATTGTGTGGAAATATCTCCTCCTCCTCCCTTCCTGCAGCCCAAAGATGTCAAATTAAATGGTGAGTACAGTATGAAATTGTTTCTAGAATAGAATGCCTTTTACTGTTACTATACGCATCTACAATGAGATTAAAAGCAGCTCCTTCAGTGCAGAAAAAAGTTCTGTATAGGGCTTGTATGGTTGTTTTTTAGCCTTAGCATAACGCCGTATCTGCGGCCCCGCTTCTGCTTTCTTTCCCTCCTCCGTCTGTGTCGTCTCCTAGACCCGACAACAAACCACGGAGAACTCGCTGGTCTCGCTATGTTGTCTGGGATGTTGTGCGTGTGATGAAAAACACTCAAAACAGATGTCTGGCTCTGGACACCGATGTCTGTAAGGTTCTGAATGGTGTAGCGGATGTTCGCCGAACTGATCGTGCACAAACAAGGACAAAAAAAAAAGTACAAAAACAACAAAAAAGTGCACTGAAAAGGAGAGCCCTGAGCCGCTGCGCGCCGCCATGCTCCTAGCCTAATCAAAGTAGGCTAGGCACTTTTTATAACTTTTTGGTTAGTACATTAGAAAAAATATTGGTGTTTTTTATTATGAAAAGGTTAAGTAAGTGTTGTAGTGGGAGGTTTGGAACGCATTATGGGTTAGCCTTTGTGAAGGAATTAAGTTCGTAAGTCAAGGGTCCACTGTATTGCGTATTTAAGTTAATCAAATTTATAACAAGTCTCCGGAAATCCACCCGCCGATGTACCGTATTTGCGTATATAGTTTCAACACAAAGGTTCCAATTTACCAAACTTCTCCGCAATCACTTCCTAGTTTCCATCAAAAATGCCGGCAGTCTCAAATTCTCGCCAATAAACATTATAAATATACCCGAAGAGACACTTTTAAGGAAATTTAGAAAATTTTGCTTGGAGAAGGGGGTCGGCTTAAATACCGGTCATCGGCAAATACATGTAATTTAGTCGGTAGAGAAGGGGATCGGCTAATATACCGGGTCGGCTTGTATTCCGGGATCTACAGTATTCAGAGAGCTGTAATATCATGAATGTAATGGATTCTGTGTCCAGTCGGAGGAAGAGAAAGCCCATTTAAGAAGCACGTAGTGATTCACACACATAGAGCACATAGAAGAACACATACAAAACAAAGCATTTAACGTGCTACTTTAGTTACGATGGGATTTGAGAAACTAGTAAATTAAACGATTTTAAGACAAAGTTTATGATGTTCTACTTTAATGACGAAATAAACTATGTGATTAAAGTGAAAATTTCGAGATTAAAGTTGACATTTCGAGCTTTTTTCTCACTGTGACCCTATTTTTTTCTTTTTTCTGTACCCTAATAAGCTTTCATATGACACTCAGATGGTGGGCTACGACTCGCCTTTTCACAGTGACTTTGATATCTGATAACTTCTTTTTTATTTCGGGCACTGTGCGACTTTGTGAACTTGAGCTTTCGAGTTTCTCCGACACTCTATGTCACTCGATCAACTTCCTTTTGTTGTTTATACCACTGTTTAAACAAACAAATAAGTACTTTTTCCTTGCCTCCACTTGGTATTTGCTGAAATTCTTCAATTTTCCCCCGTGCTTTTGCCATTGCCTTTTCACAAAATGCTGAGCTTAAGGGCTATTTATATTGATCTGCATATTCAAAGAGGTGTAATTCTGGGAGGAGTTACTTTTCACGCTGACTGGGATTTATGAAGAACGTGGAAGTTGGCAAAGCACATGTGTATTCTTCTAGATTTTTTTGTGCATATGCACATTTCAGCTTTCGTCCTTATGCCATGTTTTAGTGTGAATTCTACGCCCGGCGTTATGCATGAGGACCCTGGTGTTTATAATTTTTCACTCTTTCAACTGACCTTCTTTATGTGTCTGTTAAATGCCTTGAATTAATAAAAAATATAAAAAAACAGAATGTTTTCAAGATCACTACTTACAGTTTAATTTTCATATATTACGTATTGTTAGCCTTCACAGCCAGTAAAATTTGCCTTTTCTGTGATTTTTAGTTTGCATTTTTAGGTGACTTGCATCATTCTGCTGACTGGTATGATTCTGCTGCATTGTCTTTCCACAAATTGACCGTGGCATTGCAACATCACTGTGGTGACTATGTCTGTGCATGTTGTGGGGCATGAGCACATATGTACCTACCTAGCATTCTGTCAAAGAGGAAACAGCAGCAGAAAATTTATTTTAAAGAGCAGGTAAAAAAGCTAGCAGTTCAGGTGGGTCACAGCACAGGCAAATAAAGATCTATCTATCTATCTATCTATCTATCTATCTATCTATCTATCTATC
>JANRMT010062813.1:57123237-57214234 GCA_026402145.1 Polypterus bichir lapradei
CTTCCAGTTATGACCATTACGCGTAGAATTTCGAAATGAAACCTGCCCAACTTTTGTAAGGAAGCTGTAAGGAATAAGCCTGCCAAATTTCAGCCTTCTACCTACACGGGAAGTTGGAGAATTAGTGATGAGTGAGTGAGTGAGTGAGTGAGGGCTTTGCCGTTTATTAGTATAGATACCTTGACTTGCTTCTATCATAATACCTTGTGTAAAAGAGCACTAAATTACCATAAAGCTTAGAAAAACAGGATCTGAAAAGATTGCTTTTTGCGCTCCATCAATTTAATGATCCACAAATCAGGTCTTTTGTAGTTAATTGGCTGATTTAGATTACTAACCTATTGTTTTACTTCTACATTTAGTTTAAATGAGAATGTCCCTGGAGACAACCCCTGAAAATACTCCTACACTCACTATAAGATTCATACGAAATAGGTATTTGGTATGTCTACAGCAGTGATGAAATGAGCTGCACCAATTGTTAATACCAAAATAAAACTCATTTAATGTTTTGGTGTTTCAAAACACAACGCACATCTCCCTGTTAGTAATTAGCAAACATTGCCAAGTTCAGTTTGCTGTGAGTTCCCCAAAAACACAAAAATGTTTGCGATATTCAAAGAACATGGCGAACTGCGTTAAAGTCAATCGGAAAGGACTAACTGAATTAGATTTGACTGGATTATAATGCTGCAGTGTCCCTGAGGGCTAGGGAAACATTTGCCAACTATAATGGATAGATAACTGTAGCCAAAAAGGTGACCTAAGCTGTGCAGCAGCAGTGCCAACCACCGCACCACCCTGTCTCTGTGTTATCAAAGAAGAAAGTACGCAGAGAGTCTCAATCATAGATTTTGTCAAAACAAAGTGGAAATGTCGAAATTGTTGTCAAAAGTCAAAAAAAATGTGTAGGGCTTTTAAAAGCAAAACATTCAAAGTGGCATGTCATGATTGAAGCCACTGGCTCACTCTATTTTTTTAAGTTGCGCTGAAGGCTCTCTAAACTATCTGTGCTGATGCTTTGCACTTTTTATTCTATCAAAACAATAGAAATATCTTGTAAATAGTAATAAATCTTCCGTTATTATTATTATTATTTCAAAGTCTCCTCTGTTGGTGGGGGGCATTAGGCTCCTTCAAGGTTTGTTTTCACTCTTGTCGCACCATGTGGCTAATTATTATGCATGCATGGGGTACACGCCTCCTTCTCTTATGTTGATGTGGAATTTGAAGATTGACCTGTACATTTGGCTATAAGCACAGATAAGTTGTAACAAAAAGTCTGTAATATAAATGATACACATTATATACATGGGGGCAGTCCAAATTTATTAAATAATTCAACGAACAAGATGTACGTGGCAAATTCACTGTGAATAATGCTTTGATGAAATTCTCTGATCAACACTACTCCCTTTTAATATGATATGTATTGTGTTAACAGAAATGTATAATCGCTGAGACACACAACAGGATTTTGCAGCATACTTAATTGCTGAATATGAATATGCATTTGAAGGAAAACTAATATTCATGAGTACAGCTAAAAGTACATGTGTCATATATTTGAATTATTAAGATTAAAAGACTACAAGTAAAGACAGTCCAATTAATTTTTGAATTCTGGATTTATTTATGCAATAACAAAGTCAGTTTCTCATTAATGATACTTGTGAAAATAGCATAATAATGGCTATTAAACTTGAGTTTTGAATTAATGGATTAATGCAAAACTAACAAGACTTTCACACAGGAAGCCTTAAAGTTTGGACAAATGTAAAAATCGAGCGACAGATATGGACAAATAAAGCACCACGATCTTGTGAAATTTGCAATTTGAAATACTTTAATTCACCTGTTAAATATTAAGGATGTTTTAATCCTTTCATAATCCTATTTATCTTTTATGGAAAAAAGAGCTGAATACTTATTCCATGTGTTTTTTATATTTTTTATTCATTATTTCTTATTTATAATTTATTTAGAAAGCTATGCATAATTTCAGTTTCATATTATACACTTTTATGTGATAATGAACGACAAAATGATTCTAGCACAATAAACTTTGACAGTTCAGACGGGGTGTCAATACATAGCCAAAGTACAAGGCAAATCATAAAGAAGCAGTTTTAGCACTGAAAATAACAATTGGTTTCATAACACATTTCAAAACACAGAACTAAATGTATGCGCAAAGATATGTTATACAGCATAATATTTTATCCAATTCATAATATCTTTTGTTCTTCCAGAATAATATGCCTTCTATAGCTGAAGCTGTCTACACTATATGATTTTTTATTGTGTATTTTTTTAACAAGGACAGTTGAATGCTCATTTCCCATGAGAATGAGATTTCAGTTGTCAGACCTTTAATGCTACATTTATCTGAATATAATCATTTTTGTTTGTAATGTAAGTGTGCAGTGCACTGAGCTTTGAAGATCAATCTTAGTTATTTTCTCTGCATGGCACAATCTCTCTGAGGAGTGCTGTGAAGGGCACATCTGCCAATAACTTGCTGCAATCATTTCAGTTTATAGGGAAGCTGCAGGACAAAAAAATCTATGAACCGAATCTGAGTTTGTTAACAGAATCCATAGCACAACTGATTTATAGAAATGTATTCTTGTTATATAGTTGTAAACAAATTGTCATTTATAGTTTAATTAAGTGGCATCTTTACTAGGATGTCCCTTGTTTCTGTTCTTTAAAAAATGTAAAATGATATTCCAAATGTAACACATTGTAAGGACAACATTTCATACTATATAATATGATATGCTTATAAAGAGAGCAGTATTTTATTTTTCAGAAGAATTTTTTGTCTTTAATGAACTTGTTTGTTCTGCTCATGCACCAATACACTATGTTTTGTACAGGGGGAATAGCAACCCAATACAAGATGACAAAAAAGCAAATATCATTAAACAGATGTCAAGTACCTTATCTGGCAACAGAGTCTTTGCTTTCCATTTCTATTCTACCTTCAGGCTTTTACCTTTTCACTCCCTTCCATTTATCTGGCCTAGAATAGTATATCTCTGTTGTTTCCATTTATATTTATTTACCCAACCTTTAAATTTGCAGTAAAATGTCTTATGTACAGTATTTCTATAGACGAAGCACTGGCCTATGAAGTGAGTTGCTCAGGGTTATATAATGAGTCATTTGTGGGGACTGAACCAGAAAAACCAACAATTATTGTGTCACAATCCAGATCAACGTTGTATGCACCTGCCACTAAAATGTAAGTTTTAAAAACACCAGACAACGCACAAATATTAGTCCATATCTGGGGATAAGTGCTGCATATAAACTTCTTAGATGAATACAATATTGATGTAAATAAAAACCATTTAAACATTTAGATGATTTGAAGCCGAAAATCATTTAGGAAATAAAAATAACAGTTAAGATCAAAGAAACTATGCCACTCCCCCACCCACTACCATCATTGACAAGCAATTTGACAAGAAAGCTATAAAATAAATTTGCGTAACTGAAACAAATCATGTATTATAGTAAAGTGACATCTGACAGACCCAGGTAAAATGGGCTGTGGATCCTTTCCTTGCCAACTTATAAATGTAGTAAGCATTCCAGTAATGTCTCATTTTATAAAACAGGGATAAAAGCAAAAATGACTTTATAGTCAAGCAGGAAGTAAACCAATTAGGGAGAAATCATATTTTAGTGAATATGGCCACATAACGAAAAGTATACAGTACTGACTGCTATTACGTCAGTAGTATAGTGTAGTGTAGTCAGTAGTAATGTGAGGGGGAACTCACACTCACTTACACAAGACAGAAACTGCTGGACCTGTGCCCTTTGTCTCCCAGAGTGCTGGAGCTAATCACCAGGCTGCCAGCAGAACTTCTGCATAAATGCCGAAGTAAGAAATTACACAACAAGAGAAGAAGGTACAGACCGTACCTGCCTTCTATTATGTAAGATTGTGGGCAAATAAAATGAATGAGCTCTCACTGCTAATCAGGAGTCAAAGCAAATACAAACTAACCAGTCTCATGTTTTTCACAGAGATGAAACATTGGACTCTGTGGTTGCAATGAATGGATTTAAAATCATGCAGGGTGGAAAGAAGCAGGAGCAAAAGCAGCAAGAAGAAAGTTGTTTTTGTGAATGAAAAGTGGTGCAATCCCTGACACATTATAATTAAAGCACTAGTATGTGACCCAAATGTTGAGCTGCTTGCGGTGGCTTATAACCTTATTATATACTGAGAGAGTTTTCAAATGCAGTTGTGTTGACAGTTTACATCACAACACAGACACGACAATTGCAACAGACACAGTATATTTTGCAGTAAGAAAACTCACTACTAACCATCCCAGTGCTTTCATCACAATTTCGGGGGACTTTAACCATGTTTCACTTTACTCCACCCTTACCAATTTGTACCAGATTCTGGACTGTACAACAAGGGAAAAAAGGGCCCTGGACCTTTGTTATATGGCCATTAGGCCATTCGGACCATAATTTGGTATAGCTCATACTCACGTATAAATGCATTCTCCATCATCTCCAATGTGCGTAGAATTCACACTAAAACATGGCGTACGGACAAAACCGGAAATGTGCGTATGCACAAAAAAATCCAGATGCATTAAACTGTGCATTCGCCAACTTCCACGTTCTTCCACTCCATAAATCCCAGTCAGTGTGAAAAGTAACGTACGTGCACATACCTGCTGCCACTCCCCAACTTCTCCCAGAATTATGTCTCATTGAATATGCAAATCAATATAAATAGCCGTTATGTTCAGCGTTCTGAAAAAGACAATGGCAAAAGCACGGGGGAAAAAGAAGAATTTCAGCAAAAACCAAGTGGAGGCAAGGAAAATTTGTTTGTTTAAACAGTGGTATAAACAAGAAAAGGAGGTTGATTGAGTGACATAGAGTGTCAGAGAAACTCGAAAGCTCAAGTTCACAAAGTCGCACAGTGCCTAAAATAAAAAAGTTGTCAGATATCAAAGTCGCCATGAAAAGGCGAGTCGTAGCCCACCGTCGAGTGTCATATGAAAGCTTATTAGGGTACAGATAAAAGAAAAAAAATAGGGACACAGTGGGAAAAAAGCTCGAAATGTCAACTTTAATCTCGAAATTTCCACTTTAATCACGTAGTTTATTTTGCCGTTAAAGTACAACATCATAAACTTCATCTTAAAATCGTTTAATTTACTAGTTCCTCAAATACCATCGTAACTAAAGTAGCAAGTTAAATGCTTTGAATTGTATGTGTTCTTCTATGTGCTCTATTTGTGTGAATCACTACGTGCTTCTTAAATGGGCATTCTCTTCCTCCGACTGGACACAGAATTCATTACATTCATGATAATACAGCTCTCTGAATAATTTAAATACTGAGATATATACTTGATATTTTCATGATGACAGGAATTAAAGCATGTATTAAACATGGGAACACAGTGGCACAGTGGTAGTGACGAGTTGGCGCCCCATCCAGAAATTGTTCCTGCCTCCCGCAAGATGCTTGATGCGCTATGCGCAACCTTCATTAAAATAATTTATAGCAGCAGTACTGTCTCTTTTAAAAGTACTAACCCCCAATTCCTGTCCTTCCTTTTCTTTCTCCAAGTACCCAATCAGCACACAATCAGCTTTGTAATAGGTGTTAAGTCATCTCTAAGCTTAGACCGCCAATTCTTCCAAACTTTTAAGGAACATTAAAATATATTCAAAGTACATTTTTAATTATTCCATCCATCTACCCTTCCAGTGTCGCGCCAGCCCCAGCAAGAATACAGCAGGAACAATCCCTGAACGGGGCACCAGCTCCTTGCTAGCGCTGCGATACCATGTGCTCACATATTTAATTATTAACAATATAGATAATTTAAATGATGTTAACATTTTATCTGTATAACGTAATAAACATATTTTGCTGCATTTCATCTTAAAATGATATCGTCATCATATGTAAATACGCGCTAAAGTGGCTTAGGTTGTGCAATATTATAACTGTATAGCAAGTTTACAGTGAGGTAATTGTACTTATAAGTACAAACAGTTCTACAAGGAGCACCTGAAGGACTGATTGACTGCATTTATAGTTCTTGGGATGAAACTGTTTCTGACCCACGAGGTCCATACTGGAAAGGCTCTGAAGCATTTGCCGTATGGGAACAGTTCAATAGACTGTGCGCATGGCTGAGGCAGCGTGTGCTTGATGCTGTATACCGATAATCATCTTTCCGATCAGCTGCTGTAGAGCTGTGATTCCACACTCAGACACAGTAATATAAATACTCTGAGTGGTGCAATGAGAGTAATATGGAAAAAGATGATCCGTTGTGGCAAACCCTAACGGAGCAGCTGAAAGAAGAAGAAGAAGCAGTAAGAGTAACAATGCTAAAGCAGCTATGGTGTTTGGAATAGTTTGACCATTCCATGGACCATTATATTGTTACAGGTTAATTACAATCAGATGCCTTAAACTAATAAACAATATGTGGTTAATTTCAGTGTATATGATAAAGCCGCGTCTGGGATGTGGATCTAAAAAAGAAAGGGAAACCCCACTGGAACAATAGCACTGCTTTGACGCTGTTTTGCCAGTTTGCAAAACCGAGCAGAGAACATACATACGCCAAGGATTGAGCTAGCGTGACAATGTGCGTGACTTTACGCCAAGTTTTTATACATCTTGATGTGAGAGTGGAAATGGGCATATGCAACATTTTTGTGCGTAAGCACCGTGTATACATGAGGCCCCAGGACTGTGCAGGAATGGGCAACGGGGGCTGTGGATGCTCTGAAGGATGCCTTTGAGAAACTGACTGGGAGATGCTTTGTGAGTCACATTGACTACTGACTACATTGACTACTCAGCTACTGTATCACAGACTACATCGAGATTTGTGTGGATAACGCATCCCCCACGAACACAGTGCACTGTTTTTCCAACAGCAAGCCATGGATCACAAAAGACCTGAAAGCCCTACTGAATATCAAGAAGAGTGCCTTCAAGTATGGAAATAAGGATGAAATCAAGCGGATGTAGTCAGAACCTAAGAAGCAGCTCCTTGAGGAAAAAGCTCACTATTAAGACAAATTTGAGCACAAGTCACAACAAAACAACGTGAAGCAAATGTGGAATGGGATGAAGACTATCACTGGCTACAAGCAGGCTGTAAAAATGCAGAGGAAGGGAACAAGAACAGAGCTAATGAGCTGAACCAGTACTTCAACAAGTTTGATCTGTGTATAAGCTGAGTAGGTTCCAGAATCCCAAGTGCCATCTGCACCCTGCACGACCTCTACCTCAGCAGCAGCTTTAAAACATACAAACATTCTAAGCAATCAGTCCGTTTATAGTGCCAACTATAATAGCGAGGATAATGTAAATAGTAAGGTGGAAAGATTTAATACTAAAGTGAGAGCTGCTGTTGACATAGTTGCACCTGAAAAGACAGTTAAAAAATCTTCTAGCATTGTTACACCATGGAAGACCCAAACAGTGTATGATTTAAAGAGAACATGCCGTAGAGCTGAGCGTAAATGGAGGAAGACTAAACTATTTATCCACTATGAAATATTAAAAGTTAAAATAACAGAATACAATAACACTGTCCGTCTTGAGAGGCGCTGCTATGTCTCTAAGATTATAAAAAACAATGCTAGTAATCCCAGAGTCTTATTCTCTACGATTGATCGTCTACTAAACCCAGGTAACTCAAAGGAATGCCTCCTAAGTACTTCCAGTGAAACTTGTGAGGCTTTTGCTGTATTTTTCAACCAAAAAATTAATGATATTAGAAATAACATAGTATATCTCCCCAATACTAAGGATTCTCCTAAACCCCAGCATTCCGTTATAAACAAATTAAACTCTTTCACTAGGATAGATTTACCTGATTTACAAAAAATAATATCTCAATTAAAACCCTCCACCTGCGTCCTTGACCCAATACCAACAAATTATTTCAAAGAAGTATTGGGCGTGCTAATTGATAATGTTCTTGACATAGTAAATTCGTCATTAGATATGGGGGTCTTCCCAGACTTAAGACTGCTGTAGTTAAACCCCTACTTAAAAAACATAATCTCGACCCCTCGGCTCTTGAAAATTTTAGACCCATCTCTAACCAGTCTTTCTTAAGTAAAATTCTGGAGAAGGCAGTCATTATGCAGTTAAATGACCACCTAGATAAACATGCTATTCTTGATAAATTTCAGCTGGGTTTTAGAACAAATCACAGCACAGAAACTGCACTAGTTAAAGTAGTAAATGATTTGCGGGTGAATGCAGACAGAGGCCATTTATCTGTTCTCATCCTCTTAGATCTGAGTGCCGCATTTGACACCATTGATCATAATATTCTTAGAAATCGCCTTAGTAAATGGGTGGGCCTCTCTGGCAGTGTCTTAAATTGGTTTGAATCCTACCTGGCAGGGAGAAAATTCTTTGTTAGTTAGACACTTTATATTCCAAATCATAACCTCAGATCCTCAAATGAGTATCTCCTTAGAATTCCAAGAACAAAACTTAAAAGTGGTGAGGCGGCCTTCTGCTGTTATGCACCTAAAATCTGGAATAGCCTGCCAATGGGAATTCGCCGGGCTGATACGGTGGAGCACTTTAAAAAACTGCTGTAAACACGTTATTTTAACATGGCTTTCTCAAAAATTCACTGTAATCAAAATCCTGATATTCTGTATATCCATCTCATTATAATAACTATTCATGGTGGCTCTAAAATCTGTACTAACCTCTACTCTCTCTTCTGTTTCCTTTTCTGGTATCCTTTTGGTGGTGGCTTGCACCACCACCATTTACTCAAAGCACTGTGATGTTCCAACAATGATGGATAGATTAAAAGCCAGAAGTCTGTATGACCATCAACATCAAGTGACTCCGTGAGAACCCTAACTACAAAGAGGACTACTTCATTTATGTTAGGTAGAATGCCCAGAGGGGACTGGGTGGTCCCGTTGCCTGGAACCCCTGCAGATGTTTTTTTTTTTTTTTTTCTCCAGCCGTCTGGAGTTTTTTTTCTGTTTTTTCTGTCCACCCTGGCCATCGGACCTTACTCCTTTTCTATATTAACTAATGTTGTCTTATTTTAATTTCTTATTTTGTCTTTTATTTTTCTTTTCTTCATTATGTTAAGCACTTTGAGCTATTTTTTCTATGAAAATGTGCTATATAAATAAATGTTGTTGTTGTTGTACCTACAATGACATTATACCTGTGGTCTCTAGTCTCCCTCCACATTCTGGACTATGTGTCACTGCTGATCAAGTGAGGGGAAAGCTGGGAAAACACTGCATAAACAAGGCTTCAGGGTCAAATGGAATTAGCCCCATGGTGCTGAAAACATGGTGGCCAGTTCTGTGGGGTCATTCAGTACCTGTTCTCTTTCCCTGTATTTACAGAAAATTCCTCAGCTGTAGAAAACATCCAGTGTGGTCCCAGTGACAAAGAAAGGACATTCCCGTGACCCCAAGGACTTCAGACTAGTTGCTCTTACTTCATACATCATAAAAACCATTGAGAGGCTGGTTCTAAAACAGCTACAACCCCTGGTTTCAGAACATCTGGATGCTCTGTAGTTTGCCTATCAAACATATAGGTGTGGATGATGCTCTGATCTATATGTTCCACAAAGCCTTCTCAAACTTGAACAGAGCAGGCACAACAGGTAATGCTCTTTGATTTTTCCCGTGCATTTAACACCATTCTGTCTCATCGACTGGGGAATGTCTTTGCATCTTGATGCCCCCCACAATCTCCTGGTTAATGGACTACCTGACCAACAAACAGCAGTTTGTGAGGCTTTAGCCATTATAAGCACTGATGGTATTGCTTAATGCTTGGTTGCTTTATATGCTTACAGAAATGTTGGTAGAGCACACAGCAGAATGTTAAGTTAACTATCAGCTCTGATACAGCCCCATTTCACTGAGTATAAATGTATTCATTAGGTTGTCCTGCAACAGAATGCTCTGTGCTCAATCCTGTCAGGATAGGCAGTGGCTGCAGTGATCAGGAATTAGATTAGGTAAATTTTGATTTACTTTACATAATATACCTATAGGAAATAGGGAAGACAAGGTAGCCAAGAATGACTAAACAAAAACAGCAGATTAAATGACTTGTATGACCAATACGAATATCACTATACAAAGAAAAGAGGGTATTGTTGGATTTTGGTATCTGAGATGCAGAGATTATAAATGCAAACCAGAAACTGAAACCTACCATCAAGTGCAAGGAAACAGTTCAAGCAAATTTGATAGAATAAGGACTGTAATCAATAATAGTATAATTTCAACAGGAACCTGAAAACTAAAAAAATTAAACTTTTTCATGAGACAGAGTGTTCCCTTTTTTAGGTAAAGCAGAGACAGTATTTGCTGCCATACTTTGGTGTTAAATAATATGGTGTGAACAACACAAATAACTGATGCAGGTATGTTCCTTTCAGTGCTGCAACAAGAGAGGCACCCAGAGAACTCAACTGGCTGACACAATCCAGGATGTAATTAAAACTGGTATAAATTATTTTAAAAAATTTTATAATGTCAGATAAGGAAACAAGGACACAAAATAATCTTTAATAGCTGAAGGTCATGACGACTTAACACCTACCTCTGGACATTCACTACAGTGGATAATTTTGACCTTCGACTAATAAAATTTCCAAACCATTGAGTACTGAAAATGTACTACAAAATACATATATAATCAAATAACTCAGTAATTAATGAATTTATAATAAATTAATAACATTAGTATTAAAAAGGGTTTTCAAAAATAAAATTGAAATAAATACTATTTCATGAATGCATTAACCACAGAAATCTATGTATTTCTAATTTAGATAAGTTCACTAAAACTCAGACAACCTTTGCATTTCTTTATTTAAAGTGCCTTTAAATTCTAATGGTTCAGTAAAGTATATGAATACATTACGCTTTATTGTGCTGTTCAGTAGAGTACACCTTTCACAGTGAGTTAGCATTTGAAAGGACTATGTCAGTAATTAGGAACCTAGTAGTGTGCCAGGGCTGAGAGTTTCAGGCAGACAGCCAACAGGTGTTAAGAGTGTGCAGGTGGCAAGGGAAACCAAAACACAGTACCAAAATTAAACAATGGAGAATACAGCAATCACTAGTTCTGCATATCTGCCAAGGTAGCAAACAGGAAAAATCTTGACTACTTTTACAACATAAGGTATGAAAACAGTTATGAAATCAGTAACTATGAGGACATGTTGAAAACAAAATGAACAAGATCCATAGAAAAAGTCAACCTTCAGCTTTTGTCAGCAGAAGTAGCAAGGCAACTATGGTTGCCATTCACCAAAATTCTCATAATAAAGTTTCAATCAAAATTGTAAACTGCAATACACAAACAATGTGAGTCTGGAGAAAGAAAGATCTGTGAATGTTATATGACCAATGGGTAAGTGTAATAAGAATATAATCTGACCGAGCAAGACTGAGTGGAGAGGGACAAAATTAGGAATAAAAGTTTATAATGGGTCATAAAGCTTAATTATAAAAAGCAGAAGTTGTCTTGGGTGAGAAAGTGGAAAAATGGTGAATTGTGAAAGTAAAGATACAGTAGAAGCAAAGACAAGACATCTAGAGATATTCAAGTGTACTGTAAATATGGATGAGGAAATAGAAGAGAGTTGCCAGAATACTGAATAGTAAATCAATTCAGGAATTGCTAACAATTAGTAGTGATGACATAACAGAAAGTTGAAGCTCACAACTAAAAAATAATCAAAGAGCAAAGATGGTATAGGCAGATTGATTTTTGACCGACTCCAAAATATCAACATAGGTTTAAATTGCAGAGTATGCAAATTTTCAGATAATCATGTATTTGCTAAATCAGAAGGTATGTCTAATGACAAAAACTGTGCAGATAATTAAGTGGAGACACATTTTACAAAACACTAATTTTATTTCTGAGAAATTATCTTTCAAGCGGTGATCACAAGTCTTTTTAAGGAAGGACAAGGAAGGCTGCATACACCTTGAAGGAAGTAACTACTATGGATCTTAATAGAGAACTAGGCAAAGGTCTAGACACCACTTACCCTATCTCAGTGTGATTTTTTTTTTCAAAACCTTTATTTACAGTATAACACAGCCTCCTAACAGAATTAGCAATTAAGATAACTGCCAAAACAAAACAAACATAAATAAAATAGAATAGGCTAAAATGTCAATTCCCAACACTTTCAACTGTTTTAATGAACAATTTTCATTATTTTTGATATAAGCCAGCATCATTACTAAAAGAGACTAAATAATTTAAAGAACATCGTTCAAAAGCTGTTGATGGAATTACTATAAATAGATTATGAGAAAAAAGTATAAGATTTTTATGTGGCTTGCATTGAATTTATTTTCTCTACAAATAAAAATCTAGGATTAGAAACTTTTACTTATTGGATATAAATATAGCCCTTTCATATTATTTTAGTAGCATCTTAAAGAATTATTATTCATCTTTACATTTTGTTTTTCTTGACCTTGGAAATATACCAGCAAAAAAACAATTGCGTTATGTTAGAATTTTCAGAAATAATGCAAGCACATTTGTACCAAAATCAAATATACTGTGGTAGTTGATGACACAAGAATTATTGAGATGCTTTAAATGCCAATACAGCAACCAATATTTTTTTAAATTGGCTTCATCATTGACAGCTGAATGATGTTACGTGCCAAACTGGATGTCTTTGTGAGATTGGGTTGTCAGTTTAACATATTATAGCACATGTATTTTGGTTTAAGTGAAAGTGGAATGATCGTGTACAAGACCTGCAGAATCAGGAGATGAAGAGAGAGATTAAGGAAAGTGTGATCACGATGCATACCTTAATACCTTCTACTACCTGCCTGGATTACCTGGCAATCCTTCAGGCTACAAGCTGACAAGTAACAGAGGTGGAACTCCATTCAGGTTTTTTGACATTAACCTCTCAACATCATATGTAAAGCATGGGTAAGACAGCATTGAATGCAAACTATATTTCACTCCACAGAACCAGAGAACCACTGCTTCCCCGGTGAAACAGTACAGTTACACACTGCTTGGATGGATGTGATACAGAATCATTTAACACCTTTTTCACACCAAAAGGAAACAAAGAGTGATATTATTTGCCAGTCAAGAAGGTTTTACCGAAGTGTAATGGCATAGATGTGTATCCCCATTCTGGATCAACACAGTGCTATTTTCCTTAAGTTTGGAATCAATTTCTTATTCTTCTGTCACATGTGATGTAAATGGTTTTTCATGAAAGTCAGATGACTGCTTTTTTATGTACAGTATCTATTGTTTGCCACAGAGTTGGTGCAAAATGGATTAAGATTTTGTTTCACTTTATTTTTATTTTGCACAAAGAATCAAACTATAGTAATAACACTGTTGAATGGTAGTGCGATTTATAAAAAAAATCTGAAAAATATCTAATGATTTAGATACATATAACTAATGAAACAGTTTCACAACAACTTTACAACAGTTGTGCCTGTAAAGGTACATAGCAGTGTATTTGAAGAAAACATTATGAAATGGTCTTTCATGATGTCAAGAAAGACTGTCAAGCACCAAACCCTAATTACAAAACAAAATTCAAAGTCGGGAAATACATGGCAAGAATTCTATATTATTAAACTGAGAAACCTAAACAAAATGCTGTGAATATGTGTTGCTGTATCAGTTATACAATTATGCAGCTCATTAAATTATATTAGTACATTTGTGCACATATTCCAAAGAAAACCTGGTCCATGAGCAACTAGACAGTAAACTAATGACTGAGCTACCAGGTAACATAAAACAAATTATGTATAATAAATTACTCATTATAAAGATTTTTTCTCAGAAAGACTAGTCTTTTGACAGATTATGTTTTTCAATTCCAGCTTAAATGTAAAAGAACAAAGCCAATTATAGGTATTGGTCACATATATTGATATAGAAAAATATACAATTGTTGTTTTTCCCACTAAAGCTTAAACTTAATGCACTAGTTAAAAAGGTTGCTGCTAGATGCACTTTTTCTCTCTGGAGGAGATTCAGTATTTGTGCTTCAAAGCACAGACAACAATACTCCTTCAGTTTTTGATCTTAAAAAACTCCCTTTTTGATTTTTCTTTTCAAATTTATGTCAACTCACTTGAAAACTGAGATAGCCAAGTCACTATTTTTATAATCACTTAAAGTGTGCTGAAAAATATTACTGCACATTTGAAAAATGTCAGGTTAAAATGCATTAACAATAATTTTTTTAAACACTGAAGTGACAGCCTTACCCATAGGAAACACAAGTTTTTACCTTGGCTGAAGTATTTTTTCTTTTTGTTTAATCCTTGTTATTTTCTGAATATTATTTAGTGAATTTTGTTACTGATTATATTTCCTATTTTATGTATATGTGCATATTTTAATCAAAATTTTGCAAACATTATTGGCTATTGTTAATATTATTTATTCATTGAGTTATATACCTTGTTCCTGCAATGCTGAATCTAAGGTAGCAGAGCCACCGGAAACTGCAGCTGTGGGACCGCTCCCATTGCTATTTAAGAGAACAGTAAACAGCAGGAACAAGCAGCAGAACTTTTCTGAAAGAAGCAGACATTTCCTTTAAATTTCTTAAAACATAATTTGATGACTTTTGCAAAACACAATTTATCACTTTTCTAAGTTAAAACAGTCTGGTATTTTATAAGCAAAATGTATCTTGTTTATATTTGCTGTGATTAGAACATTAGAACAATCTAGACAATAACGGACCATTTAGCCCAACAAAGCTTGCAACATCTATCCACTTAATTCTTCTCAAATAACATAAAGTCTAGTTTTGAAAGTCCCTAAAGTCCTACTGTCTACCGCACTACTTGGTAGCTTATTCCATGTGTCTATGGTTCTCTGTGTAAAGACATACTTCCTAATGTTTGTGCGAAATTTATCCTTAACACTATGATTCCTAGATCTTTCTCATAAGGTGTACTTTGATTTTCAGACCTCCCATTGTGTATTCAAACCTAACATTTTTACTTCCTCCATGTAATACTTTACATTTACTTACATTACATTTCATCTGTCACAAATCTGCCCAGCCTATATGATATACAAGTCCCTCTGTAATCATTCAATGGATTCAATCTTATCTGCCAATCCACCTAGCTTGGTATCATCTGCAAACTTAACCATCTTCTTACTTATATCCTATGGTGTGGTGGTTAAGTCTTTGAACTTCAAACCCTGAGATTGTGTGTTCAAATCCCATTACTGACACTATGTGGCCATGAGCAAGTCACTTGGCCTGCCTGTGCTCCAACTGGAAAAACAAAAGTGATGTAACCAATGGTATAATAAATGCTGTAAGTCACTTTGGAAAAATTCATCAGCAAAATAATTAAATGTAAATATTCTCCACTTTAATTCTAAGCTTTAGTTGCTTCCTCATAGAAATCCAGCATATTGGTAAAACATCACCTCTGTTTCCTGAACACATTCTGACTGTTAAGTAAAACTCCTGTTTTCATATTTCTCAATCGTATCCTCAATAATTCCTTCCAATAATTTACCTGTGATGCATGTTAAGCTTACTGGCCTATAGCTGCTTGGAACTGCCCGATCATTCTCTTTTGATATAACAGGTTAATATCTGCCATTTTTCAGTCCTTCAGAATTTCCCCAGTGTGCAGTGACCTTCCTACAAATATGCGTCGAAAGTTTATATATGGACTCACTAACCTCTTTAAGAACTCATGGGTAAATATCTGGTGTTGGTGATTTGTTTGATTTCAGCCTATTTAATCTAAGCAATACTTCTTCCCCTACAATTTCCGAATCACTCAGTAATAGCTTAGTTGTCCCTTTTTTCACTGAGAAGGTTAATTACTTCCTCACATGTAAAGACCTCTAAAAAATGTGAATTTAGAGCATCTGCTAATTCACTATTTGTATTTTTTAAGTCTTCTTTACTAACCCTGATGTACTTCTCCCCATCCTTGACTGTTCTGTTACTACTAAAATACTGAAAGATTCTTTTTGGGTCATCTTGGTAAGGTCTCTTCGAAGACCTTAAATATGGCCTTATTAAATTTTAGCACACAAGACGTTTTTCATCAACAATTATATTAGTGATAGGAAAATCGACTTTCTTACATTAAGTGAAACATAGTGCGACTGTTTTAATCAGATCTGCACCTCCAAATTACAGCTTTACTCATGCAGTTCACCAAGGACAGAAAGGCGGCATTTTAGCAAATATTTATTTAAGCCGGTTAAATTGTAAAAATGTCAACTTTGGTACATTGGCATCTTTTAAGTATCTTGCCATTTATTACTCAAGGAATTTCTCAGTCTCTAGTATTGTCTGTGTATAGCCTTCCTAAATATAATGCGTCTTGTTTTGAGGAATTCTCACTTATTGTCAATTATAGTAACTAATTATGACATTTTTCACCAGTGTGACCCGAAATCAAAAGAATTCATGAACCTTCTGCACTCTTTTGATCTGAGCCAGCAAGTTAGCCAGCCAAGGGGGAAACACGTGTTAGATTTAGTGATTACTAAAGGATTAAAAATTGATGCGAGGCAGATTGTGGATGTCGGTGTATCAGACCATTTTCTTTAATTATTTAATGCAGAAATACTGATAGCTACAATTAATGAGAATTGCTTTGTTGTCGTATCATATCTGCAGCTTCAAAGTTTGCTAACATTTTAAACAACCAGTCTGTTTGTAGTGCTTACTACAATATTGATACTAATGTAAATAGTAAGGAGGAAAATTTTAATGCTACAATGAGAGCTGCTGCTGATATAGTGACTCCTGAAAACACAGTTAACAAATCCTTCAGCACTATTATATGATTTAAAGAAAAAATGCCAGAGAGCTGAGCATAAATAGAGAAAAACTAAAATAACAGAATGCAACAACATTGTCTTGGGAGGTGGTGCTACTTCTCTAAAATTATAAATTATAATGCTGGTAATCCAAGAGTTTTATTCTCTGCTATTGATTGTTTGCTAAACCCAGGTCACTCAATGGAATGCCTCCAAAAAACTTCCAGTAAAACTTGTGAAGCTTTTGCTATATTTTATAATCACAAAATTAATGATATTATACTGTAAATAAAATAGTACCAACCACCAAATATGATCCTATTAAATCCCAGTATTCCATTTTCACCAGGATAGATTTACCTGATCTACGTAGAATAATTTTTTAACTGAAACCCTCCACCTCCGTCCAAAACCCAATACCAACAAGCTTTTTCAAAAAAGTATCTGATGTGCTAATTGATAGTGTGCATAACATAGTGAATACATCACTAGATATGGGGTTCTTCCCAGAATGTCTTAAGATTGCTGTTGTTAAAGCCCTGCTCAAGAAAAATAATCTTGGCTCCTCTGTTTTTGACAATTTTGCTTCCATTAGATCAGATTATCTCAAGGCATAATGTGAGCTACCTCAGCTATGGTGATGACACACAACTGTGTTTATCAATAGCGCCTGATGACCCTGACTCTCTTGATTTACTGACCCTATGTCTTACTTGTGTTTCTGAGTGGATGAGTAGTAATTTTCTTAAACTAAATAAGGAGAAAACAGAAATCTTAGTTATTGGCAAAAATGGATATAGTGACGGTATTAAAAATAAACTTGATCCAAAGTCAAGACGGAGGTAAAAAAATTAGGGGTAATTATTGGCTGTGACCTACATTTTAAATCACATATTAATCAGATTACCATGACAGAATTTATTCACTTAAAGAATATAACAGAAATTAGATCCCTTATAACCTTGCAAGGTGCTGAAAAATTAGTTCACTCTTTTGCTTGTAGTTGAGTAGATTACTGCAGCTCACTCCATTCAGGATTACTCAAAATAGACAAGTAGATGTAGCTGCCAGAATCTTAAGTAGGAAAAGAAAATCCAAGCACATCTCTCCAATTTTGATGTCATTACATTGGTTACCTGTGCCATTTAGAACTGACTTTAAAATACTGCTTATGATTTACAAAGCCTTAAATAATCTTGCTCCATCCTATATTTTGGAATGCCTGCCACCTTACACTCCAAATCATGATCTTAGATCTTCAAATGAGTGTATGCTTATAATTCCAAAAGTTAAAGTTTAAAGAAGTGCTGAGACAGCCTTCTGCTATCATGCACGTAACATATGGAATTGCTTACTGATAGAAATTTGCTGTGCTAATACATAGAAGCACTTTAAAAAATTGCTAAAAACCCATTATTTTAACATGGCTTTCTCATAGCTATATTCTAGTGTAACCCTGATAAACTATATATGAATTGAATTACCATTTTTATTATGGCTCCTCAATCTATACTAATCCCTACTTGTCTCTGCTGTCCTTTTTCCAGACAGGCTCCATCCCTCGTTGGTGCTTTAACATACTGTGTTAAGAACATTAACAGATTACATCTAAAAACACTTGCTTTTGTGCTTCGTTATTTGCAACATTATCCCAGTTAATATTCAAGTAGTTAAAGACCCCATGACTATAATACAACCACCCCCACCCCCCGTAAACTTGCCTTTTTAATATGACTAAAAAGATGTGCATTGAAGTTATTGTCTGAACTGGGCAGTCTGTAACACACTCCTAAAATAAGGCTTTTTTCCCTAATCGTTTCCAGATTAAGCCACATGTCTTCACTAAGATGGAGCTCATTGTCCAACTGAAAAGGACTTGCATTTAAATTCTGATTGGTATAAATAGCAACCCCACCTTCTTTTCTGTTGTATCTATCCCTCCTAAAATGTGTATGCCTCTATGTTATACTCATCCCAACCTTTGTTATTTAGCCAGGTTTCTGTTACCGCTACAATATCATAATTATACTCACTTATTTTATTATTGATACTTTTAGCATTAAGGCAAGCTATTTTTTGCATTTAAACATTGGGTTAGAATTTACATTACTATGCATTTTTATTTTTACACTATTGTTTGTTCCTTCAGGTACAGTTCTAACCCTGACCCGTCCTATACGCCCTGTACCACCATACCCTAGTCCTAGTTTAAATAATCCTCGACTAACCTACGCAAATGCGTCCCCAACACATTGGTGCCAGTCTGGTTCTTTTGTAACCCATCGTGGCGGAACAGGTTCCATCTGTTCTAAAAGGATTCCCAGTGGTCCATAAATCTATACCCTTCTGCCCCAGACCAAGATCTGAGCAACACATTAAGTCTTCTAATCTCCCCAGTCTTACCTGGACTGGCGTGTGGCACAGGAAGGATTTTAAAGAAGACTACCTTGTCAGTTCTGCTCTTCAGCCTGGCACCTATCTCTTTAAATTTGGATCACAGAACTGACAGGCTACCCTAGATGGGACTGGGCAGTCTCTTGGTCTAGAACCCCTACAGATTTTATTTTTTTCTCCAGCCATCTGGAGTTTTTTTTTTTTGTTTGTTTTTTCTGTCCTCCCTGGCCTTCGGACCTTACTTTTATTCGATGTTAACTAGTGTTCCTTAATTTTAATTGTTATTTATTTTGTCTTTTTTCTCTTTGTTCATCATGTAAACCACTTTGAGCTACATTATTTGTATGAAAATGTGCTATATAAATAAATGTTGCTGTTGTTGTTATGTATGTCATTTGTTCTAACATGGACAATGACCACTGGATCCAGCCTCACTCTGGACAAGAGCCTATCAATCTTTCCAGGGAGGTTTCTCACCCTGTGCCTCAAGAAGCCAACGCACTGTGTGTGAACTGCTACAGTTATTTTATACCTGCTAACCCTTTAAGCTCCTGTAATATTGTCTGACCTGACTGCCTGCTCTTTGTCCTTCTGTGAAGTTAACTTTACTTTTCTCTATCTGCTCTCCTAACTTTACGCTCCTCTTATTCCTTACTTGAAACCTCTCTACTTGCACCATTTGTATTCCTTCAAATTAATGAACTCTTGCGCTATCACCCTCGTAACTGCTCTACTTTCCTGACAGCTAAGAACTGTTCAAACTTGCTTACTATATATGTGCTGTTAGTTAATTTGTTATTGTCTAGTCTGTTCCTACAGATGCTTGTGCCTTCTGTTTACCACTTTGAACTCAGGTGCCTTTTTTATTTTGATAATTATTTTAAGCAAAAAGTGTAAAAGTCTCTGTGCACTGTTAGTCCAAAGTTTTTAGGAATACTGCTTTGTTAAATACTGTGCAAAGATAAGAACTGGTTTATATCAAATGCAGCTGGCACAAAACATAGTTCATTGTTTTTTAAACAGAGTTTATGTTTTGACAACCTCTGTTTCGATATGCAAGGGTGTATGAAATACTTCTGTCTGGTTTTATAGGCACTGCCTCTGAGTGTGTCCCAGTTTTGCTGGAGTTTTGCATGTGCAGTATCTCACTTTTTTGGGGACAGTCTTAGATGCATAGAAGGAATGCTCGAAGGATGAGACAGGCAGGATGTTAGATTTAGGAGCCCTGTAAATAAATGAACTATATAAAGTTAGATAAAGTACACAAAAGAGGAAGACCAGAGAGAGAGAGAAACAAAGGAAGTCACAGAGAGCACTTTTAAGTTACCATAAAAACTTCAATTAACTACAAGATCATGCATTGCCTGAACATTTACACACGTTTATTACTGATCTTTGTCTGCTTTCAGAACTACAGGACTAATAACTACAGGTTATATGGTGTGGATTGTGACACTCTATTTGCTTTTATTTATAGTACTCATAATGCTTAATGATTAAAACTAGTTAAGCCAGCTTTCCAGCTTGTACGTTTTACTCTATTCTACTACGGACACTAGGAAACCAAGTTTTTTTCTCAAATGGGCTAATCAGGGGTAAGGAAGAGAGAACATTTCCAATAGAGAAACTATACTGCCATACATATCTGGGTGAAAACTTAAGGCATTGGGCTATAGTCCTGGGTAAATGCATTGTAACTGAGAACTGTATATTCACAAATGTTGGCAAGGGTTAAAATAGGCAAGCATGAGTAGCGTCACAGATGAAACATATAACTGTGGGTCTATAAGAAAACAATCTGTGCATTTGAGAAAATGATTTATATTCTAAGTAGAAGTGTCCTAAAAAATTCCCACAATAAAACCCAAGTTTTGGCAGGTTACTGTGGCATTAGTTAATACTTGTGTTCATCAACTCTTCTTTTTAGATTTTGGAATTTGGATGTTGTATGGATGGATGTTAAAATGTTCTCAGTGGTTTTTTTTTCCTGAGTTTCTGATTTTTAGACATTGACTCTGTCTGACAATATTGAAATTATACATTGGTTTTGTTTGCTCTTACATTTGCCTATTACACATAACCTTCTTTTCAAGTAAAAGATATTTCTTTAAATACAATAAAACCTTTTAAATTAAGGACCATTTCTTTGTTATTGGGGACCAGGGGTTTTAAATAGTGTATCTCTTCCTTTTATATAATGTTGATTCCTTGTTGATATGCAAGCCAGAAAGTTTGCTTCTTGAGTTTTGAAAGTGAGACTAAGTTCTAAAGGAGACATCTTCTTTGACTTTTGTGAGAACCAGTCAGATCAAAACAAAATGCTGCTGTTATGTATTATATTAACATATGTGTTTTATTATTATTTTTGTTGTTTCTCAACTTACTGTTTTTCATAATTTTAAGTATTTTCTGTGATGATTTTGTATGGTAATGGAAACAAACCACAATGAACACATATTTATTAAATGTTCAAACTCATAATAATGAAATATGAATTAAACAATATAAAAAATAGGAACTTAAGACTACAAAAAGTTACTGCAAACACAAATCTGAACTGCACTTTTTCCTCTCACTGATTAAACAGCCAGCAATCAGGATACAGTACCTACAATAACAAACTATACTGAAAGTGACAGCATTGCAAACTTCTAGGTATTGATTTAAAATCTGCCTTGATTTGATCTTTGTATGTTTTATATCACTCTTTTAGAGAAGTCTTAAAAACACATTGCTAAACAAATTTTTGAAATTTATTAGCCTGGGGTAATTAGGATCAGAAGGGACATCATTCTGGAAAATAAACCACTAATGCAGTGTTTCACAACCTTTTTTTGTAGTGGCACACTTTATGTAACCAAAATCATCCCGAGGCACACCACTATCTTACTAACCACAAACACATTATATCTCATGCATGTGCTCAACAGCCTGAAGGGGCAGATCTACTGGAGAAGCAACTCCAAGATCAGCGTTCACAGACACAGCACTAAGTAACCACTTTACTGACAACTCCCAGCTACTTCGTCCCTTTGCCTTCCCACTATCCACCAACGCTGTGAGGCTCCCTGGTGTCCACACGCCCAGGGCAGATGGACTCTATTAGCCTGAAGATGCATTTGAAGTGCTCTAAGTGCTGTGTCTGCAACAAGGTGAACACAGAGCTGCTTTTATGCCAACTTCTCCAGGTAGACCTACTCTCCTTAGAGATGTCTCGGCCACCTGCATATCTGGGTTGCTCTCATGGCACACCACTCTGCTTCAGCACACTGGTTGAAAAATACTGCAATAATGTATACCAAATATCATTTTAAGATCATTGTTTATTTATGTAATCATTGTTATCTCTACATGAAGAAATGTCTTTTTAAGTGGGGTGCTGTGTATAGAAGGGGAACAAACAAAAGAAACAAGAACAGAAGAGAAAAGATCACCTAGAAAACACGTGTAAATTTCCAAAGAAATTGGCAAGACCTCTGTGGACTGAAGAACAATCTGTAGTAGATATGAATCCAGATTTAAAAATATTCCTTTTCCATCATTTGCATTTTTGCATAAGTATCTTTTAATAAGACTCATTTCAAATACATTTCCCAATGTTTTAAGAGTCTTTCTAAATATATCTCCTACTTTTGCTATTAAATGTTTTATTAATTTTGCTTTATAGTAATATTGACTTTATATTGTTTGATTGAATTGAGGTATTTTGTTTACAGAGCACCTAGAGAGGGTAACTGCCATGTCTCCAAAGAGTTTAGCAGCTGAGGAGGGACAGCTCCAATGGAAAGTAGTGCTGTGAGCGGACATCTGCTCTGATGAATGCCACCAGTGTAGCTCAGGTCTGAAAACAACCATTTGGTCTACTTGTGCTAACCTAGCAGCTGCATGAAGGTAGGGGAAAAGGACAAACAGGAGTTAAGTTACAACTTTTAATAATGTATTATTGATAACATTCATAAAATAATAATAATAAACCAAACTTCATGTGAATACTGGCAAATACATAACCTGATAAATGCTAGATGTGTATTTTCAAGTTGCACACAGACTTGCAGTTATTCAAATGTCTGTTGTCATTTCATTATTTCTAGTTAGCTTTCTTCAGGAGAGGCTGCATACCTGCCTCAATATGATTCCCTAGTTCTGCTTCTCTTTGATCTGTCTTCATGGCCATGGTGAGAGAGATAGAGAGGGAGGAGTAAAGCAACCAAATTTATATATTCTCTATCCAAACCTTTAGGACAATAGGGTTTCATGGTAAAGAATTGCCCCTGATTTAAATCAATTTCAAACAGCCCTACTTCAGACCACTGGGTGCACACACTGCCTTTTCACACCTGGCCTCAATTAATGGATACCATTTGTTTAGCTAAAGCTTGCTAACTACTGTACGTAGTTGTATGACCTTCTGGGGAATGTCTCATAGGCCCTAAGTCCAAACACAGTCACCCTTGCCAAGCTGGTCTCATGCACCTCCCCCAACCCTGCCATAAATTCCTCATCCTAAGTTAGACCTAAAGACTGGGAGCATTGGTTAGTTAGACATGAAAGCATTGCTGTTCTCATGAATGAAATTAAATATTTCTCCTGAAACAATAATATTACTTTTTCTTTGTGTGACTTACAAATAAAGACATAGAAAATATTTATCAACTTATATACAAAATATCACTCCACCACATTCCACCTCTAATTATATCATAAAGATATTGTACAGAAAATTATCAAACAGTCTTAATTGTTTAAAGAGTCTTTTGCAAAACTTTGTTTTGTGTTGCAGTGATTGCTTTTTCTGTGTTCAAAATTGAGTGTGATCTTTTGTTTCTTTACAAATCTTCTTTATTTCATAGACAATCTGAAGAACTTGGAGGCACTCCTGATTACTTGCTGTGGCTTGCTTCTGCCGTTTCTTTACCTTTCTGTGATCTTCATATGTCATCAGATCTGGAGGTTAAAAATGTGACAGGTCCATACCTTTCACTAAACTAGCCCACTGCCATTTTAAGTCTATTGATTAATTTTGTTTTTCTTTCACCTAAACTATGTTAACCCTGTGTCTAAATGTTAGACCACTGCCACTAACTATTTATCAAAGCATATGCAGCTGTACTAATAACTTCAAAATATGAAAGGTAACATACAACAGGTGCTAGTGCCAACCACCACAGTCAAAAGTGAGAGCAAAAATGCCTCTGTTTGAACTGGTCACAAACAAACCCCTGTAGGCATTCTTTGTGCATTTGGGGCTGTCTCAGTTGTCTTTTGTGCTGTTCTACCCATGGAGTAATGCTTGACTGTCATCAGCCTTTTCTAGTACTGACTGGCATCACCACCATAATACATCATAGGTATGCAACCCTCACCATTCTCCCTTTAGGCCACCTCTAGAATTGTTTAATCACCATATGCATACTCACTGTGCTAAGCACCTCAGTTCAGAGTTGGCCCACTGGTCCTATGCCTGTATTCCAGCTGACAACCGCAGCAGGGCTTCTGTGTTTTCCCAATTAAACTATGCCTAAACATCAGAGCCCATATGGCTTGCAAATGTACCAGCTGAACTTGCTTATTTGAAAAGTTCATTTATTTTCTCAGTTTATTTTCATTATTATAGTATTCATTGCATCAATTATCCAAATCGATTAATTAATACCCAGAATCTGCACTTTATGAGCCCAAAATAAATGCCCTTATGTTTGGCATTCCTAACTGGTTTGCACAGTTTCCTCCTATTGGAATGTAAGTTTGCTGCAGTTACCTTATGCTGGAATACCCTGGGTCCAGTTTCTTTTTATATCTATAACTATTGTGACTAGTCCTATTATTGTATGACTTACTTAACCTCAGTAAATGTCTTTTTCTTGCTGTCTCTTTGGTTCTTCTGAATATCTTTGTCTTTAGTCTTTGCCTTTGGTTTCCCTTTCTCTGTCTTTATTTCACTGTGTATGCAGGTTAGCAAAATTGAAGGTGACAAAGCAGTTAGTGTCCATCTCATCTTCTTGGTTGTTGACCTGGTGCCAACACACAAATTGCTTCCGGGCATTCATTGGAACAGCTTGGCCACTATTGCCACTCTGCTCCAGTGTTCTAATTGTAACCCAGTCTCCTGCATGGATTTTACTCTGTCTGTTGCCTTCTCTATTCATTAAGTCCAGCAGCTCAAAATAAAAAAAACAAAAAACAAAATAGAAGTAACATTTTTGCAAAGGTTCAGGAAAATGAAAAAAAGTAAGAATTAACTTTATTTTCTCCTTCCTGTCCTCTTGCACTATCTTTCCATTTTTCTTTCAATGCGTGTGTCATTTTCTTTTTTTGTATGGTAATGGTTACCTAAAATGTGGGATAAAACCTCTCCAAAATCAAAGTGCCAAAACCAGCACCTCTCCTAAAACTGACATCTGCTATTTACTCAATGCTAGCTCACTTCTCTCCTTTTTAGTTGCAGTAACTTTTACAAGCTTCTGCTTCTCTGACAAAGAGGTCCAGTTCAAACATTCTGTCAGCTTGGCTACAAAGCATACACCTTCAGACATGAAACAGGACCTTTTTTCCTTTTTCTCGCATGTCCTACGTCATTCAAACCAACTGCTGAACAGGTGCACTTTCCTTCTAACTCAATAATTTTTCCATTAGCATTTCCAGACCTATCACACATAATCACTTGCATTTCTTTAATTTCCATTTTCCCTTCTTTGAATTCCTCACTTTTTTCACCAGTTTCCATATTCCCTTATCCAGTTCACGCCCTACATTCAACAATAGCCATTCTTACTCACCACCTTCTCTGCCTTCTTTCTGATTTCTTTTTTCTACATCAGACTTCAGTGCAGCACTGGTTACCTCTCCTAACAGTGGCGAATAGCTATCAGTGCAGCATGTTCTTTAAATACTGGACAGACCTCAGATTTACATGGAGAATGCAGTGTATTGAAGAATAATGGAAGGAAATGCCCTTGATATTTTTCATTCTTTTTATCCCTATCCATTTCCTCACACTCGCATTCCCACTATTTATCTGAGCTCCCACTGGTCTCAGGTGGGTCACCTGTCCATGGTTTAGGGTTCAAGTCAGATCCCATTACTACTGCCCTAACTTTTACCATGAGCAGTTTACACTCCTTTTCTCCCCTTTCCTTTTCTGCTTTCTGCTTTAGCAGTGGGTGTTTTACATGCTAGCACCTCAATTTTTCATGCCAACTGTTACATCTCTCAGAACATAAATATTCACACACCATTCCATGTTCTATTTCAACCTCTTTCCTATTTTCTTCCTCATACTGTTTCTTTCTTATTAGCAATAATACAAGATAGTAAACCTCTTATAACAAAAGCTGTTTTCTTTATACTTGATCTCCATTCTCCTACTTTTAATCCATCCAGCGTGTTCCATTTTATGCCATGCTCAGCTGAGCTTCTGCTTTCTCTACCAGCACTACAGGTTTCTATTTTCTAGCATTAGCCTGCTTGCCTCAACCACTCCACTGGAAAATGGCTGGCTTTAATATGAATTTAGACATTTCTGAGTCTACAATGCTCTCTAATACAATTTGCCAAATTTATCATGGGTTGACCTACTTTTGCCCCTGTAAGCTAACACACACATCATTCCTATCCATACAAGCACTTACTATGAATGATGTCTACACTGCCAAACATTCGTTAGCATGTTGCATAGGACTCATTAAGCTTCCATGCATTCAGGAACATGTGACTGATGCATGCACAACCTATCACCCCACAGTATTCTAATTAGGGACTCATTATTACCAGCACTAACAAATATGTGGGGGTCCTCATGACATACATGAAGTCTCAACACTTTTTTGGTTATATGCAGTTTATCAACCAAACAGTGTCTTACTTCCACCGCAGTTGTACACCAGGTGCCCTAAAATTCATATATATTCCACACACATACATCAAAACAGTATTCACAAACAGGGTGCAAAACATAGTTACCCCAAAATCCCACTGACTATAAAAAAGTGTTTTGTCTAGGCAGAGTTCTCTGTAACTCTACTTTTCTTCCCTTATTGTACTCTTTATTGTGTAGATTTTATCAGAATGCCTCAAATCCCATAGACTTACCACTGTTTATAAGGCATTGTACTTTAGCACTTCTCCCCAACTTCCCTTCTACATATATAATCTCAGGCAATTAGTTAGGGTAAAAGGTAAAGTAGCAGTTAAGTTACACCTTTAAATAATGTATTATTAATAATTCATTATTAATAATACCTCTGATTCAAAACCAGTCTCAAAGAACCCTATAGTGTATATGTTATGCAGCGTTCCTGACCAATTGGGCTATTGCTATTTGAATGTAATTCAAATTTATTCCACTTCCAAAACATGTGGCGCAGTGCAGCTGAAGCTAGATTGTAACATTTGCAGGTTGGATCCTGCCCTGGATATATTTTGGACAATTTTAAACAAGATAAATGTGGTTAATGAAAGATTTTAAGTTGAACGATTGAAAGATCGAATGCTTTGTCAATGAGGAGGTAGAGTGCATTCCATGCATGGATTCCTTACACTTCTTTTCTGAGATATTAAGTTAAAGATCCTCACCCCACCATACCCTGGGATCTTTGAAAGGAAGAGAGTTTAATATGTTTTTATATATTATTGACATGCTGTCTGAGGCTTCAAGACTGATCATTTCTATACTTCTGGAATAGAAATGGGTAGGAGGTGTGGAAAATTGGCTTTCTGATTTAAAAGACATCGTAAAATTTTGTTGATAGGAAGATAAATTTGAACTGTAATTGTTCATAAGATGCAAAGACATTATCTATATATAGCTCTTTAAGTGATTTAATCCCTGTGTAGTGTAGTGGGTCCACAGCTCATGACAAAAGGGCCATTTTTAAATAAATAATCACCGCACTCGCGGTTTACCGAGGAGGCGTGGTAGTGTGGCTGAAGCGGTTCTCGGGGCGATTCGTGATGTTAGCGTTTCTCACCTAAGTGCACAGGTGGGAAACTGTCCGCATCCATGATTGTTCCTGGGGCTGCTGATTTGCCACAGCTGCCATGCCCTCTTGATATATAGAAGCGCGAGTCGGCTAAAGAAAAAGGAGGAAAGAGAAAGAACGGGAGGTTGTAGGAGAAGGCAGGAAGCAAGTGGAGAGAGCCAGTGAGAGGGAGAAGAAGAGCAAGCGAGCAAGAGCAGGGTTAAATGAGTGAAAGCAGGCAGCTGGAAGGTGAGCCCACGAGGGGAGTGTTTGGCCGACACTCGGTGGGGCTAAAGGAAGCGGTTGCTCCAGCTGAGCGATTAAGAAGCTGGAGTGATCAGTAGTTGAAGGACGACAGGCCGCGTAAGGCCGTGAAGGCACCGGGAGTCAGGAGGCTTGGTTGGAGAAGTCCTTGATGTGAGCGTCCTGGTCGTCAAGGAAACCAAGTCTCGGTCTGGGTTGAGTGCGCAATTGAATCCAGGGATCAGGAGGCCTCCAGACCAGTCGACAAGAGTGAAAGGCAGCTGTTCTTGCAAGTAGGCGACTTTCCTGTTGCAAAGCCCTCTGGGAGAAGCAGGGGAGCCGCCAAGTAGAGAAGGTAGCATGAAGACACCGTGCTTTGTTGTTTTTTTAAAAGAGACTGCTTCATGCTGTGGTTTTAACCTCATCGTTTTTAAAGGATCATTTTTCTATTTATTCTTTTTTCTTAACCTCCACATTTCACAACTGTTTTTATGGATTATTTATTTATTGGAACTTTGGACACTGCACTTTAATTTGAACACTTGGTTTTTGTTGTTTTAATAAAAGCACTTGACACTTTTGCACCATCCCCTTGCTATGTTGTTGCCTCACTGCTAAGCTCATCGGTAATATTACAGACGGTGTAGGGTTCAAGGGCTCCCGGACAGATGATGTGAGCATGCAACCAACCCGCATCGTCACACCCTGACATTTCCAAAGAGGGTAGAAAAAGGTTATTATCATGTAGAGGTGCAACACATAAAAGCACCTCTACCTTGATTTGCTTCCGGCATTGGCTTAATATTCTGAGTGAATGATGGACAATTGGATTACTGGTATATTAATGAAACTTTGTATTTACTGGGTCACAAAACAGGGCATACAAAGAAGTACAGCAAGTGTTTATTTCTATTGCAGACCAGGCTTTTGTATATTCAAAAATATGTGACAATATCAAGTTCTTTATAGCTTGTATATTTGCCGACCAGTAATAAAACTGAAAATTAGGTAGTGCTATGCCACCTTCTGTTTTAGGTATGTCTTGGTAGAGTCACCTTTTGAATGAGTGGATGTCTCAGATTCCAAATAAATGAGGTTATAACTGAGTCTAATTTATTAAAGAACAATTTGTTAATGTATATTGGGACGCTCTGAATGAAGCTTGGGAAGGAGATTATCTTGATGCAAGAAGGAGGGTAGACCATCTGTTCACATCTTATTTGATTTTTTCCATGCTGATAGCAAACATTTGTTGAAAAAGATCTTTATATTTATTTGTGATGTTATACCTATTTAAACTGTTCAGATAAAATAAATAGATTGAAGTCCAGTCTAATATTGTATGCTAAATTAAAATTGATTTTGAGTCCAGATACTGTATCTTTTGAAATTCTGCTAGTGCATTAAGGGCTACTGGTAAGGATGTCTGTGAGTCTGATATATACAGCACCTTATCATCTGTATATAGTGATATTTTCTGTTCAAGTCATTCTCTGATAATCCCCTTTGCCTCTAATGCATTTCAAAAGTGAATGGCCACTGGCTCAGTGGCAATTGCAAAATGCAGTGGTGATAGGGGTTATCCTTTTAGAGTACAATGTTCTAGTTTAAAGTACTTTAAAATAATATTGTTAATACTGCCAGAGGCTTCTGGACTGGTATAAAGCAGTTTTATCCATGTACATATATTTGGGCCAAATCCAAATATGCAATGTGACAAATTGGTAGTCCTATTCAGCCATGTCAAATGCTTCTTCTGTATCCAAAGACAATAAGATCTCTGGTGTGTTAGATTTTATGGGTGAGTATATTACATTAAGCAGGCACTGAAGGTTAGAAGCTAAGTGTCTGCCTTTAATAAATATGTTTTGGTCTTGTGATATTACAGAAGGAAATACTTTCTCAGTCCTTCTAGCTAGAATGTTGGAGAGTATCTTAACATCATTATTCCTTACTAATAATAGTGGAGCTAACTTATTTGAAAATATTTTTATAAAATCCCACTGGGTAGCCCTTAGGGCTGCTGCTTTCCCACTTTGGAATGAGTTTATAACATCTAGTAATTCTGAGACTGTCAGTGGTTTCTCTTGTTCCTCTGCACTAAGAGTATCTAGCTATGCTACAGTGTCTTGTCTTCGTTAATCTGAGAAAAACATAAGGACTTATAGTATTCCCTAAATTGGTGTGTTATATTTTTTGGTCAATGATTTTTTGTAATTTTGAATGGTTACCTTGTTTTTTCATTAGTAAAACTTACAGCTAGAACTCTTCAAAAAGTCTTTTTTTTGTCTGACCTACTGCTGTGCTTTTTATTCCAGTCTTTTTCCATCACTGTGGGTGGGCCTCAGGGGGCCATGCTCATCCAATCAGAAAACTAATGCCATTCATTAATAATTTTTTTAATAAGGAAAATACGCTTTAGTATAAAATGTATATATTGTGCATATTTGTAGATTAACAAAGAAATGAATAGAGGATGACTACAAATCATAATAATTCTTTGCATTTATATAGCACTTTTTCACTACTCAAAGCACTCTCTAAGCTGGGAGTACCAGAGAACAAATCCCACAATCTCCTTACTGCAAAATTAGCGTGAACAGTAACACACCATTACCTTCAGCAAGAGTTTATGCATACGTCCCAAGTCACCAATGTGGACTGTTAATAATTGCAAAGCATAGCACATTAATTTAAAAAAACAATATATTATAGATATTGCAAAATGCAAGACATTGCTCCTGCTCCTTAATTACATGATTATCTGCCTGACATTTCAATGGAAGATCCTCCTACTGGCAACAAAATTCAGCTATCGAATAGTATGAGCGAAGGCGCTGAACATAGTCAGACAGAATAACGTGCCAAGTTCAATCACTGTAGATGACCTGTAAATACTTTCTGTTTGGCTTGGTAATGTACTATTCCGATGTCCAACATTTTATTAATATGTGTATAGTGTATTCTAAAGCCTGTAATGTTGGCTGGTTTTTTGGCGGCCACTACCATAATAGAAAGTATAAAAAAAGGAAGCACAAACATACATGTAACACCCAGCATTGTTAACCTACGTTCAAAAATATTTGAATATTTACTTATTTTTAATCTGAAAATTCCAACCATACGTTTTGGCTAAATTGGCTTGCAAATTCTTGTGCATACTGTTTAGCACTGGAGGCAATGTAGTCAAGTGTCAGCATTCATGTCTGAAACCAGCAAAGGTTGAGATACTGGTCTTCTTGACAAAAATCTATAAAGACCACGCTGAGCAATGAGAAGAAGTAGAGCTTTCAGGAAAGCTAGTATTATGTCAGGATTCTGTTGTTTGGAGTAATTTTAAGATTACTTTAGTATCAAGTAACTCATCCTTTATTTGCGATCACATCCCCTCTTGTGGGGCTGTTGTTATATTCTTAGGACATTTCTAATTATTTTACCATCTCACCTTGTTTGGTGTCTGCTAGGCCGGAAGCCTGAATTAAGCAGCTGGTTTTGATCAGCGAATTATGCCAAAGCATTATTCACAGCAAATTTCCTCCGTTTGCCTTTGTTCATCAAATTATTTACTGATAATTTGGCCAGTTTAAGAGATCTTATTTTTCTTTTTAATACTAGTACCTATAACAAGGCCAGTGCGATGTGCTCTGGAGCTGTAACAGCCAACATTGATGGGACCACCCCGGGTATATAAGGCTGATCATTTGCATTACACATTCTGTGGGACAAGTTATTTGTGCTTGTAGCCATCTGTGCCATCTCAGTATAAGAGAAGGAGGTACAGCCCCTATGCATGCCTAATAATTAACCACGTGCAAATAAAAAACAAACTTTGAAGGAGCCTGTCACCCCCCCAAACACAGGACTCTATGAAATAATAATAATAATGAAAGGTGTATTACTATTTACAACACGTTTCTATCTTTTTGATAGAAGAAAAAGTGCAAAGCATCAGCTCAGACAGTTTGGAGAGCCTTCAGTGTGACAAAAAATAGAACATATCAACAACTTCAATTCATGACACACCACTTTGAATTTTCTGCCTTTAAAAGACCTACATATTTTTTCTGACTTTTGAGTACAATTTCAGCATTTCTGCTTTGTTTTGACAAAATTGATGATTGCTCGTCTCTGACTGCATAATTTCATCTTTGATATCATGGAGGAAAAGTGGTGCAGTGGTTGGCCCTGCTGCCTAACAGCTCAGGTCACCTTTTTGATCAGAATAATCAATCCAGTATAGTTGGCAGATGTTTACCTAGCCCTCAAGGACACTTTAAAGATGACTACACCATTATAATCCAGTCAAATCTAGTTCAGTTAGTCCTTCCCCATTGACTTTAATGTAGTTTGCCAAGTTCGGCAAATATCGTAAACATTTCTGTGATTTTGGGGAAGTCACGGCAAAGCGAACTTGGCAATGTTTGCTCATCACTATTAGCAGCTTTAAATCTAGCTGGATTTGAGGTGAGTCTTTTTGAGCAGGCTCATTAGGTTTTGGCCCTGTGTTTATGGTTCTTTTAGTAGTTCTTGCACACATTTTTGCAGTTTGAGACTCTAAATCACAACAGCTACAATCCCCAAACAATAAAAAAACATGATCTAAAGAATAGTTCAGTATAGTCTAAGCTATTATTTTTACAGAAGTCAAATGGGAATATTCTTCACTAAACAATTCAATAGTCAGGTACCATCTAGAGGAGGAAGGAGCAGATCTTTTCTGTAAGGAGTAAGAATTATCTTTAAGTGATTTAAACTGTATATCAAGTTTTTTTACAAAGAAACTTTTCCCTTTTCTATGCTAAAACAGCCTGCTATATTCTAAGCAAAATGCACTTTGTATTTGCTTTTGTATTCAGATTAGAATTGGCTGAATATTTTGATAATAAGTTAAAGTGAAAAGTAGCAAAGCCTCTAAGGCGTTGAAAGTCCAGAGTCTTATGAATACTGTTCTTGTACCTGGCTGTGTGCTGATCAAACATAAGAATCAGTTTAAATTTACTGCAGCTTCCACAAAACAGAGTTAATAATTTTACAAGTATGCTTTCCTACAATCCTCACATGCCCCTGTCTGCTTTTGAATGAAAGGTTGTGTGAGTATGTTTTGCTATAGCGTCTGACATGGTTTCATAAGCAAGTTTAGTACGTGTCAGAAGTGAATGTCAGAAATATCAGAAGTTAGTTTTGGGCTCTAGATCTCAGAGAAACTTTAGATTTTATGAGCCTCTGGAAGATATGGATGACCAAACCACATTTAGATTAGCCTTATAATGTCAGTAAAAGAGTTGATTGGGAGCCTTCCACTACTATTATGACTAAGGTACATGTGCAGCACAGATGATGCTCAAGATGATGTCAAAACGCAGTGAAAAAAAGAGGTGCCTGAGAAGCTGAATATCTAGGTTGTATTGTATGGAATGCACATGTTGATTTGCTTTTATTTTGCCATATACAATTCTTTAATATTAATATATTAAGAATTATATTATCAAACTGAATTAACTACCTGCTTCCCTGATCTGCATTCTTTTTACTCTACCATTGGTGACTAAGTACATTTATTAGGGCAATGGATGAGGATGAAGGGACTCTCTAGTCATTATACCCAAATATCCAGTACATGCAACCACCTCCACTGAGCCCCCTACTTCAAGACATTTTTGAAGCCACAAATTTCTGTTTATGCCACTACTTCTCCTAAGCCACAAACCTCAAGGCATTCTGCTGTATCAAATAAGTCACTGTCTTTATAAAAAGTTTTTGAGCCACCTATCCCAAGGTATGAAATTTTTTTCTTTGAGTCACCAATTACTAGTGCTGAGTGGTATACCGGTTCATACCGAAAACCGTTTTTTATTTTTGTTATGATATGGATTTTTCTTATACCACAACACCAGTTTAAATTGCCTAAACAATGTCTGGAACGTGGCGCAGCGGGAAACTGCTTAAGGGGGACATTTTTCACTGCTACACCACTAAACACATACAATGGAGTACATGCGTTAGTGGAGGTGTTGCGCTAGGGCTCTTTTTCACTGCTACTCCGCTAAACAGGCATGCAATGGAGAACATGCAGTAGTGGAGGTACTGCGCAGTAAAAATGGACAGAGAACATTCCAAAACTGAAGCTGTAGCAGACGATAAAGTTGAACATAATGACACAGAAGAACTTTTGCCGAAAAAGGAGTCACGTCTGTTGTCTGGAGATACTTTGGATTTAAATGTCGGATGTGGACCATTATGTTCAAATGTATGAATACTGTTTCTATACTACAAGCCAAGTTGTACTTGTTTAATTTTTTTCAATACTGTGTAATGTACCTGGGAACAGAAGAACATCCATTGATTTCCGTCTTCGTGTCTCCGACCACCTGATCACGAACCCAACATTTACACAATATTTAAGTTAAACCTGTGCAATGCCCATTCATACATCCAGTTTTTTGAAGCCTCATCACACTTGCCATAAAGTTTACACTGAACGTACACCTGGGGACCCCTTACTGTGAGGGAGCAGCACTACCGCCTCACTACTGTGCATATTTAATACCTGCTTTAATGTATTTCATCATGAAAATGATATCAAGTTATTTATCTTAGCATTCTAAATGTTCAGAGAGCAGGAATATCATGAAGTAAATGTATACTGTACGGCGATCCCTGCCTGCACCTCCTCTTAGAGTAAAGGAAGTCAGTTTAAGAAGCGCGTAGCGATTAACAACTGGGTCGGGGGACACAACACAAAGTATTTAATGTGCTACATTAACTTATGATGGGGTATGAGAAAATCTAGTAAATTAAACATTGATTTTAGGGTGAAGTTTAGTTTACGACATTCTACTTTAATAAGAAAATAAACTATGAGATTAAAGTGGAAATGTTGACTTTAATCTCAACATAAGCGTCAAGATTAAGGTGGAAATGTCGAGAATAAAGTCAACATGTTGACTTTATTCTCAACATATAGTTTTTTTTTCTTCACTGTGGCCCTAATACGTTTCCGTATGGCTATACCACAAATAGCATTATAAATGCAAGTTGCAGTTTTATTATTTATGTATATAGCTTAGCTTGAAGCAAGGTCCATATTAATGCAATTTGCTTTAATGATGGTTCAGTTGGTAAAGATGCCTCACCAAGTTGCACTTGTTTTATTTTATTTTAGTTTTATTTGGTGAATACTGTGTAATGCAGCTGGGCTTGAAGTCATGAAGTTCCACTATTATTTATTTTATTTTTGTTATTTATTAGTTTAAATATTATGCAGTTTAATGATGGTAAAGTTGTTTAAAAAGTCACTTTAATGTGTCAGTGGACAGAGATTGTTAACAACAGAAAGTGTAGTTGGTTTACAAAAAATATTTACTATTTATTCCTTTTCTAAGACATTTTCAGTGCAATACAACTTTTGACAAGCACCTCTGGAAATTTTACTAAGTCTAAATTCCTCTTTGGATGGTTGAAAATATGTTGTCAAAATTTTTGTTTAAGTTGTTTGCAAAATTTGTTCAATAAAAAGGTTCTATATTTTGACTGCAACTGTCATGCAATGTGATTCCTTCTCTTCATTAGTGCCACCCCCTTGAAAACCATCACTTTATGGGGCCATGCAAACCTGTATTAATACTTCTGTACACATTAAAATGTTTTTTTTGTATCAATGTACAATTCTCATGACAGTGGAATAGGTTATTCTTAGCCAGTCTCTGTAGTAATTGCAGTGGAAAATGTGGTTAACATCCACTCATGTATGGGAAATAAATACCACTGAATACCATGCAACCGGTATAATTTTGAAAAATACCGTGATATAGAATTTTGGTCATACCCCCCAGCACTAAAAATGTGCTATATAAATAAATGTTGTTGTTATTTGTTTTGCAAATGTTTCAGTCAGCACAAGCAGCAAGCAGTCTCAAGCAAGCAGCTCAAGTCTGTTTATGTGGGTGTGAGGTGCCTGGAATTGTATGAGAGACATTTCAAAAGTTTCTGCACTTTTTTTAACTCTATTTATTAAGAATTTCAAAAACAAATTATCACTTTTATACATAGCCACCTTCGTTTGATATGCAATTTTCCCAGCGTCAAGCCAACTTTTTAATGCTGAATTACTACTCCTCCTGCCTTCACCGTTTCCAAGAAAAATATAAAAGTGTGGAAACTTTTTGAACGTCCCTCATATAGGGTAAATAAAACACTTTCGCAAAAGGTATAACAAAACAAGTGTGCTTTTATTCAAGAACTAGCAAAATACCCGCGCTTCGCAGCGGCAAAGTACTGCCTTAAAATTTTTATTAAGAAGACAATTAAACCTTTTTAAAACTAAGGGAAAATATACCAATAATTATTTGTTAAGGATCTCTTTGTATGCCATGTTGTCAGTTCGGCCCTCCAGTTGTAATATGACCAAGCTGTAGCTGTGCGCTGAGCTTACTCTTGAGCATGCAACGTACAGTTGGCCATGTGAACAGTAATCTTGTTTCAAATCTCACAGCTTGGATTGCTGCTGTCATAATCGGTTTCAGTTTCATTGTTTGTTTCAATTACAACAGTATTTGTAGGAGTTGTGTTGAAGAGACATTCGGCATCTGTCAAGCGTTGTAAGTATACAACCAGTTTCATTGATAACTTCACATCCAGCTTTTGAGAGTTTAAACATTTCTAAACATCAAAGTGTCCACTACTGAAATCGTCACCTGTGAATCTAAGATGTTTTAAGAGGCATTGGCGGTTGTCCAAAGGTGTAAAATATTTGGCCATTTCGGTACACTTAAGCATTTCACTCTTCTAGTGCTCCTGTGTAGTATAATTATCTCCTGTACCGTCATCAGTCCACACCTTGAACCTGTCCCAGTCATTCAATACATAAGACACAATGTTCCTCCGGATATCAAGAGTGAGCCTGATATGGCCGTGCAATATGTAACAAAGAGAATGGAAAAGGCAGGTGCCATCTCCGGGCATGGAAACCACTTGGTAAGTGACAGTTCTTTGATCGATGGTGATCACATCGATAGACATGTTAATGGGGGTACGGTTGGAATGATAAAGGAAATGGGTACCTGAACAATGTAAAGTAAGTCTAAAATACCTACACAATAACTATAATCGTAATAAATGAACAATAAATCAGCGGAGAAGCCGTGGATTAAATAAAAAGGCTGTAGTTATCAACAGGGAGACGTGAATACCGTGGCGAAGCAAGGAAGGGAATGTAGAGACTGGAGCGACAGATGGCCTTATATAGGCAGGCAGCCAACGACGTGGGAGGCGTTGGGATGGGGGACCCAACGTCGTCTCACACGGTGACCAAGCTGCAGGCTATGGACGTATATATGTACGTAAGTAGGATTCAGTTAGCGTTGGGAACCCGCGTACCAAATTTCTTGAAGATGGGCCCATAAGTAACAAAGACCGTTGAAAAGTTCAATATGACGGCCGACAGTGGCATCATATCACTGAAATAAGTACCAAATTTCAGCCTTCTACCTACACGGGAAGTTGGAGAATTAGTGACGTTGGAAAGTTCAATATGGCAGCTGACAGTGGCATCACACCACCGAAATAAGTACGTACATTGGTTTCTGTTAGCGCAGGGAAGCCACCTACCAAATTTCGTGAAGATGGGGCCATGAATAAGAAAGTTCAACATGGCGGACGCTGTTGACCATTATGACCGTTACGCGTAGAATTTCGAAATGAAACCTGCTTAACTTTTGTAAGTAAGCTGTAAGAAATGAGCCTGCCAAATTTCAGCCTTCTACCTACACGGGAAGTTGGAGAATTAGTGATGTTGGAAACTTCAATATGGCAGCCGACAGTGGCATCATACCACTGAAATAAGTACGTACATCGGTTTTGGTTAGCGCAGGGAAGCCACCTACCAAATTTCGTGAAGATGGGGTCAGCCTTCTACCTACACAGGAAGTTGGAAAATTAGTGACGTTGGAAAGTTCAATATGGCGGTCGACAGTGGCGTCATACCATCGAAAATAAGTACGTACATCGGTTTCGGTTAGCGCAGGGAATCCGCCTACCAAATTTCGTAAAGATGGGGCCATAAATAAGAAAAGTTCAACATGGCGGACGTTGTCGACCGTTATCGACCGTTATGACCGTTACGTGTAGAATTTCGAAATGAAACCTGCTTAACTTTTGTAAGTAAGCTGTAAGGAATGAGCCTGCCAAATTTCAGCCTTCTACCTACACGGGAAGTTGGAGAATTAGTGACATTGTAAAGTTCAATATGGCGGCTGACAGTGGCGTCATACCACCGAAATAAGTATGTACATTGGTTTCGGTTAGCGCAGGGGAGCCACCTACCAAATTTCGTGAAGATGGGGCCATGAATAAGAAAGTTCAACATGGCGGACATTGTGAAAATTAGTGACGTTGGAAAGTTCAATATGACGGCCGACAGTGGCGTCATACCATCGAAAATAAGTACATACGTCGGTTTCGGTTAGCGCAGGGAATCCGCCTACCAAATTGCGTGAAGATGGGGCCATAAATAAGAAAGTTCAACATGGCGGACGAATTTCAACGACTGAAGGCACAAACAGCAACAACAAAAAATTACCAGCCATCCACAACACAGACAACAATATCAGGGACATTGTTCAACGCAATACCATATCTGTCTAGCTCGCAAAGACACCGGGAAATAACAGAGGCAATCACGTACCATATAGCCAAGGATATGTGTCCAATAACCACCGTGAGCAGTGAGGGGTTTAAAAAAATGATCGCAACACTTTATAAAAGATATAGCATTCCCTCACGCAACCATTTTTCCAATGTTGTGCTGCCCTCGCTGTATGCGAAATGCCGAAAAGAAATAGAAAGAGAAATTCTCAGGCTCAGCCTTGAATATTTTGCTGCCACGACCGACTTATGGTCAAGCAGAACTGCAAAACCGTATTTGAGCTTGACAGTTCATTTTATTGACAGCAAGTTTGAGATGAAAAGCAAGCTTTTGCAAACTTCGTTTTTCCCACAAGACCATACAGCGGAGTTTATTGCAGTGGGCCTCAAAGAAGCGATGTCCGCTTGGGGCTTGGTGGAAGAAAGACTTGTGTGCATCACAACGGACAACGCAGCTAATATGATTAGGGCAGCATCTGTGAATAACTGGCCGAGGCTACACTGCTTTGGTCACAGACTTCATTTTGCCATCGGTAAGTTGTATGTATATTGAAACAATTTGACAATTTAAAAATATTAATTGTTGTTGTTGTTTTAGTGATATTATAATCAGGGGTGCACATAACTGGTACGCAGGTACGCATGCAAAATAATCGTGATAATCATTTTTTCTGTTATCGTGCAGCCCTACAGCTCACTACTCAAAACGGGAAGAACAGGGGCTCAAACCCGCAAGCTCTTGATTACAAGGCAGCGGTTCTTACTTCTACACCAGCCAAGCAGATGTTTTGGCTGTCTGTCGATTGATATTTAGGCTTGGCTTTTTACTCATTGACAGCAACATGTAAACGGAATGATTTTATTTTATTTGGTTGTATTCTTGAATAAAAGCACACTTGTTTTGTTATACCTTTTGTGAAAGTGTTCATTTGATATTTGGACTTCAGTCTTCACAAATTATACACTTCATGTCAGCATTTTTGTCAATTATTACTGTAATATGAAAAACATTTCTGTTTCAGTTATGTATGAAACATTTCTTGCCCATTTCCTGTCATCCTAAATTTACCCAGATCGTTGTAGACAAGCAACACACATGAAATGTATGTATTCCAAATAACAATATATTATTTACACTCTATCAGTGCATGCTTCCCAACCTGACCTGATATAATTTAAGGTACTTCATACTGAGATAAACAGACTTGAGCTAGGAGAACTTCAGCTGCGTTGGTGGGGGGAATGGGATAGCAGGCTGCTTGCTGCTTGTGCTAATTGACACATATGCAAAACAAAGAGGCTAATGGAGAGGTGTGAAGGAATTTAAGATGCCCTGGCATTAGGACTTTTTTAATAGGCTCCAGGGATTCTAGTGTTAAACAAACAACTATAAGTCATTCAGATAATGTGAGTTTACAGTCTTTATAAGCTATTAGTAATTAATAATGTCAGCATTTATATTTGATATAACCTCTAAATGTATGAAAACTTTATAAGCTTCTATATTAAAAACTGCCGATATTAATGCATACAATTACATAACACCTTTCAGTAATTTTGTTCTTTAGCTACTGTATTTCTGATACACATATTCTCACTGGGCTATTGTATTTAAATAAGCAAATTATTAGAAATGTGCAACTTAATATGAATAATCATACAGCTCTTGATTTGATTTGTCTTGATGTAAATACACCTGAATTTTCCAGTGAGTATAAGAAGAGTACATTTAAACTGTCATTTTTTACTACACAGGTAAAACCAACTGAAAATAGATTTAATGCTTAAATGTTAACATTTGGTTTTTTAAAATCACTTTATTGTCTTGTTAAGGAATAGGAATTAGGTATGTACAATATCATGATTGTAATTAATTTTAAGAAACTAAAAACTTGTTTTCATTCATTCCATTTAAATACGCTATAATACCCCTTATTTACTTAGACCCAGTTTCGAAAATGCCATGTAAACCCTTATTCCAGTTAGAAAAACTAGGATATTGGTCTCTGAGAAACCACATTAAAAGAGGTAGATATCTTATTATTTGGCCATGAAGGTATACTCGTCTAGTTATCTTATAATAGGCATTCTGCTCACAGAGCTGTGTTTGGTAAAGAAACCACATGATTACTGCAAAAGGGCCGATGAACTGTTGTTGACACCCCGGGATAATTATTCCTGAGGAAAACATATTTTTGGCCAATGAAATAAGTCTATGACGTTTCCACAGGGTGTTTTTGCTATGCTTTGGTTGCTTGAAAGTTTTCTGTATAAAACACAACCACACTAGATAGAGACTGATACAAAATATCTAATTATCTCTTCATTCTGAACAAAGCAAACAAACTATGAGTGTGAAAACCCCTTTCAGCTCTGCCACAACAAATGCTGAGATCTAGTTAGTTGTGTTTATCTTAGCCTAGTGGGTTTTACTATTTTGTGCCCTTTCATTATAATAAAATCGTACTCCTCAAAGAAAATGAAGAAAAATGAAGATAATTGTTAATTTTACTTTCGATTTGCAAGATGCATTAACAAATTAATTGTGTGCTACTTATTCTCATCAGTTTTATCATAGTTTTAGCTTAGGAATAATTATTTTTTATCATTTCATATAATACAGACATCATATTTCAATTAGTACTAATCATTAATTCATTCATTTAAATTACTTCTTTCATTTATTACAAAGGTCAGGAAAATGCAGGTTTGGAAAATTAAAGAAAGATAAGTCTATGTTAACATTTACTGCATTACTTTTGATTAATGTCTGTGTTTACTGATACCATATCCCCTTGTCAGCAAATATGCTACTTTCTTACAGTATTGGATACTTTACTTTGGTGCATATTGTATCAGTTTCGAGTTGGATATACAACAGCACTATAAAAGATTGAAGACACACTATGTAACTTTAAAAAGCTCCTTGCCCTGCAGTGAACGTTTTGAAAAAACTGTTTATTAAGCTAGCATCTTCCTATTTACCATTAAAACAGATCTTCAGATATATTCATTAAATAAGCATTTACTGAGCACAGATAGATAAGTGCATAGAAATGTATCTAAATCACTTTACAATTAAATAAATCACCCATAACCATCAGTTATCACCCTTCAGGATCTGATACTACATCTGATGCTACAAATTAAATTGTTCTGTAAAATATGATTCCCACACCTCTCATTTTCTTTGTATAGCTGGAGTGGAATTCTAAAAAAAGAAGTCTGACTGCATTCTCGTACCATTGCTTACATACTGAAGTGTCAGCATGCACTTTTCATGGCATTACACATGTACTTTGTCAGCATGCCTGTGTCAATCAAACATAGGAAGCTCTGCAGCCTACTTGTGACTTCACACTTTAGGAAGATAAGTAAATAAATCAAGGTAAATAGGTAAATAACATTCAATCTGGCTTTTATATATGTATATGTTTTTCATATAAAGACCATCAGAAAACAATCAAAAACAGTACTTTGCGCAATACCTTAGCAAGCTTTGCAAGCACTGCTTTTTCTTTGAAGGACACATGTGTGGCACATTAACTGGCAGGATGATGCCGACCTGTTTCTGCATTCAAACTGTGCCATCTTTTGCCTTTATGTCTGGTGCAGCTGTGTTGTTCTTATGTGTGAGTGGACGTTTCTTACGGGGAAGGCTTCTGTTCTCTTTCTCTGATGTAGAACCCTCATCATCATCTGAGTTCACCTCTGTTATAGCACGTCTTTATGTGAAAACAGCAGTGTTAGATCAGGGGGAGCATCAACATGACTGGGAGAATAAAACTGAATAAAAAAAATATAACTTTTACAAGTACCATAAATTTACACCGGTTGTTACAGACTCAAATCAAATGTATGTTTTAATTGTATATATAGTAGTAAGAATAAGAGCAGCACACTGCTCAAAACGGGTGTGCTTGGAATTGAACCAGCGACCTTTTGATTATCAGTCAGCAGTTCTTTCCACTGCGCCAACAAAGCTATCGTGGCAGTGTTGTACACTAAACCAATTTCTTTTTCTACAGTTATATTCTTGAAAAAAAACACACTTGTTTTGCTTTACTTGTACCTATTGTGAAAGTGTTCATTTGATATTTCGACTTCAGTCTTCACACATTAAACACTTGTGTACATTTTGTGAATTATTACTAAAATATGAGAAACGTTTCTTTTTTAGTTATGTGTTCAACGATTTCTGCCTTGCACTTCATCCTACAATTTACACAGATCGTTGTAGACACGGAACACACATGAAATGTATGTATTCCAAATGACGATAAATTATTTACCCTATACAACTCCAGGCACCACACACGCAAATAAAGAGCCTTGGCTTGAGCTGGGAGGACCTTTTGCCCGAGATGAGTTCCGGCGGTAGAGGTATGGGACAGCAGGCTTCTTGCTGCTTGTGCCAACAGACACATTTACAAAACAAAATACACTGATGGTGAGGTGCAAAGGGATTTAAGGTGGGCTGGGATTACAAGTTTTTTTGTAGGCTTCAGGAATTCTAGTGTTAATAGGTGGGTGTTTTATGCTGTTTAATGCTGTACAATGTAGAGCGTTTAACAGCTGTTGAAGGTGAAAAATCAAGGAAAATGCAAATACAGTTATTTTCAAATATAATCTCTTGTTTCAGTCTGATATTACATTAATCTTTGATTATAATTCATTGAAGCGTACAATGAAGCTTCTAGGTTTTGAGGCATTCAATCCAAGTATGTGGTAAGCTGCTGATATCCGGTGTCTGATTTGATGTTCTTTTCAGTTTTTTGAGAAAATAATTCAGAGATGAATTTCACTGGGTTTGAGATTTCATGGTTTTCTGGGACAATTCTTATATCATTACTTCATTCTATATCTGTCTTCCAGCTAGTCTGTCTCCAAGCACTTTGCATTCAGATTCAGTAGCCATTGCTTTTTCGTCAGCAGCAGAAGCTATTTTTTGACTATTTTAATACATGTTGTGAACACTTGCTTAACGTCTTCAAGCTGAGCGTCAAGTGCTCTAAGTTTATTTTCAAATGTTCTCGCATTTCCTGTATTTTTTTCCTCAATTTTTTCTAGCACATCTTTAAAGGTTGTCTCAAAGTAATTACTAAAACATTCTCCAAGTCTTTAATATCCTGAAACAGCTTATCATTTGTCATGTTTATATCCTTCATATCTTTCCTTATATACTTTGTATTCTTTTTTATATTGCTCTTCATTTCATTTATGTCCTCCCCAAATGTGGTAGTTATTGCAGCGATTATCGCAGTCATAGTCAATGCCACCCACTCACGATAGGTAGGTGGCAGCGATGAAAGTACAGTAAGGCCTTTTTCAGTTCCAGTGATACACCTGGAATCGACAAGGTCTACTGGCCCAACTTAATTTAAAAAATTATATCACCAATTAGTTCGCAATCAAATGAATATGTATCACAAAAATAACAATTAGATATTTTTTCCCAAATCATTCAGCCCTACTCTGTAATAGAATAAAAGTTGAAATAACAAAGGCCTATGTGAATGTTTTACATTTTTTTTATAAAAACAAGTACGATTCCTGCAGCCATACACTAAAATTCTCCTGCCAAAAACTCAAAACCTTTCTAAACATGATTTCTGCTGTTTTTCTTTCCAATCTGTATTGATTCAGTGCTGTATTATCACAAGGATTTTCTCACATATTATTGTGTTGTCCAGACTAATATGGCTATGTGCAATGACACAATCATGCATGACTATGGTACTGCGTTTCGCTGTACTACTGATACTGTAAAAAATCTAGTACTGTTACGTTGTTGGAACTTTGGTATCAAGTTGGTACCAAAAAATGATTTGTTGTTATGACATCTTTAGTTGAGCATTTATATTACGTATTTGTTTGACTAAATATCAAAATACACCTATCCATTTTTAAATCAGCTCAGGGCATGTAGGACTGCAGGAGGAATAACCTATTACATAAAGATCCCGAGCATTCCCATTATGGTGTAATTTACAAAGTAAATATACATGCATGCTTTGAGAGTGCAATTATATCCTAACCAGTTGAAAGTAACAACATTTTTTCATTTGAAGTGTTCTAAAGTTGAGTGAAGCACTTAGAAATAACAGTGTAACAAGTGGATGGCTTTTAATACACCACATTATATAGATAGCCCAGACAAGGAAACACAGTCCTCACATTCAACCTTTGATTATAATGAAAGTGGCTACACTTGTCTGTCCTACCATTCTTTAATTTTTTTTTTCAAACCGGCTTAACCAATTCAGGCTTACATGGCAGTAATACCTATCCAGGCGACACTGTGTGCGAGGTCAGAATCAAACTTAGATTAGGTGCCCTTCCATCACAAGGCACATTCACACGTATACCCACTCTTTAATCATTCAGATAACCTGAAACTGTCAGGAAAATGTCAGACAGTAGAATGAACAGAATGAGGAAATTCCACAAAAGCAGTGCCGGCTACAGTTGTGAGATAAAGTTAGAATAATTTTTAAACCAAGTGACTCTCTCTGTAAGTGTGACTAGTCTACAATAGTGACAAACTGAGCTAGACTATTTGTTCAATCCAACAAAAATGTTAGGAGTCAATGTTTCCAAACGTCCACATCTGACTTGCCAAACATCCATGGAGCTCAGTTCAAGAAGCTGTTTTGAAGCATGATGCAGACCACGCTGAGGATACAATATCCAATGTGTTAATAGCAGCACAGATTCACAAATGCCCACAGCTCCTAGGTCTACAAAAACAGCCAGTTTCACTGCTAAATACAAATTGACAAAAAATGCATTTGAGGTGCATTCTTTTTTTAAGACCAAGTAGTGCTCATTGATATAACCATTGAATGTGATAACACAAAATCACATACAGCACATATTTAAATGGTACAAGAGTGACTAGGGTGCAGTCTCCAATCACAGGTACCTTACTGCACTTAAGGCCAGATCTGCTTTCTATGGCAAATTCTAGATGAGTCCATAGGTATTAGTAAGTAAACAGTATGATCAGTTAAGTGAGGTACCACAAAACACAACACATCACAGACGTTCTATAGTAAATAAGGGATTTATGTTCAATTGAAACTGAAATCATTACAATAGGGACAAATGTAAAAAAGAAAGAAGAGATGTGGAAAATTAAAACTTAAGTTGCTTATGACATTTGAAAATTTAATTAATTTGACTTGCTCATTAAATCTTCCTTTTCATTCAGTGTTATTAAACAGCTAATGCTTCCAGGCTTCCTGCATGTACTGAAACAAACATACTGCATATCTCAAAACAGCAAATGTCACAAACCTTATAAAGTAACTTAAAGGCAGATCTGATGTAAAATCTTTTAAAGCTGCTTTTGTAACAAAACAGTTTTAGTAAGTGGTATGTTGTAAAATAACACGATAAACTTGATATTTCCTAATTCAAGTGTTATTGATATAATAATGTTTGGATATTAAATTTGCAATTACTGGTTAAAGCAGAATTTCTTTTTCATTTACTTAAAATAAAATGTCTGTCAGTAATCCCGACACCTGCACAAAGTAAAATACTACTGTATATCAGGTGGTCGACAATGATCATAACATTCTTTATTGAGCCAAACCTAAAATAATCCAAAGCCTATAATATTCCCATCATTTGTTGTTTCATGAAGGGAAATCCCAGCCACGAAAAACTAAATTCAGACTGTGCCACTTAATCCAGTTTAGAACATGAAAAGGCCTGAGTCCATCTAGGCAGCATAAAAAAAGGAACAAGCCAGTCCTGGAAACAGCCCTAGCCTATTAAATTATATACTCATACATGCACCCAGACAGGGCTAATTTAGAGTTTTCTACTCATACGTCATTGAAATATGGAAGTAATGCTATAGCACCCAGAGAAGAATCAAAGACGACACAGAAGAAACATGAACTTCACACAAGATAATGACTGGACTGGTCTTATGAAGCTGTGAGTTAGCAGCTCTTACCACTGCCAACAACATGCTGCCCAGAATTAAAAAGACGTATTTTGATACCATTTAACCTAAAGCATTTTTCATACAATTACAAATCTATCTAACTAAAAAAACAATGTAAAATCTTAACCCAATTCAGAGCCTCTTGTGGCCACAGCCTATATTGGCTGCATCCAGTACAAACTACCAAACAGCCTAAACATGTCAACGCAACCTCACAGTTCCCACTCACTCACTCACTCAAACACCCATAGGGATAACTCAGAAACATTAATTGACCTAAAACATACTTCTTTGGTGTGTGCAAAAAAATACCTGAATCTCCTCCCCCCACTCCAAAAAAAAAACCTTTCCAGATATGTGGAAAACATTCAGACTCAACACAGACTGCAAAACATATGTCATTCAAATCCAGGACACTGCATCTATGAGGCTACAGTGCTAAGTACTGTGTCACCATGCTCCCCAATATTAAAATAATATCTTTTATTAGTATTCATATTGAAACATTCTTCAGACTGTTACTTCATATACAAAATTAGCCTGGAAAAACATAAGATTTTGAAATATCTGTATAAAACATTCTGTCTCAAAATGTAAATATGTAATTTGGAATGTATTTCAAATATGATGTGGTGGAGCCTTATGTGATTAATATCCTGAATAATAAACCATATATCACGTGTATTTGGCAATGACTAATAGACGATATCTTAAATATACAGAATTTAATCAGAAACACTCAGTTTAATGAGTAAGGGTTAAAAATTAAAATTTTGTTAAATCAAATAAATTCTATCTGAAATAACTCTCTCACAAATGATGTGAAGGAAACATTTGACTTGTATTATGAGAATTTATATTTGAGTGACAATCACCTTTACATTTCAGAGTGGCTCGCTGCTTAATTTTCCTCTATTCTCCAATGGCATCCTACTCTTCAGTTACATGGTTGTGTTAAACTTTTTTCCTCAAGTACTAATTTCAATACTTCATTCAATAAACATGAAGATAAAAAAACTGAATATGAACTTTGATATTAATCTATTTGTAAATCTACATCAATTCAGTGCCTTTGTAAAAACTTCCTTTTAATACCTAGAATGAACTATAAAAGTATTCATGAGAGAAAATATGTAACAACATAAAATTAACTATACTTATTTCACTATAAATACACTCGGCAATATGGTAATGTTTTGTTCCTCCTTACATTTTAAATGGACATAAACTGTACAATCCGGTACACTTGCTTTTTAAATGTATGAATAGCACGCACGTTTTAATATGTATGAATTGATTATACTTCTTATGTTATTCAGGCGACGTACTACAAAGATCTGAACTACAGTACACGTGAGCAAGAAAGTTCCATGTAGCGTTCAAAAGTCTGTATCAGTAACCCACCACTAATCCAGTTTACTGAAAGGAGCACACCCGCATTTTACAGGGCCAGTCAAACGAGCACTGTACTTACAGAGATACTGTTTTGTTGGGCAGAAATCCGGGCTGCAAAGTTTCCAATAACTCAACATTGTTGCACACGACTTTTATACGAATATTTTGCCGCTCCAGCTGTTTGGGACGATCAGCTGCGCAGCGGCAGCTGTCGATGATCAAGTCGGGACAGTTTCGGTTCGCCAAGGAAACTGCCCAAAATCCAGCAACCAGAAAAGCTAAGCGCAGGAGTCTCATCGTGGATAATCCACCTCTCGATAAGTCTTAATTTCTGTCGGACACAGAATAAAGGACTCGCTCATTTCTCAAACAAGTCACTTTAGGAGCGACCCCCGACTCTTGACTAAATGTTCACTCGCACACCGTTCGTGTGCGCACCTGGTCGAGGTGTCGGTTAGGAAAATCGCTCGTTCTCCTAGACCAAGTAATTGTTAACATTTCGGAGCACCAGATACTTGCACAACTTCCAGGTGTCAGACTTTTCCATCTTTTCATATTCTCTTGGAAATAATGACCTCCCGGAGATATATATATATACATATGGAAAAGTGTCTGCTTATAAAAGTGTAAGTCCACACTTGAGAACCGCAGGCACAAGCAAACCTTTCAGAAGAAACTCGACTATCCGGCTTTACAATATTACAATTATGATATTATATTCCATCTTCAAAAGGTTTGAGAATGTGAAAAAATGTCATTCATACGTCGTGACGGCTTTTCCTTTAATGTAACTTGTCAGTGTGAAGTGAAAGCTGCCAGATGCTACACGCTGCAGTTTTTTCTCGTTTTTTTCACTCTAGCAACAGGTTTGCCTCGGCGCACACTGGCATTCGGTGCCTAGAAGTGCATGCAATCTGGAATCTCGCTGCTGGGCAGCAGTGGCTGACAGATTTCAGGCTGTGAAAGAGCCCACCCCTTTAAACGCGTCTTCAAAATTTCCATTGGTAGACCTCAGCCCACGTGACCAGCCCAAAGTCAAGCTTCAAGACGATTGGAGAAGGGGTCAGACACCTAACTTGCTTTCAGCAAACTAGTGAGTGAAATTTGACAGTTGTAAACGTTAAAGTAGTGGATTAATTTGAAGGCTCAGGCTGCATTTTATTATAAAAGTAACGTCATCTTCTTGAAAAGATGTATCAGTTGTCAAATTAATTTTCGCTTAGCACTAGAGTGTAATTATTGAAATAGTGCTGTGTTTGAAGTCCCCAAAAATTCCATGAAAGTTTATCGCAACCGATTCTGGATGACAGAAAAATAACTTGCGGTATGCGTTTATCTGTGGTCCTGCCGTATACCATGTTCTTCTCCATGTTTACGTGAGTTTCTAGTAGAGGCTCCAACTGTCAACATATTATTGGTACGAAAACTTAAAATTTTCTGTGTGCAGGAGTGCCTTTAATTGAGTGTGGACTGAAACCGGCCAGAGGTTTCCAAAGGGCTGGCATTGTTTGCTTCCTCACCGACAGCTTGGACTTCTGAATGAGCTGTTGTAATGCAAACACTGACAACGCAGTCCCAACACAGGTTCCCTACGTGTAAACAATTTACATATGTTGCTTTTCCACTAACTCCAGGAACCCCACTCAGTCAGAAAGAGCCTGATGGTGTGATTCCAGGTTCCTTTACTTGAAAACATTACTCTGAAACATACTGCTTGTACAGTGATTACATCCAGAGCGTTCAGTGCCAATTTTCATTTCTCTTTTCTGTACTTATTGAGTTGTTGTTTTTTTTGTCTTCCTCGCTTCTTTGACATTTACTGCACAGTACTCAGTTATGGATCAAACTTTTACAGTTATATTTAGTTGTACTCTGTCTGAAAACCACTGTTGCTTCACTTTGCATTAACGGTAAGTACAGTATTGTACAAAACAAACTAAACACAAGTAAGTAAAGTAGGTGTTTAAGAAAAGGGAAACTAAGTGGTAATGAATCAAGTTTAAGTTGCTTATTTTAATGATGATGCAATGTGAAAGCAATTTTTTAAACTTAACATTACCACAGCTTTTGTTGAGCTGTTCCAAGGCAGACAACAAGTGCTACATATAAACAAGGATCTGTGAATTTTCACCATTGATTCCAGTAATCTTTGGAGAAAATGTGATATAAATAAAACACATTCCTGATGTTACTGGATTGTTCTGATAATTCTACACTTGCCACACACTAACTGTACATATTGGGTTTAGTGCAGAAGGATGCTATGTACAGTACAAATATTTCTAGTCTAAAGATTGCTTGTTGGAAGGCAGTGCTATTGGGTATGATTTAAGGGCAATAACAACACCACTATATTTTATGTGCAGTATAGTAAAATAAATTAAGCTTTGTGGAGTTTAACTATTGAAAATGACCTTAATTGTAATATACTGTATAATCAGTTATTATTAAGATGGCTTGATGTGCATATTGACTACAACATATATAATAAATACATGTAATAAATAACTGAGAATACAGTGGACTGTGTGGGTGACACATATAAAGTTGCAGGGTCACACTAAATTGTAAAACTCTCTGCTACTAAACTACTTTGAATTGTCATTCTGCAGTCATTGTAGTGAAACCTGTAATGGTCTTGATGACTGTGATGCTGATTATATCAGGCAAATGTTTGATTTTAGAGTAGCTGAAGCCTACCAACTTTATTGCTCTCCTTTTTAGCAGTAAAGGACCGCAGAATATTAGAATCTGCATGTTGTTGCATACATTGCTTCTGAAGGCATTAAAGGGGTACTGTGCAAAAAACATGCTCAATGATACTTGCATTAAAGGTAAATGAAATTAAAGGTTTACATCACAGTAAATTTTTGTAGTTGTTATGCTACAATGCCTTCTGCAACTGAGAAAAAGCATGGAACGATTAACCTTTTTTTGTTTGATAGCAACCTGTCATTCGTGGTCAGTTTGTTTTTCATATCACAAAACAGTCATACATCACAATGTATTTGGTTACTTTGAGAAATTAGCACAAGAAAAAGAAAAGAACAAACAAAAGATTCCTGTTAGTTAATCAACTTTCAAGAATTAGAGGTGTCATGAAAGTGTCTGTATATTCTTTAATGGGGCAATATTCATGTAAACACAGCAAAGGGTGAAGCCTCATGTGCAATATGACTAATTATGGTACTTGTGAAAATAAAATAACAATTTTGTGTTGACAGTTGTGTCTGGGGTTTGGAGCTCTAGTATGCCCCCTAGTGGTCACACTTGTCATTCAGTGGAATCTGCCAGAACCAGTATTTTGCATCTTGTATGCTGAATAACCCTTTATCAAGCATTAAATTCAATCCAAGTCACTCCAGATCTATTCATTCTTTAAAGTGTAATTCTGTTTAAAAAGTACTTTATACTTTTTTACAAACACAGAATATCTATATATATAATTGACTAAGTCGCCCGACCATGGGATACGCACGACAGAGCCCCGCCCGCCAACTCTAACCCTTCTCCCACGTCATGGGATACGCACAACAGAGCCCCGCCCGCCAACTCTAACCCTCCTCCCGCCTCCACCCTCGCTCTCGAGTCATGCGCACTGCCTGCTCATGTGCCCGCATGCAACACCTCACCAAACAGCCTCAGTCGCTTTCATCTCTGCTACAGTCCACATGCACCTCTGAGCCATGTTGACTTTTCATTGTTCTTTTCGGTTCCAGCTGCTTTTCTATATATATATAATCGACCAAGTCACCCGACCATGGGGTATGAACGACAGAGCCCCGCCTGCCAACTCTAACCCTCCTCCCGCGTCAAGGGGTACGAACGACAGAGACCCCCCGGCAACTCTAACCCTCCTCCAGCGTCCACCCTCGCTCTCGAGGCATGCGCACTGCCTGCTCATGTGCCCGCCCCCAACACCTCACCAAACACATGTTTATTCGCTGCATACAGCAATTCCCATCCGCGACAAACATGCTTCTTCTTAGATGGTCTTGCAGGAACAGGGGAAACCTTTGTCTACAAAACCCTGATTCATACCATCAGAGCTAGGAAGCTAGGACCATCGTCCTGCTTCCACCTCAAAACTGGTCCCACCTACATGCAGCCAACATGGCATTTCTCGATTCCTATTTGTCCTCTTCCAAACCCCTCCCCATGCTGCCAACGGCTCCTCTTCAAAACCGGTCCCACCCACACGGCGCCGACCACGGCATTTCTCGCCAAGCTTCTCAAGTACGCTTACAAAATAAAGCAAACTCTACATGCGGCAAAAATTTACTTCTCCAGCTAGATTCCATGCTCAGAACCATCAAACCCTTCGCTAAATCATACAAACACATGCATGAAATCGCTCAGTCCAATCCAACAGCATCTTTATGAATGCTTTTCGAGGAAAACCCTAGGCAGGATTTACGACGATACAATGCCCCAACATGTCACACCAATGTTGCAGCGATTTTCGTCAGAGAAGATGGTGAACCGCCTACATCTGCATCTGTCCCATTGGCAACTCCTGTAAACAGATTTCCACGCTCAATATGAATTGCGATCCTATGGTTTATCCACTTTTATTTCTTTACAGAGACATTGGCTGGCACAAAGATTTACAACATGTTCCCGATAAAAGAACTGCCAAGCAAAGAAAGCTTACTCAATGCCAATTTTACGCATACAGATTAGCAATAAAGGAATACATTTAGTATTTTGCACTCCAGCTGCGAACTGTTCCAACAGTACGTCGTAGATGCGTATGTTAAAACAGAGGGCGTGCGTCTCAACTGTCTCAGATTAGATCAACAAGATTTGCACGTGGAACAATACAAAGGACTGTCAGACGCACTGCAAGCAAACGTTGTTAATAACAACGTACGTGTAGACAAAATGATCATATTACCGTTCACATTTCCAAGAAGTCCAAGATACATGCAACAAAACTATCAGGATGCCATGGTCATAGTACTTAAATTCGGACAGTCTCATTTATTTATCACTTTCACATGTAATCCTGCTTGGCCGGAAATTCTACTTGCACTGTCGGATACACAAAGACCAGAGCACAGACCTGATATTGTAGTATGAGTATTTTGGATTAAGCTGCAGGAATTACTTAGAGACATTCTACAACAACATCTTTTTGAGGTTGTTATTGATTATATTTACGTAATCGAATTTCAAAAGCGTGGCCTTCCTCATACCCACAAGCGTTTACTCTTCACAATAATTCTAACAACCAGTCTTCAGCCATGGTCAGTTGTACATGGCTTTTTCTAGGGTTAGATCTTTCGACTCATTATCTGTCGTTACCAGCAAAACACCTATTCACAACTGCGTCTTTCAATAAGTATTTATTTCTTCTTGATTTCTGAATTCCTTTCTCACCGTTTTCCGTTCCTATTCTTACACCGCCGTATGCTACGGTGGGCTTCGGCTAGTTAATTTATAGTACAGTAATACATCACATGATAACAGTGCAGATCCTTAGCCTCAGATCCACTTAGGTACAATCTCGTAAGTGCTCAAATTGCTGGCCTTTGTTATTTACACATTTTAACAGTCTACTTACTACACTCAAACACACTTTAGTCATAATAACAATAAGAAAAAGACAAATAATACAAATACATTTTTATATATACACTAAAAGTTTCAGAACATCTTAGTTTTTCCAGTTTTTCTTCAAATTTAATTACTTGAAATGCAATGAATGACCTAAAATGATGAAAAGGTAAGCATTAAACTGCCAGAAGTTTAACTTTAAAGTTTTGGTTAGCAAAAACTGAAAAAAGAAAATTTCAGAATATTACAAATTCTTCAGGCATTCTTCAGGGAACATCTAATCTATAGACGTTCTGAAGCAGTTAAAGTAAATTAAGCCTTGCAAGTTGAAGCAAACATTTTGCGCAGATGTCCCAACTTCTGTTGATTACTTAAAAACCATCTGTCTGCCCTAAAGCAGAGTTGGCACATATTGTGTTACTACACCCTCTACACCCTCGAAACACCTTACATATACTTATAAATAAACATCTGAAAGCTTTTAGTGTTTAACAATATTGTAGATCTTTCCATTTTTTCATTACCCTCTCATGTGCTGTCCAAAACTTTGCATTTTAATTTTGAGTCCCCTTACTCATTGAATAGCAGATTAGTGACAGATATAACTCATCTATAGTTGTGTCTATGGTTTATTACTCTGCATGTATCTTTTATTTGGTTTTTGGATTTTTGCTTTTGTTTGGATACTTCACATCTGTATATTTCTTCATAGCATATATATCATCCAATTCATCTTGACCTTCTATGCCACTTTAAAGACACTTAATAAATACCTTTTACCTAATTAGAATTTCTACTCAAATCAATGGATCTTCACCCTAGGATTATTCAAGCTGTGATTCTGAACCCATTATTTCACAATGAATTGTAAAACCAGACAGTCTTAGAGAGGAGGTGGTCTGATATCAGCTCACTGAGCTAAGTTTCTACAGCCAAGTGGAGGTTAGTTTTAAAAATGTGGTAATGCATGCAGGACATCTCAACCATATAATTATACATTTTCTTTTCAAAGTCAGCATGTGTTATATATATCCTGGACAGAAAGCGGCTGAATGCCGGTAATAGTCTGAGATGATTTCACCACTCTTTTCAGTTATTTGTTGTGCTAAATTGAGCAGGCACTGTTCCAGGATGTCACACAGCGAGTTAGGATGGAGTCCTATAGAAAAAGGTCAGCAGAGATGGAGATATGTGGGCTTGAGGATGTCTGAGGAAGTAAAAGAGTTGGTGAGCCTTCCTAACAACAGCTAAAATGTATTTTAAAGTACACATGCTAGATTATTAGATGGTACCTTCAATAAATTTAAAGCTCTTGACTCTTTTTGACAGCATCTATTTTGCCTCCTTGGTTGGGAACTTTATAGGCACCTACTTGGTTTTGCTGATATTAAGAGTGAAATTTTCCTTCAAGCACAGCTGTGCTAGTATATGCTGATGTCTTTCAATTTGTTTTATTAGGAGAAATGATCAATATGTATTTCTACAGATTTGTGCTTGCTTCTTTCACATTTTAGGTGTCAGCAATAGATAGATTTTGTTTAGTAGAATATCATGGTCAGATAGGCAAGATAAGAATGAGAGCTTAACAATCAATATTACAGGAGCTTGCTTCAACCACCTAGCATTGTATAGACTAATTCCTCAAAACCACAAAATAGGCTGCAGCTGTCATGACTCACTTTAGAAGCAAATCACTTAAAAAAGGACTGATATATGAACAGCTTTTTGGAATTAGGCAAAATTGTATTAAAGTCAAATAAAAGTTTGAAAAGGTCAGTAAAGGCTAAGAGAACTAATCACCAAAAGCCAACACAAAGTCTAAAAACTCTTAATCAAAATTGGCAGAAAAAGTCATTACCAACCTAGAAAGAATTAGCCCTAAGTATAATAAGCTGTAGACACTCAAAAAGTTTGTATTATACAAATGTCTGTTCAAAAGCTTAGATACTTTATTACTGTGGTTCCTTCTTATAGAGCTTCTTATATAATTGTATGATGACATTACACATTAATGACACCATGAATGGAAATGGATATTGTTGCTATACATAATATTAGTCATGCAAGTGCAAGATGGTGTCATGATGATGTCATTATAATAAAAATAAAAGTAAACAATTATTGAAAAAGCTGGGAGCTAAAACCAAATTTTTTGATATGACCATGATAAAGTGAAAAGGGAAAAAGTGAAAAAGAGAGCAAGACCACAAAACAAAGAACAAAAAAGATTCAAACTTCTAGAAGAAAATGGACCGATATGAAACATATCTATATATAGTACATGCATAAATAGATAGATGCTGTAGATAGCACTTTATTTGTCTCAAGGGGGGAATTCAAATTTTTATAGAATCTGAATAAATACATTAATATTATAACAAACAAGTAAGACCCCTCTCAAATACACACAAGAATTACAAAAAGAAAGGAAATATCTTACTTGGGGCGGCACGGTGGCGCAGTGGCGCAGTGGTAGCGCTGCTGCCTCGCAGTTAGGTTCGCTTCCCGGGTCCTCCCTGTGTGGAGTTTGCATGTTCTCCCCCTGTCTGCGTGGGTTTCCTGCGGGTACTCCGGTTTCCTCCCACAGTCCAAAGACATACAGGTTAGGTGGATTGGCGATTCTAAATTGGCCCTAGTGTGTGCTTGGTGTATTTGTGTGTGCCCTGCGGTGGGTTGGCACCCTGCCTGGCTGGGATTGGCTCCTTGTGACCCTTGTTCGGATTCAGCGGGTTGGAAAATGGATGGATGGATGGATGTCTTACTTGGCTAAAGATTAAAAGAGCAGTCATAATCACAGTGTGGAATTATAAAGGTGTACTGCCATTGGTATAAAATAGTCCCAGAAGCCTTTCTTGACACACTTATGCTGAATAATTATTTGGCTGAAAGTATTTAATGATAGTGTGTTAGAGAGAGGATGTGCAACATTGTTCATAATGGCTATCAGTTTTGTTAACATTCTCTTCAATAATCAGTGGGTGAAGAGTGTGTCCCATAAAAGAGTCTTTTAAATTATCTTGTTGATTAATCCAGTTCAGGGTCATGGGGACTGGAGCCTACAGTATAGCAATATGCGGAGAGCAGTTAGTATAAGGTGGAAAATAACCTTAACATAGGCCACCGGTCCATCACAGTGTCCACTTATGCTCACAACCACACTCTCTGCGGGACAATCTAGAAACAGAGAAAAAAACAGTTATACATTTCTTTGGGGATTACATTGTAGACATGGAGGGACTTGATCATAGACGTCTTTATCTATGAGGAGCAGCACTAATCACTGCTGCACAAAAAACTTTGAACACACAATTTAGCACATAAAGCCATACCCATCCAATTGAAAATACAAATAGTTAACTTGAAAAAGAATTGAAGATAGCTGTACATACAAGAAATGTGAAACATAAAGAGTATAAATGATATAAATTCACAAAACTGTGAGAAAATATGTATCCACCTCCATAATCTGACACGAAAGCAGCCTGTTTTAAAGAATCATACCTCATTAGTTATTAAGATGGAATATTACCTGATCATGCTTCCCAGCATTCTAACTTTGGCTTTTGTTCACAAATCACCTTGACACTGTAATTTATTAGTACAATCCTAGGATTGTATGTGTACAGTGTACCTGTATATAAAAACAGAGTCCACCACAGTTTGGGATCTTCCTTATTACATCAGTGTAAAGAAAAAACCTGATAGAATTAAATGAACAGCACCATTCTGATTACACAATGTTTTGAAGATTGATAAATTCTCTGTCAATGTAAGTTTATAATAAGGAATGTTTGGTAACAAAGAAAGTTAGGACACATGGGGTACAGACATGTTTGCCATTTGAATGATTTTGTTTGATATATGAGTAACCATGTGGCTGTGGTGCACAACTAGCCAAAAGTAACAAGAAGGCAGTGCTGAATGAAGTCTTGATAGCATCTCTAAAGACTTGCAAAGAGCCTCTTGAGATTTTCATCAAAGTCAGCCTTGTTTAGTAGCTTTAAATAATTTTTACAGTATGGTTTTCAATTTATTATTACATTAATTTATGCAATATTTATGCATTTTATAACAGCACAGGGTGGAGAAATGTCTAATGTTGTTAAAATTGTATTTGTGGTGAAGCTTTTCAGTATTGTAGCATCTGGTTGTGCAACTTTTATTTATTTATTTGCGCAGTTTCAAAGCTTTTTCATGTACTTGGAAAATCCTGTGATATTTCTTTAATCATTTAAAAAAATATTTCTTCCTTTGTAACCAACTGTATTGATATACAAAACCCACAATGTACACACTACCTGTCAAAACATAGTGAATCCATTATGAGGAACTGGAAGAGGCATCAGCAATTTGTTTATTGTCTAGGCGCAACAAACAAGAGTGTTCTCTGACATTCAGTTTGAGGGTTATGGTAAACCAGTAAAAAAATAAAAGACACCTAACTTCACTGTGTTATTGATTATACTGGAATACATACAAGAAGTGGTTTTGTGAGTTGAGAAACTTCGATATTTTATCATGCTGCACATTGAAATTATGGTTGGCTAGATGGTGCACAGGTAATTGCTGCTGCATCAAAAGTTCCAGGGACCTAAAGTGAACTGCCTGATCACTGTCTTTGTGAAGTATGCATATTCACTTGTGGTAACATTGATTTTTTTTTTATGGTTTCCTCTGACATCCAAAATTTGTGCATAGTAACTCAACTGGTAACTCTAAACTGACACAATATGACTTCATATCACTAGCGTGGTTTTGTATGTGAAAATAACCTATTGAATTAGATTGGTTTAATCTTTTCCTCCAATATTGCTGAAATAAGACCATAAGAATTGGTTTAATCATTGTTGCTGATGTTGCTGAGGTAAGAGCATGACAAAACTTTTCATGAACAAGACTTTTTATCTAAATAGATCACTAACTTCAGTGTATCAAATGTCCCCAAAATATTATTGAGCTGAGATTTGAAAATAATTAAGGGACTATGTGGGCTATTTTTAACTTCACTACTTAGTGTGTGTACCTTTCGAAGTGTAAAGAAATGAGTTACAGCATACATCTCAACAGTATGTTCTTTTTGTAGAATAATAATATTACTCCCATATAATCACAAATACTTTTATCATGTCTTAATTTCTTTTTGCTTAAGATGAATAATTAACCTGTTTTAGTCTTTCACCATTGCTGTTACCCTTCAGTCCTGGAATAAACTTGATAGGACTTTTCCAGACTTTCACTAGTACTGTTATCATATTATGTGATATCATCTACTGTTAAATTCTGCTCTGTACTTGTAATTTTTTATTTTACTATTATACTGTATTGAGGATTACTTGTGTTTTGTTCTGAGTATTGTATTGTATTGACCCCTTCTTTTTGATACCCACTGCACACCCAACCTACCTGGAAAGTGGTCTCTCTTTGAACTGCCTTTCCCAAGGTTTTTTCCATTTTTTCCCTACTAGGGTTTTTTGGGAGTTTTTTTCTTGTCTTCTTAGAGAGTCAAGGCTGGGGGGCTGTCAAAAGGCAGGGTCTGTTAAAGCCCATTGCAGCACTTCTTGCGTGATTTTAGTCTATACAAAAATAAATGGTATTGTATTGTAATGTATTGTACTGTTTTGTTCTTTTCATAATACTGAGACCAAAACTGCATACATCAATCACATCCATCTCTCCACCAATTTTATGAACCTGATTATCTATTTCAGGGTTGCAGTTGCCAAAGTCTGCCCCTGCAGCATCCAGCATAAGGCAGGAACCAAACCAATCAAGTCATTGGTGTATGGTAGGCCATGTTTACCCATCTACAACCATCAAGCGCGACTTTTTAACTCTGCTGTTTTGCAGTGATACTCATTATCATTTCTTAATATACATTTTCAGTTTTTGGTGAAGGTAATCCTCATGGAGATTTTTACTTCAGTATGTGCTTTTTGTTTTGAATATGACCAAGTAAAAACTGCCCTGTAATGTATAAAGCAGTTAACCATGTATCTAATTGTCATTTTATTGCTCACAGACAACAGAGACGCATCAGCAGAGTGCCAATCGGTTTTGACACTTTCATCACTCAGCATCTACAATAAACTCAGTCTAAGCTTAATCTTCAGTAACTTTTATAGGTAAGATGTAAAGATGGAGAAAAGAGAATAGCAGTTTACTGTGTTAAACCTCCGCCTAGTGCTCCCAAAATACTAAATTCACTCATGATATCAAAATTTTGTATACAATATAAATCGATTTGTTTACCATATAGCTTGGATAAAAAAAAAAAAAAAAATGGGGGCCTTCAAGACCAAATGGCTTCATTTGTGAGTAATCAAACATATATGCTAACCAAATTAAATTAGTTTGAGGGCTGGGAAGGCACTGTAGCCCTCAATGGACTGCTAGTCCACCACAAGGTCCACACTCACTCACACACACTCCATATTAACACACAGTGACAATTTGCAATTGGTAATTAACATTTTGTTTACTGTCTGCTTTATGTCATCATCATCATCATTAGAGAGGGAGCAGGGGATGTAAAAAAAACCAAACTTTTACAAATTAACATATAGAATTCCACATAGTACTTGAACTGGAAACAAATAAATGCCATTAGTCTGTTTATGTCTGCTTCTTGTCACCTTCATGATACACTTCAAATTTAACACAAGTTCTTAATGAAGCTTTCCCTACCTGAGTTTTGACTGCATTATCATTCACATGTTACATGGTGGGTCGATGGGGGGATTGGTTTATGGTGTTTTGTGACCCTTGGAATTTCATATGCACTGTTCTAAATATATTGTGATAATGCTTGTGTCGGCAGAATAGTGTTTTATTAGATGGTTAGCCTGTTAACCAGATATTTTGATATTCTTCAGTTATTTATCAAGACACATTGACCCAATGGACCTGAATATAAAGGCTTAGGTTTGTCGCTAAGCAGTGATGTTATAACAGACCTGCCTCTTGGGGGTTTTGTACTACAGAATGCCTGGAATATAGAAACAGTATAAATACAGAATAATTAAGTAATACTTTATTAAAAAATAATAAAATTGCATAAATAAAAAACACAAAACTAATTCTAAAACAAAACTAATATAAAATGAAAGATACTAGAGAAACAGTAACATCTTTAAAATAAAAGAAAAAATGCTCTAGCTAGGGATCAGACCCCGTCTGAATCATAACAATGATGAACTGTGTCAATTTGCTTTACTTGGCACTGAGCTCTGAATAAATAAAATTAAGGTCAAAGACTACTTTAACTGGTACCACAGAGAACAGAGAAGTGTAATGGGCAACATACATATTTTGCAGAGAGAGCTGTATATTGAATTTACTCAGATGTGTGGCACAAAACTGTAGTAAAATACTCATGATTAGAAACAATTTGTCCAGTACAAAATTAAAATGACAGTTCACATTTTCAATTATTTGCACCTTTATGTAACTAGCCAACATTCATCTCTGAGATTTATTGTAATACACCAAAGGTCCTATGGAGTTTTTTTTTCCAGAAATGTTCTTGAATGTATTTTTTTAACAGTCAATACATGCTGAACATGCTGATGCCACTGTTCTGATTGTCATCCCACTTACAGTTTCTTACATTTTACAAGAAAAATGAAAAATTGTTAAAAATTGGTTATAGAACAGGAAACTATGCCCAGCCAATGTCTGTGTAGATTTTATATGTTCTTTCCTTTGTTTGAATAACATTTTCCCTGGGTGTTCTGATTTTTCTTGCACATTCCAAGAACAGGCAGGTTAAGCTGAGTGGCAAAAAAAAACACAAAAATTAATCCTGTGTGAATGAGTTTGGGTAAGTGTATTGGTATGCCCCATACATTGTTGGTTTCTGTCCTTCACCAAATGCTGCTGAGATGTGCTCCGGTTCTCTGTGCCCCTGCAATTGGGTTATATGAGTTAAAAACCTTGAATGAATTGATTGATGGTTTAATAATTCAGATAACTTGCCTGTGAATAAGTGCATGACTGGAGTGAAAAGTAACACAAGCTGCAGTCATCTGCAACTGAAAAGTATTTCATCTATCCATCCATCCTCTTCCGCTTATCTGGGGTCGGGCTGCGGGGGCAGCAGCTTGAGCAGAGAGGCCCAAACTTCCCTCTCCCTGGCCACTTCTTTTAGCTCATCCGGGAGAATCCCATGGCGTTCCCAGGCCAGCCGGGAGACATAGTCCCTCCAGCGTGTCCTGGGTCTTCCCCGGGGCCTCCTCCCGGTTGGACGTGCCCGGAACACCTCACCAGGGAGGCGTCCAGGAGGCATCCTGATCAGATGCCCGAGCCACCTCATCTGACTCGTCTCGATACGGAGGAGTAGCGGCTCTACTCTGAGTCCCTCCCGGATGACTGAGCTTCTCACCATATCTTTAAGGGAAAGCCCAGACACCCTGCAGAGGAAACGCATTTCAGCCGCTTGTATTCGTGATCTTGTTCTTTCGGTCACTACCCATACCTCATGACCATAGGTGAGGGTAGGAATGTAGATTGAACGGTAAATTAAGAGCTTTGCCTTATGGCTCAGCTCTTTTTTCACCACGACAGACCGATGCAGAGCCCGCATCACTGCGGATACCGCACTGATCCGCCTGTCGATCTCACGGTCCATTCTTCCCTCACTCGTGAACAAGACCCCGACATACTTTAAGTCCTCCACTTGGGGCAGGATCTCTCCCCCAACCCTGAGAGGGCACTCCACCCTTTTCCGGCTGAGGACCATGGTCTTAGATTTGGAGGTGCTGATTCTCATCCCAGCCGCTTCACACTCGGCTGCAAACCGATCCAGAGAGAGCTGAAGATCACGGCCTGATGAAGCAAACAGGACAACATCATCTGCAAAAAGCAGTGATCCAATCCTGAGTCCACCAAACCGGATCCCTTCAACACCAAAGTATTTCATAGAAACATAAATAAAAAAAAATTATTCTTGTTTGGAAATATGAAGATGTTGTAAGGCAGTTTTAGCCCGGAAATCCAAAAGGCCATTCTATCTTCCTGAGCAAAGCATTTTTATCTCCATAATGGGTATCAAAACGTTATTACAAAAATGTGAGACTAGTTTTCAATGTGTTGTGATGGTTTTCATTACAGAGAAACAGCTGCTCATCTACAGAGACATTTTCACCTTCTTGACAGCAGGAAATTTCAGCTTTCAATTAAAGTATTCTATATCTCAGACAGAAAAACAAAGAATAAACCTTGTTTCTGCCTTGCACCTGTTGCTATAAAAACAAATCCTGCATCAAAACACTTTAGTGAGTTCAGTAAATGAATGTTTGTAATTGACCAAGTAAAATGTGGCCTTTTATCTACAAATATACAAAAGTGCAATTAGTAGCTGAAAACTAACAGCAATACAGTATGTTCCATATTATTATTAAGTCGTAACGTTAAGAGAAAGCATACATTTTAATGCATACGTTCAATGCGTTATTTGTACTTTCTTTACATATTTAGAAATTATCCTGTATACAATACAATACACCGTGTGCATTATCATTAGCTGTATTTTTGCACTGGAGGTAAATCTTTAAAACTCAACTCAATGTTATTTTGGAAAAATTAGATGGATAGGATTGGAGAGCTATATTAAGCTGAATAGTTGGTTCTTACCAAAGTTGTTCTAATATTCTAATAGGGAAGTAGAAAAATATATTTTATAGGTTTGTAGGGTCATTACTGTCACAAGTACAGAATATAAGAAATCCCTTCTGTATGCTCTTTTCTTGAAAACAAACCTGCTGTATGCCTCAGAGACATCAGAATTTGGATGAAGGCAAACTTCCAACTACTAAGTGGTAACAAGACACAACTTCATCTTGTAAGTTTCACTGGACAGATAAAGATGCCTTCAGTTGAAATTTTCCTTTTGAATTCAGATACACACATCAGCTACAGTTAAAACTTAATTCTACACACTACTTACATAATGTTGAAAGCTATCAACCTTATCCCTCCCTATGATGGTCAGAAATCCTTTGTGCTACCTGTATCACCCATCACCTGAATTTGTGTAATTTTATCTGTAACTGTTAGATCTAACTACTGTTTTAGAGTATTGTATCAGCTCAAACCTAGCGATTTTATACTAAAAATATAAGATTTACATTGGCATTTTGTGAATGACTGAAAACCTTCAGTCCATCAGGCTTGTTTGGTAAGAGAGTTCTACAGCATTGATACAAAAATGACACAAACAATATACCAATATAACAAATATGTCAATATCAACACCCCAGAACATCCTGACAACTAAGACCTTAGGGTGCCAGACTTCATGTTTTTCCAAAGCCTCAATATATAATATAGAGTATATGCTCATTTATTTCTGTACCACCTACATTACTGAAGTCTCATCATAGTTCTGTCCATTATGTTATATTAACTATTTTGTTCAAACCAAGGTTAAAATCCCTCCTGATTGTTCTTGATTTCTGAAACTGTTTATACAGGATCGCTTCTCTTTAGTTCTCTGAAACAGAGTCTACCATGCTTCATTCAGGTACAGCTCCTTTTCACAGCATACATCTCTATTGTTGATTGTGGGATTCTTGTAGCTTGCTCAGAATCTAGCAATACACATTTGTGTTCCTACATGTGCTACAGCTTCAATTTCCACCAAATGTATTTTGTCATTAGTATATGAAAAGAAAAAAGCGAACTAACTATAATTGTCGGGCAAAGATGTTCTGTTGATTTCTTATTCATTTCTGAAAATTAGTGCTACAGTGTCATTCAAAATAATATTAGCTTTATGCAATCAGTATCAATGTTACTCTGTAAAACATGTTTAGGCAGTTTTTGTTTAATTGTTACTTGATGCTTCTCAAATGAAATAAAATGAAAAAAAGATTTGTGTGACCTCTATAAACTGAAGTTAGATTCATTAATTAACTATATTTAGCCTGCTCAATATTCTGTGAATTATTCAAATGAAACAATGACTGTACCTTTAGAGATATGACCTACTGGTGTATTGAATAAACAAATATGACAATGCATATAATAAACAAATCTCAGATATAACTGATATTTTTGAAAGTGTTCAAAACTAGTGTTTAAATAAAGATGTCCTTGTGTAATTTAAAGGGGTGTTCTGTGTAAAATTAATTTTGTATTTATTTTTATATTTCAGTGCATTTTGACATTTTGATTAAAAGTTATCATTATATTGATGTTTATCTGATGTCATTTTGTTTATTGTTTTCTGACACAGCAGTCACCATTTTGTGTGTTATTTGCTGGTGTCAACCATATTGTTGTTAGTTACAGATTCTGTTGCTTTCACGTGATACCAGGAAATTGCATCAAGTGACATCATTATCCAGACAGTATTAAAGATGGCAGCACACTAGTTTGTATGTTTAGGATTTTGGGTACTGTTGGTGGATTTTCATGATTATTTAAAACTCTTTGCTTGTTAAAATTTTTTACAACTTTTGGTTAATGTTTTTGGGTTTGTTTGCAAGATTTAACAGTATTCTGGCTTTGACCTTCTGCTCCTTGAAATGGCTATTCTTTTTTTTACCCCCTTTGTTTTTAGTTTCATTTCCTAGTTCATTACATTTTTTCTTGAGCTTCTAGCTCATTACAAATGGATGTCTCTGAAAAGTATTTATTTTGATTACTAAAGAAAACAGCAGTAAAGCCAAATAAATAGAAGTAACTGAAAATCAATGTTCTTGCTATTTTTGTAACTATTTAGGAGAATTTACATGATGTAACTACAGTAGATCTGCACTATAATAAGACTATTGTAATCCAAGAAAACCGGACACTTTACCTGATTTTGTAAAGCCACCCAATGTAAAGTCACAAAATACAGTATAGTAACTAGAAAATCAAGCATCTTAAATCATCTTAAACAGTACATTAAAAAAGGAAATGTAGTGGCTTTAACATTAAATTGTATTTAACATGTCTTTAAATCATATGATTGCCAATTCACTTTCCACCTCTGACTAACTGTATAATCACGCATAGTGATTTTATAATCCTGAATTCTAACTGTAAAATAAACAGCAGTTTTATTCATGTTACTACAAAAAAAAATATATAGTGTGGCAAAGGTGCTATATAGGTGTCGACCTGGCACAGACTGACAATGGAGGCACGTAAAAATGAAACAAAAGATTTATTTTTCTTCAGCCGTGGGGCATGTCTTCCCCGTGTCCATAGGCCCTACACAGTCCCCAAAACACACAAAAGATAAACACCAACACACTCTTCTTCCTCCACTCCTCCCAGGCAGCTTTGTCCTCCTCCTGACTCTTGCGCCCAGAGTGGTGGGTGCTGGCTCCTTTTATAGCCCACCCAAAAGTGCTCCAGGTGTTTGATGACGGATTTCCGGCTGCACAACTGGGTGTGGCGAAAGAATTGCCCCCACATTGGCTCAGGAACAACTGCAGCGCCCCCTGGTGGCACCCCTGGATCCCAACAGGTTTGTAAAGATCTCCATCTCCCATGGAGCCCTGCAGGAATCTGAGGCACCACTGCAACCCAGGGGCGCTGCCATCTAGCGTTCCGGGGGAGGTACTGATCAGTTCCCCCGGATCATACACAGAAGACGCGTCTAGGCCAGGCAGGGACCCCGGCTGTCCGCCACACTATATATGAACAGTTGGTAAATTCATTTTATATATATATTTTTTAACAATTCCTTTTTCTCAGCTACCTAATGTGTTTAATTTGAAAATTTCCCCAGTCTTTCTGTCATAACTCAGATTTCTATTTGATATAGTCAGCAATGCATACAATTTGTTACTGAAATGTCTCTTGATGTTGTTGCCCCTGAAAAATAATAAAAGAAAAATAATCTTTTACAAATTTTCTTCAACCATGGAAAACTCAGACTGTCCATGGGATCAGAAAGGATTACCACACAGCTGAGCATACATGGAAAAAATGTATTAATAGTACAACTTGAAATTCAAATATACAGCTTGAAAAATACAATATAGTATGTACAATTATGGCATGATGTGAAGGAAGTCTTACTTTGCTACAGATGACACCAAAAAAGTCTAAGAATATTATTATGAACTACTGACAGTGTTTTACAATCTGTTCCACCCAAAGACTTAATAAGCCAGGAGTTCGTGCCCATGTGTGAAGACATATTTTCAATGAAGAAAATAACTTGCAATCAACTAAGGTTTGGAACATGGTAGCAGAAACAGATTTTCCTCCTTATATCACTTCCACCAATCTAAAGTGCTTTTGCAAAATGAATGGACATGAAATTCCTAGATTAATTACTCAGATTATAGTAAACCTTCTGTTTATACCAATTCCAACTGGCCCTTTCAAAGAAATATCTGATTGCCTATTTGACATTGTGCTTGAAACAGTCAATTATTCAAGAGATTCAGATATTGTTCCAGATGTTCCGAAAGTTGCTATTGTTAAATCTTTACATAGGAAGACTGTCCTTTAATTCTGTGATTTGACCAATTTCAGATTTATTTGTAACATTGTGAGTAACTTTATTGAAAATTGGTTTGCTCAGGATAGTAAAAGATAACACTTAATGATAATGTCAATAAAATATTTGTTGTTATTCTTCACAATCTGATTTCTTCATTTGTGGCCAAAGATTACATTATTCTAATTTACAGTCTAAAACTCTGTTGACCTTTCTATGACTGCTTTAATCTAATATTATTTTAATAAAACTGGGAGAAAATTAATTTTAAATGTACGTGGCTAATTTTCAGAGAAACTGGATTTATATATGGTGTTCCTCAAATACAGCCAGATATCTTAGATGGTCCATTTCCTTTTTTTGAATGTATATACTGCAGCACTGCAGAATGAGTGAGCACAAATGTTCACGTGGAATAAATAAAATAAAAATTAAAGTTCCACTTGGTATCAGTAATAATAAAAATATAAAACTTATGACCAAAATTATTTATTTAATCAATCACTGTTGCAGTACATGTAGAATTAAGCACATGCTTCTGCCTTCAGCCAAGTTATTAAGGCATACACAGTTTGCAGGATTGCCAATGATGAACATGAATAAACTGTAGTTTATTCATAATGCAGCAGCAAGTGTTTTATATAGATGTGCAAATCTGACCCAACTCATTTTAGTCTCACTATACTGACTTAATTTGTCTTTTAGAATTATAATTTTTTATTATTTACATGTCTCTTAATTTTCTTCTAACATGTCTGAAGAGCTATTTGCATATGTTCATCAACACATGCTACCTTATTTAAAGCAAAATCTATTTATTTTTGTTTAAGATTTATAACAAAGATACAACAGACAAAGACACTTTTTAAAATTTGAAATTGCAATATATATTTAAATCTCTGTTGTACTGTAAATTATCAAGAGTGTCTGGTCTTATGACTACTAAAGGTTTTTATTCATATCTTAATTTAGCACTGCATACTTATATGACTTATATGTAAAATTATGTGTAAAATTTGCATGTAAATTTATTGAGAACCCAAATTACTTATTCTAGTTTGATGCATGACATTGCGGAAAACATGTAGCAATTGTGCTTAATTGGCAGGCTTCATTTATTTATTTTTCAATTTCACATTAGTCTAAAACTATTGATTTATGTCATGAGTGAAGAATACTCTAACTTTGAATTTTAGTATAAACAAACATTAAGGATAGTTCTCTATTTAACTCTCCACTTACAAGATAGTTTAAGGTGATAGTGACATTATTATTATAAATTTAATATCCAGCCCCATAACCTATAACCATAAAGGTTATATTTATTCCCTTGAGCCAAACTGATTAGCTTAATATAATCAGAAAATTAAATGTAATCAAAGTATAATGGTTATCTCTAAGCATTTATCTGCAATTCATTCTTACCATATCCTTTCTGTACCTGCGCTAACACACACACACACACCAAGCACACACTAGGGACAATTTAGAATTGCCAATGCACCTAACCTGCATGTCTTTGGACTGTGGGAAGAAACTGGAGTACCTGGAGGAAACCCACGCAGACACGGGGAGAACATGCAAACTCCATGCAGTTAGGACCCGGGAAGTAAACCGGGTCTCCTAACTGCGAGGCAGCAGCGCTACCCACTGCGCCACCGTGCCGCCCGCTAATGTATGTAAATAAAGCAATATCACCATGCAATGAATACACAGCCTAAAATTTTCAGGTGAGAATACAACAATGGAGAAATATTTTAGTGTGCCAGGAGCGAATATGAGTCAACGTTAGTGGTGGTGAAGAACTGAGGGTGATATTAGTGTAATTTTAAATTATGTTTAAATGTAAGCCCATCTGAGAGATGCTTATAATTTTAGTTAAATCAGTATTTTCCAATGTATTCAAAGCCTACAGTTGTGGTCCTGTTGCTATGTTTATCATTTAATTTTACTTTGTCATATCTGTGTGTTATTATTATTTTTACTATTATTCTTGCTGTTTTTGTTGCTGAATTATTATCTGTTATAGTCTATACTTTTCTGTCACAACTTAATGCTTACAATGGGTCAGTGCTGATACATACTGCATCACATATATAAAGATTAAGAAAGTCCTCTTAAGTTTGCACAGTATGTGTTTGGTTTAAAAGAGTAGGCATCTTTTAGCTTGCAGGACAAAGGCATTTAGAGAAGCATGCAGGAAGAGAAATTCAGCTGAGTTTTGTTTCTCATTCAGTTTCATATTGAAAATTTGCATGATTTTTAAAGCTTACTGCATGTTTTATTGTTCTTAAGCAACTCCTTTATGCTTTTAAAATGTGATACTTTCATTTATTTACATATTTTATACTATATCATGAAGACTGTATAGCAATTGGTATTTTATATGATTAAAGTGCATTGTGTAAAGTGTACAGTATGTCTCATGTGTAGTAAAGATATTTTGAGGGAGTTGGGTAGATGAACGGCAAAAATTTATCTTGCCTCTGGAAGCATTTTTTTAACACTGGCCCTGCCAACTTTTTAAATACTTTTTAAACTATAAATAAACACAATTGATATGATATCCAACCAAGCTATGTCAATTGTACTAGAAACAGATATATAAATATGTTCATTTTCAGTTGGAGCAACTGAAAGTACATTTGTATTGGCAAATTTTACCAAAAATCATTTTTAAAGCCTAAATCAAATTCATTTTGTGTAAGCTCAACCTACGGTAATCAGGTAAAGACAATGTTTTACCTTGAAATTATTTCTATCAGTGGTGCTGTTTACTAACCAATGAAATCAACTCATACTGTTATTTTTCATAAATGTGAAGCCCCAATATTAAGTCATTTGCACTAGAAATGGATATGTAAACTCTTCAAACATGGTCCATTTCAGTAAATGCCATTTAATGTAGCCAAGTAATACAAACACACCCCAAGATTATGTTTTTGTGTATATCTTTGAATTCTACCACTATGAACATTAGCATATGTTATACTGTAACATGTATTTTAAGGACTGGAACGTGCTGGGCATTTAGTTGGCCTGAATGTTCACATTTACGTTTTATGAATTCAAAAGGAATATTGAAGTTAAAGTTTTGTCTTCATACTTGAAATCCTACCATTTGTGAATTTAAAAATTCCTCAAAAAAGACTGAGTTAAAAATTCCTCCACATTGACGAGAAAGATTCATACAGAATTACAGGAAGCATTTGGTTATAGTCATTGCAGCTAAAGGTGATATAACAAGTTATCAAGAGTAAAGAGGAAATTACTTTTTCACACTGCTAGTTAAATGAATATTATTTATTAAGTCAAGTCATTTATTATATAGCACATTTAAAAACAAAAGGAGTTGATCCAAAGTGCTAATTAAAAAGAGTTAAATAAAAAATACTACATACAGAGTAAAATTTAAAAATAACACAATAGAATATAAAATGTATAAATAAAATAACCTGGAAACGTACATACAAAAAGTAACAAAATAAAAATTAACATAAATGAAATTACAATTAAATGTACAATAAACAACAAATTAAGAAGAAGAGGGTAAGAGTTATTAAATTGAGATTGGACTTAACAAAAACCATAGGAGAACCTCAAACTGAAATGAAAGCAAGAGAAAAAAGGTGGGTCTTTAATTTAGATTTAAACTCATCAATAGTATGTCAGGACTTAAGGTTGGAGGGAGACTATTCCAAAGTCTGCGGGCAGCTACAAAGAAAGCCTGGTCACCTTTGGTTTTGAGATGTGAATGAGGAACTGAGAGGAGCTGTCGTGAGAATGACCAAAGTGACTTGGGGGCTTGAGTACAGAAATAGCAGATCTGAAATGTATTGAAGGGATAATCCATTGAGTGCTTTGAAAACAAATAGTAACATTTTAAAATCAATTCTGTATTTCACAGGTAACCAGTGCAAATCAGCTAGAAGAGGAGTGATATGTTACTTTTTCTTTGTTCCAGTTAAAAGTCTAGCAGCTGCATTCTGAATCATTTCAAGTCTAGAAATTGTGGAACGATACCGCCACGTATACAGGGAATTACAGTAGTCAAGCCGAGGGGTAATAAAATCATGGATAACTATTTCCAGGTCCTTATGAGTTAAAATCGGGTTTAACTTGGCTATAGATGATAAAAGCTGCATTTTACAATACTGCTGACTGTTCATTAAAATTCAATGAAGCATTCAAAAACACACTGAGGTTTTTAACCTCATTATGCAGATTTATGGACAATGGACCAAACACGCTGCTAAGGTTAGTGAGAGATTTTGGGGGCCAAATATAATTACATTTATACAGTTTAGTTTTCATTTAGCGCCATAACACATGCCGGCTAATTCAAGGTCTTCAGCATTGTGCTTTTTTGTGTTGTGTAACTGTTTTGGTGCAGTTTATAAAATCTATTTTTTCTGAAGTTCGGGGTTCCAACTACAAATGGCTATACTAACTGGTGTCCAATTTCCGACGTTCATTGACTTCTTTTACCTTCATTTTAATGACTTTGTTTTTTCACTCAGTGCTCTGAATTGCTTGTTTTTCGTTTAAATTGCTGCCAAATAAAAATGAGATGTGAAGAGAGCCAATAGATGGACCCTCAAACTCCAACCAATTTCACTGCAACTAGTTTCTTTATTAGAATCCAATTCTTGTTGTTAATTAAACCCATTATTTAATTCCATGGTTTGTTAGTGGTCTTATTCTGTCACACCAGACATGATGATTTTCTCTTTTAAGAGTACCATCAAAATGTTTTGCTGACCTGAGCAGATGGAATTGTGCTGTATTTATTGTATTATAATCTATAAGCTAAATAAAATATATAAAAAATTTTTAAAAAATACATGAAAGTGTTTACTGCTTGCACACAATGATAATGGATGTGTATTTATATTTATTCAACTATGCATGGTTGGCCATATGTTGAAAGTCTTCAGCAAATGCTTGTTTCAAAAATCTAAATTAGACATTGCCTTAATTCATTTTAATGAAAATCTTATTGTGGAACTTTCTAGAGTTTATTTAGATAGATAGATAGATAGATAGATCAATCAATCAATCAACATTTATTTATATAGCACATTTTCATACAAAAAAATGTAGCTCAAAGTGCTTTACAAAATGAATAGAAAAATAAAAGACACAATAAAAAATAAACATAAGTCAACATTAATTAACATAGAATAAGTAAGGTCCGATGGCCAGGGTGGACAGAAAAAACAAAAAAAACTCCAAAAGCTGGAGAAAAAAAAATAAAATCTGTAGGGGTTCCAGACCAAGAGACCGCCCAGTCCCCTCTGGGCAATCTACCTAACATAAATCAAACAGTCCTCTTTGTATTTAGGGTTTTCAAGGAAGGACCTGATGATGATGGTCACGTAGACTTCTGGCTTTCAGTCCATCAATGTTGGTGCATCATGATGCTTTGGGTAGGTGGTGATGGCGCAGGCCGCCACCACAAAGAAACCGGAAAAAGAAGCAGAAGAGAGAGTAGGGGTCAGTATGGATTTTGGAGCCACTGTAAATAGTTATTAAGAAGAATTGAACATACAGAGTATCAGTATTACTTTAAAGTGAAGTTATAAAAAGGCCATGTTAAAGTAATGTGTTTTCAGCAATGTTTTAAAGTGCTCTACTGTATTAGCCTGGCGAATTCCTATTGGCAGGCTATTCCAGATTTTAGGTGCATAACAGCAGAAGGCCGCCTCACCACTTCTTTTAAGTTTAGCTTTTGGAATTATAAGGAGACACTCATTTGAAGATCTAAGGTTACGATTTGGAATATAACGTGTCAGGCATTCCGATATATAAGATGGAGCGAGATTATTTAAGGCTTTATAAACCATAAGCAGTATTTTAAAGTCAATCCTGAATGACACAGGCAACCAGTGTAGTGACATCAAAACTGGAGAAATGTGTTCGGATTTTCTTTTCCTAGTTAGGATTCTAGCAGCTGCATTCTGCACTCGTTGCAAGTGATTTATGTCTTTTTTGGGTAGTCCTGAGAGAAGTGCGTTACAGTAATCTAATCTACTGAAAACAAAAGCGTGAATTAATTTCTCAGCATCTTTCAATGATATAAGAGGTCTAAATTTTGCTATGTTTCTTAAGTGAAAAAATGCTGTCCTAGTGGTCTGATGAATATGCGATTTAAAATTCAGATTACAGTCAACGGTTACCCCTAAGTTTTTTACTTCCGTCTTAACTTTTAATCCTAGTGCATCAAGTTTATTTCTGATAACCTCATTGAATCCATTATTGCCAATTACTAAAATTTCAGTTTTCTCTTTATTTAGTTTGAGAAAATTACTATTCATCCATTCAGAAATACCAGTAAGACATTGTGTTAGTGTATCAAAAGAGTCGGAGTCATCAGGTGCTATTGATAAGATAGATAGATAGATAGATAGATAAGAACTTTATTTATCCTGAGGGAAATTCTTTTGTCATATACATGCTCAGTGCAACAAGAGGAATAAAGATAAGGTATTAAAGAGTTAAAAAGATCAGTAATAATAGTGCAAACAGAATAACAAAATAAACAGAATAACAAAATAACTCTAAACAAAGTATCAAATAACTATAACTATAACTAATAGTTTGTATTATAACTATATAACTAAATTGGGCAAAGCAACAAACAACTATAACTAAAACTATAACAGATATAATAAAACTATAGATTATTAGTGCAAGTGGTAATGAAAAGTGACTAGTGTTTATGCTATAAATAAATGAGATAGCAGCATGTGATGATGGGAAGGATCACCTACAGAATGAGGACGAATTATACAGTCTTATTGCCACAGGTAGAAAGGATTTCCTGTGGCGTTCGGTTCTGCACTTGGAGGCAATGAGTCTTTTGCTGTGTGTGCTCTGATGACCCATCAAGGAGGCATGCATGGGGTGAGAGGGGTTGTCCATGGTACCGAGAAGCTTTTTCAGCATTCTCCTCTCAGACACCTCCGCCATGCTCTCCAGTCTGACACCCAGGACAGAACCAGCCTTTTTAATCAGTTTGTTCAGCCTGTTGGCCTCAGCTGTCTTCAGCCCACTGCCCCAGCACACAGCTGCAAAAAACACCACACTCTCTACCACAGAGTGATAGAACATAGTCAGCATTTTCCTACAGACATTGAAAGACCTGAGCCTCCTCAATAGGTAAAGTCGGCTCTGCCCTTTCTTGAAAACCGTGTTGGTGTTCTTGGACCAGTCCAGTTTACAGTCAATGTGTACCCCCAGGTACCTGTAGTCCTCAACCACCTCAACATCAGTTCCTCTGATGGTGACAGGGGTGGGAAAAGGAGCCTGTTTCCTAAAGTCCACAACCAGTTCCTTTGTCTTTGTGATGTTTATCTGTAAAAAATTTAGCTCACACCACTCCACAAAGCTGTCCACCACCCTCCTGTATTCATCCTCCTGTCCTTCCCTGATACAGGCCACAATGGCAGAGTCATCAGAGAATTTCTGCAGATGACATGACCGAGACCTGTACCTGAAGTCAGACGTGTAGAGGGTGAAGAGGAAGGGTGATAGGACAGTTCCCTGCGGTGCCCCTGTGCTTCTCAGGATGCTATCAGAGCAGCAGCTCTTCAGCCGGACATGCTGTGGTCGATTGGTCCAATATTTATATGTGGCAAAAGCTAAATGCTTTTTCACTTTTTTGTTATTCATAGCAAGGCATTTTTACATATTCTGTATTCAGAGTCAGCCTGAGGATTTTAAAAGCATATGAGCATTACCACAAATATTTAGGAGTGACCTTGAAAAAAAAATATTTGACAGAAATACTCTCAGTAAAACTAGGAAGTGATTTGAAGTTTTGTGGCTTAGTACACACAACAAGAAATTATCTTTCTATAAATTATTTCTTTGCAATTCAGTCCTAAACACTTTTTCTCAGTTTCTCCATTTCTATCATTGCTGCCTATACAGTATTGCCTGCAAATTAAAGTACAGGGTCAGAGGGAGATGGGGTAATATTCTGCACTAGTAAGAAACTCGCCTTGTCCATTGTAGGGCACATTCATGCAGACACACCCTGCATTGGGGCAATTAGCAGTATAAATTCAATTTAACAACATCCACTTGAATAGTGAACTGGAGTAAAGGTAGAAATCCACACAAACACCACAGAATAGCCAAACTGCATACAGAAGACACACAAATACTGTGGGAGTTAGCCATATAAGTAATTAAAAAAAAGAAAAAAACTTGATACAGTTACTGCGGTGGGTTGGCACCCTGCCTGGGATTGTTTCCTGCCTTGTGCCCTGTGCTGGCTGGGATTGGCTTCAGCAGACCCCCATGACCCTGTGTTCCGATTCAGCGGGTTGGAAAATGGATGGATGGATGATACAGTTGATGCTTAGTAGTGGCAAGAAAAAGACCAGGAATTTTATCTTGTTCTTGTTTCTTTTAACAGTAATTACTAATTTACATTAAATTATTAGCATAACCATCCATCATCGTTTTGATGTCAGATTTAGGGACTATCCCAAAAGCATTGAGTGCAAGGCAGAAAACCAGCTCTGCATTGGGCAAATCATGTACAAATCAACACACTGAGTAAACTACCAAAATGCTTTGGCATGAGCTGAGAAAAACAGATTACCTGGAAAAGAACCCACATATAATTGGAAAGAACATGTATAGCTTGACTCACAGAGGGACTGGATTAGGATTTGACCATTTTTCTGGGGTTATGGTGTACTAGCACTAACCACAGTGCTACTTAAACTTGGTTATCATTGTGCAAACTTTTTACTGAGTTTGTTAAATTGCGAAGAGTTTTCAGTCTTTTTAACTGTCATGTTATAAAAAATTCACAATCCCAATTCCCGCCTGAAACCTATCCCAATAGTATCACGTACAAGGGAGGTGTGACCTTAGAAAATGAAACCAGTCCATCACATATGAGATCTGAATAACCCCTTATTCTAAAATGCATACCTTTGAGACATAGGAAAAAAAGGATAAAGAGCAAACTAACAGAGATCAGGATAATGGGTCTGAGTGGCAATGATATCCACTGTCCTGCAGCAAATATAAATAACTTTTTTTTATTATTTTTTTTTGGGTGCATAAAGAAGAAAAACACAATCAAAAACATTTTGTTAAATTTTCACATAACTTTACATATTTTTACATATGACTTTATTATTATATTATAACTTATTATTATGTGTACCAATCAAACATGCTTGCATGTGTTTAATATCAAATTTAATTTAACTGAAGTATTGTGTTATTTTGTTAATAGTTTCAAGGATTGCTTAGTTTTTATTCTTAAATGTCTATTGCTACAACATATACAATTTTGGATTTTGAAACTGAGTTGATTTAATTTTTCTGATCCTTTTCAGTTAATAACCCAAATGATGTGCTCATTACAATAAAATGCTTTCTCATATTTTCCTTCCAGTTAAAACTGACTCATAAACTGATACTTCACTCATTTGCCAGTTTGTATATATGGAAGCATATTTGTTTTATTTCCTGAATGTGGCTGCTCCAACTTTGAGGTTATGTAGGCAGCCAGGAATATCAATCAACTGTTCATATTGTGTTTGACCACAATAGCCTGAGGCCAGGGAATACAGCTGGATAAACTCAAGAACTGCTCGAGACAGAAAGAAATGTTTCTCCAGTACATCAGGTTTGCAATGCTTCACACTCACAAACTGCCACTGAGTGGAGATTAACCATAAAGATGGCATTCTAAAACAGATTTTGACCTGCCAAATGCTTACAGATCATTGTTTACCACAGCCAAAGGCATTCAAGAATATAATCTGAAAAGGTACATTGAACAGAGACTGTTTATTTTCTAATGAAGCATTTTTTAATATCTTTCCTGGTTCCTTTTCTTTGGTATGTATCATGTTTACACAGATGTACACCTCTACTTTGAATGACTAAATCTTAGGAATTCACTCTAAAACACTTAGGAATTAGTTAAGGCCTTTCCTCACATCATTTTATACAATTATAAATGTTTTCAAAATTGTGAGCCAAAAAATAATTTGTTGGCTGGATTCCATGCACATTTGGCTACTTGTATTAGAATAATCTGAAACAGAGCACATCATTCTTCTTCTTCTTCTAAATTTTTATATGCTTTAAAATGGGTGATAAAATAAACAGTTGTTGAAAATGACAGCTGGCTGTTCTTTTGACCTTCACAAAGACATTTTTTTCATATTTTAATAATATTCAGCAAATGCTGTTGAAATGAAATGCTTATTGTTAGATGCATTTTCTTATATGCCATATGTACACTGATATCACAGTACTATATAACTGAATCCACAGATGCCTTGATAAATGTTTTAGAGCAGGCTGTCTCTCATTTGTGCTTAAATATAACTGTAGTTGTCCAGTCTATAATAGGTTCTTGATTGGGATGTAAAGCTATGTTTATTTTATTAGGAAATTAAAAAAATCTTTGACAAGTAGGGTAGTTCTAAGTGATATATAACATAAATAATACATTCAGTCGTCATTAGATATAAAGAGAGATTGAAGACAGTATTTTACTTGCACTACAGAGGCACTTCAAGACATGAATCAAGAATAAGGAAAATAGAGTTACATACAATTTAATGAAAATAGCATCATAAAGAAGGCTTATTTTTAACATTGGATCTTTGCAAATGGTCTATTGTAATAATAAGGTAAGCTATTTACACTTTTCTAAAATGCAGTAATCTTTTAAATAAATAGATTGTTAATAAAGGCAGTTCAAGAGTTCAATGTTGACATTGATGGACCTGGTTTTTGGCTGACTGAGCCTGAATTGCATCATGCCTATAGGCCATCCCTACATGTTTCCAGCGTATAATTCACAGAATCTTAGGCATATGCTTAAAATCAGATTTATTACCTTAAGTGAGGATAGCTCATTCAAATATAGGATGAAGCTATAATGAAAAGAATGCATGATAATTCAGAATAGCAAGCACCAAACTACATCATGTAGACCTAATGTACAAGTTGGAAGCTTAACTTTGCCCCAAAGAAGCCTTTGTTATGTATGAGTAGCAAAAATAAACACACTCATTCTCTATGCTCTTCAGTGGTAGCTTAACATCTGTTTTTTTGCTGTTAAGGTACGCAAAATCCATCCATCCATCCATTATCCAACCCGCTGAATCCGAACACAGGGTCACGGTGGTCTGCTGGAGCCAATCCCAGCCAACACAGGGCACAAGGCAGGAACCAATCCTGGGCAGGGTGCCAACCCACCGCAGGTACGCAAAATTAGATCCCATAATTTCATCCTTGAGTGTTTTGGATTTAGCTAATTTTTACACAAGGACTTGGGTTTAATCCCCATTCACGTTAGTATCAGTATGGAACTTGTACAGTTTCCTCCTGTTCTTAGGGGTCTTCTCTAGGACTGCTTTCTTCCCATAAAGTTAGATTAGTTCATGTCTCTAAATCAGCTATGAGGAAGTGCTTTTTGATGTTTGTATAAGCATGTGACTGACAGGGGCCTTATCCAGATTTAGTTATTGTCTCATTCACAATGCTAATACAATGGGTTTCGAAACTTCATTACCCAATAATCTCAATAGAAAGTTAAAAAATGGAAGAACAGTGAATTTTGAACATATTCCTGGGTGGCCTTGGAACCCATTCTTCTCTAACCTCAGGTGGGAATGTGACTATGGTGGCTAGTATCATGTTCCAGAAAGACAATAAGCCAGCATTTCTCAACCTTTAAGTATTTGCGACCCGAGTTTTCATAACAGTTTTAATCGTGCCCCACCTAACATTGTTTTGAAATGAAGATGCATATTTTATTATACCTACTTAACTTTTATCAACATTTATCTAACTCTATATTTATTGTTCTAGTATCAGAATGTTTAAGTTAATTTGTTTTGGTTTCAACAGATGTTTTTTTCATATTTTTGATTCTTGTTTTCTTTTTTTCACATCTTCGCGCCCCCCCTTTTTGTTACTTCAAGCCCCCTAGGGGGGCCCGCCCCACAGGTTGAGAACCACTGCAATAAGCCCAATCCAGGGAGATCAGAGACGAAGTGAGAAAACAGCCCTTTTATGTCAAGTGATCATGGAGGGATATACAGTGAAAGAAACTTTAAAGGAATGACATTTTGCATGTTTCGATTATGAGAGGATGTTCCATGTATCCCATAAAACTTAAACTGCCTTTAAAGCTTATATAAAAATTATTAAAGTAAAAGTGTCCCAATGAAAAAAAACAGATTCAGTCCCCTTGAATTCTTATTTTCTAAGTATCCTGCCCATAATTGTTAAAGTTTAATTGCCAATAATTAATACATTCAATAAATTGTTCATTGTACAAAATGCCCCCCCCCCAAACGTTTTCACCTTTTATTATGATATACCATTCAACCTTAAATGTATGAAAACTGGAATTCTTTCACATTAACTAATAAAAAAAACATTGTATCACACCTAATTGGAAAAAAGTAACTGATACTTCTATATACATTATGAATAAAGCATAGATAATGCCAGTTTCTGCATGCTTTTCTTTTCATTTTACCTTTAAATAAATGCTAGCATGACCAGTTTGTAATGAAAATCACTTAAATGGACAGTACTTGTGTGTAATTAAGGTGTTTCACATAAACGGTTACTTAAATAAATGTTTAAGAAGTCTCATAGCTTGTACAGCTCTCATAAAAAAATGAATCACAGGCAATGGAAAAGTTAGACGAATACCAATCAAGAAAAGTATGTAAGATCATTTCTAAAACATTTAAAATGTACTACATCTCATGTAATTCACCAAACACTAAGGTGACTTTTAAGTATAGTGATAATTTCATGCTTCCCTGAGTATCAATGTTTATAATCTTTAGATAGCCAAGAATTTTACTAATTGTAGTGTCGTCCTGCTGAATTGCTATAGCCCAAGCTTAACAAACTCACAAGAATAAATTCTTACACATCTTCAGTACCATTTGTATCTTGAATGAATACTATACACAGTGGATATTCACGTTGCTTGCAAACCACTTTTTTCCATTTCCTAAAATGTTTCACAGTGAGTGTATGCTATTCTGTGGAATGATTTGATAGTCCAACTCCTGTTGCTGTATTCTCCAATTTGGGTAGAAATGTAATGTTCAGCTGTAAGCATCTTTTTTAAAATGAACAGTATTCAAAAACAGTTTAATTCGTCCCTACCTGCTAATCAATGAATTATGTAAGTACCAAACTGAAGAGGCACTGGGAGATGGAAATGTGTCTTGATGGCACAGTTTAATATATGCATCAAGATAATTTTAAAAATAAATAACAGTATGAAGTGCTAGCCAAGAATTGGAAAATCTGCTATTAATCCTATAATTCATTAAGTTCCCTGCTTTTTAAAATTTTGTCTTAAAGCCAAAGCCTACACAGTAAAATGCAATTAAAAAGAAATGTTGAAATCAGTTAATACTGTAGGATTCCATTATTTTTTAAACATTCATATAATTCCCAAACATACTTAACCCAATTCAGGGTCACTGCGAAGCCAGAATCATCTCTGGGTAAGACACCAGTCCAACAGAGGACAGATTCCCACATACACCCACACTCTTTGTAGTACAGTTCAGAGTTACCTGATTAACTTAACATGCACTTCATCTGGATGTGGAAGGAATTCCAAAATATACAATGAAAAAAGAACAGCACAAAGAACATGTGGAGCATACAGACAATAACAATTATGGCATTCAAACCCAGTCTTCTGGTACTACTATATAAAGCTACAGGCCTAACACACAGATTGAAAATATAAAAATAACTTTTTCAGCACTACACATCAAAAATATTTTTAAACAAATTTGCAGGTAAATGTTTATAATCCTTAATGACATTCTTGTATTTAAGCACACAATATTTGATGTGTTTTTTAGGTAACAGTGTAGCAAAATTAGACAATAGAAGCTGTTGCAGCCACTTTCCTGCTATAAATAAGCATTACCTTAATTTTCCTTCATTTTGCTTTAATACCATGTTTTTTTTTCTTTGCTTAACACATTTGTCAGATTGCAATTGTAAATATCAGAGAAAATCAGGACATGCATTTAAAAGCTCACCAGTTGCTTGGTTTGTTATGTTATTGTTAAAATTAAAATTACAGCTTTTAAAATATTCAGAAGAGCTTAGGTCTGTTGATTACTCTAACAGTGTGTTCTAAACAATCAAGAAATCCTCTCCAAACCACAGCAAATTTTTTATAAAAAGGTAAAGTCTTTTATGACTCTATAGAGGGTGATTTCTAACAAAAAAGAAGAAAAATATGTAAAGGTTATTTCTCAGCTGAAAAATAAATGTAATAAGAATCATCCAACATAAACTTCAGGCTGTGATTAAGAGATTGTGCTATAAACTACCAGAGGGCCAATTCAGTCTTCACAATTGACTGACTATGTGGCAATTAGAAAAATCACTTGCCAGCAATGTGGCAATTAGAAAAATCACTTGCCAGCACTCTAAATGTAGAAGCTTTATAGAGCTTTAATTGGTGGCAACTAGCAGTTTGGAGGAAAGTCTAAAAAAGTACTACACAATAAAGAGAATACTAGATTTTTCCTCTATTTATGTTCTGTAGATGCCAACAAAAAAAATCTCTGCAAATGTTTACTTTTTCTCACAGAACGGCTCCAACATTTTACATTGTATAGTTTACATTCGTCGAGACACAATGTCTTCACTGTTTTAAACAATCTAATGATTGTTATCTAAATGACTTTCATTCTTAAAATAAGAAACTACTACCCACAGAGCCTAATTGGATGGCTACATTCACTGTGACCGACCCAAAAATAATCAATGTGACAAATTAATTTTAAACAATTATGTTTGTCATTTTAGTGTTCAAAATTTAGATTACCATAGGTGACAATTACATCAAATCTGAAATTAGTTACCTCCTTGTCTACAGTATATATGAGTTATCTGTTTTATTTATACACGTTCCTAAGGCAAAGTGCAGAAAATAATCCAGCCAAGTCTTCTGATAGCTTTCAGGATAATAAGAGCAGGTTACTGCCCAGTTTCATTTGACATATCTGCATCTGTTATAACACTCATTAAAAACACGGGTTCAACAAAACATTTTGAAATTGTTATTTTTGAGCTTGAGTCTCATCTACAATGACAGACAATAAAAATACAATAAAACAAGCACAACGCCTGCCTGCATTCTAGTTTCTAGCATATTCATCACTTTAATCTTGCTCCATCTCTTACAGTCCTTCAATGTCTTACAGTCCTTCTTCTGTATGTCCTCTAAAACTCAGATTTCTCTTTTTCGTTCCTTTGCTCAAACTCACCTCTAACCAAAAGCTCACATAATTTTGATTTGAAATGGACATGAAATAGGAGCTTACTATTTTGGGGAATTCTTTGCATTTAGCACAAAGATCAGAAGGGAAGTACTAACTTAAAATACTCTGTGTAATGTTTGAAAGAGTCATTTTACCCAGTAAGATTAAAAAAAAATAAATGAGGAACTGAAGAAACAAAAGATGATCAATAGCTAGAGTTAGAACAAAAATAAACAAACTAATTGTTCAGTCAATACTAGTTTAGTTTATGGTTCTTCATTACATGTAGTACAAACAGAGCATCAACTTATTTAAAACATAATTTCACAATAATCATTAGAGTGATTTAAGTTTAACCAGTATATCCTGTTTACATTTTAATCACTCTGTGAAATTGGTAATACAGCAAACTACAGTATGTAATAAAAAGGACAGCAGCAGACACTACAAATAATAGATAAAGAATTCATTTTTTACATTTCATTTTATGTTTTTACACTTCAAAATTTGCATATATTTTATATAGTTTCTCATTTACTGATCTTGCTATCTGTAATACAGGCTAGCATGGATATGGGGTTTACAACGGCAACTTTGAAAATTAAGCAGGAACCAATCTTACATACAATGTCATTCTATCAGTGGGCACACTCAGTCAAATACTTGTAGTCATACTTGGCCAATTTACAGTTGCCAATCAACCTAACTTTCCTTTCTGACAAAATCCACAAGGAAAACACAAAGGGCCAGTGCTATGACTGAAATGTGGAGCAGTGAGGTAACAACAAAAAATGATAACATAGCATTGTCAAGCCTACTTAATCCAGTTCAGGTCATGGCAGGGGCAGAGTCTATTCAAATTATTATCATTTTTTTCAAAGTATTTTCTGGGATAGTCCAATTACAACTGTCTATATTAAGCGTAGGCCAAGAAATTAGCACAGTTTTATGCAACATATATTGTGTGTATGTTTAAGGGGATTGTGTCTGTGTTAAGGTAATTCCTCTCTATGTGACATGTATTTAAAATTACAATTTTCTGTAGTTTTATGTTGGTGTATTGCTTTATTTGTTATGACTGAAGGCTTTGTGTAGAGTAGTCTAGTGCTAGATACAACAATGGGAACAATGATCACCTTATCTATTCCCCACAAGAGATGCATTTCTGTGTATATTTGTATTTTATTTGTTTGTGGATTTCGTAAGCTGTATGTGTTTGGTATGGCAATGTCTCAATATAGTTTATTTGTAGCATTTTCTATTACTGTGATGAAAGTGCATATACCATATGGTTTGTACATGTCTTTTAGTTTGTTTTATAGTGCTATTTCTTAAGGTATCATTGCCATCTGATTGTGTTTGTGCCTGTAGTTTATCTATGTCATTAGTTTAAAACCCAATGTGATGTGTTGGTTTATTTATTGTTCCTTGTGGCAGTATCTGCATTTACAGTCTGTAATGCTAGCATCCGTAAGAATATATTTTCCATAGTTTCTTGTGTTTATAACTTGGTCTTGTATGGTTAGCATAAACCTTTCTCTCTCTCACCAAATATATCGTCACACCTTAACCAACTATTTGATGCAGTCTTATCCACACCAGGCTGATCAAGTTCATGTGGAATTCTGCCATGCAATATTTTCGGGGTCTATGCTTGTGTTTTAAGTTGTGTGGTTATTATGCCCTCTGTGATGCCATCTGTCGCATGTAGGTTAAGGAGTGCGTATTTTGTGTCTGCTTGAACTATTGTTTTCTGTAGTTATTGTGAAGTAATTTGAGAAGGCAGACTTGCAATATGCTGTAGTCGCTGTGGTGTGTTGGTTACAACACAGGAACTAATCCAACCATTTCAGGAACATCGCTGTTGAAATGCCAAAAATTCACATGAAGTAGAACAACTGCACAGGTAGGTGAGTAGGTATATGTGTGGTTATTTGGTCAACAACGCACAAACTTAAACTTTCTCTAGTGGCTCCAGTAGTTCCAGCTTTCACGAGGTACATCTCACAAACGCACATGCTCACTGCACGCTCCATGGTTTTCATGGTTAAACTTGCAAAGGCCTCACACAACTCTCAATTACTTCCACGGAAATTTGTACCTTGATCACAAAGCAATTCATAGGGTTTTCCTCGTCGTGGAATAAAGCGTCGAAGGGTCATTAAGAAAGAGTCTGCATCCATGCTATTAAATATGTCCAAATAGACACACCTGGTTGTAAGACATTTGAATACCACTCCCTATCTGTTCTCATTACGACGGCCAACCTTCACAATAAAAGGCCCAAAGCAATCCACTCCAGTACTATAGAATGCTGGCTTAAATAAACAGAGCCGGGCTAGTGGCAGGTCAACCATCTTAGGCATTTGAGGTTTAGCTCGCCATCTTTGACACTCTCTGCAAACATGCTGATGTTTTCTAATTACCTCTCTTCCTCTCAGGATCCAGTATGTGCGCCTAATTTCAGCAAACAAACATTCTGGTCCAGGGTGACTAAGTTGTTCATCAAATCTTTGAATCAGCAATTTTGTCATAGGGCGAGTAGGTTCCAATATAATAGGATGCATTGCATCAGATTCCAACTGCTCAGCACGTCGCAGCCTACCGCCAACTCTGATAATTTCACTGGAATGGTCAAATTCTGGAGATAAGGCTATCAGTCTGCTACTAGAAGAAACAGTTTTACCTTCTTGTAGTTGATTGAAGTCATCAGGAAAACTATCTATTTGTGCCCTTCGTACAAGTAACAATTCAGCCTTTTGGTAATCAGAGGCACAAGGTTGATGGTCTTGCTCAGCTCCTTTAACTAATCTCACAGTGGCTTCCAACAACTCACCATAGGTGCAAAACTGACTAGTATCTGGAATAGTTGGTACTGAACGTAGGAGGACTGTACAGGGTTTAGGAGGCTTTAATTCGGCTATATCTTCAGCAACATTGGTGCAAGTCATTTCAGGCCAATCCTTTTGGTGCTGTAAGAGAAAGGGTGATCCAAATCGCCCGTGACCAGGTTTTGCTATCTGTATTAGGGTCTTTCCTCTAGTAATGTAATTGTCAGGGTTATTAACAGAGTCTACGTAGTGCCAGGTATCATGTTCTGTTAGCTCTTGAATCTCAGCTACTCTGGTGCCCACAAATACCTTAAATCGGCATGAACTAGAATGAAGCCAATTAAGAACAGTTGTTGAGTCTGTCCACAAAGTGACACTCCTGATCGGTATGGATATTTCTGTTTTGAGTAGCTTGGAAACTTGAGCCCCTGTCAAAGTGCCACAAAGTTCTAACCTTTGGATTGAAAGCTAACGCTTTGGGGCTACTCTGGATCTAGCCATTACAAAGGAAACCTGCCAGTTGCCTTTACAGTCTTCCATTCTGAGATAGGACATTGAACCATAGGCCCATTCTGAGGCATCACAGAATATGTACAGCTCCCACCTGGTTTCTGGGACATCCATAACAGTTGTTTGGTAGCACTGGGGGAAAGTAACCTTTGATAAGTGAATTAGCTCTGCCTCAAATGAGCACCAGGCCTGAAGTAAATCTTCAGGGAAGAGGGGGTCGCTCAATGTTGCTCCTTTTGCCAAAGCTGCTGAACTAATACCTTTGAGTAGTGAATTGAATAAGGAACCTAAGTGGGTCATACTGACTTGCTAGAACTTTATAAATATTCCTTATTGTGGGCCTGTCATACTTAATTGTCCGATACCTGTAGCCTAGAGTGTCAGAAGAGCAATACCAGCACAAACCCAGTGTAGGCTCTGGAGAATGTATTCGATCCTGAGCTAGCCACAGTTCACTCATTTCAGACTGTGCTTCGTTTGGTAAGTGACCTATCACAGTAGGATTGTTACTAGCCCACTGTTGTAACTGAAAACCTCCTAAATTAAGAAGATTTATTAATTTATCCACCATGTCCTTCGCCTCTTTAAATAAGGAGAAACTGTAGAAAATTGTCAACATAAAAATGCCTCCCAACTTCTAATCTCATATCATCACCAAGTTCAGTATGATTATGAACATGAGTTTGCAAGGCAAATGTAGCACAGCATGGGCTACAAGTTGTGCCAAATGGCAAAACTTGCCACTCATAGATGTCAGGATCCATCGTTTGTCTAATATCTTGCCAAATGAATTGAAGGAGGACCTTATCCCTTTCTAACAGGCGTACCTGGTAGAACATAGCCTAAATGTCTCCACTAACAGCCACAGTATGCTTTGTAAACCGAATTAGCACTCCTAATAGTGATGGGCCTAAAGTGGGGCCAGGTAACAAGTACAAATTTAGCGTTGATCGTCTGAACTGAAATGAGCAGTTGAAAATTAGCCTGTTCTTACCATTATGATGAACTATATGGTGAGGGATGTACCACGATTCTTGACTAGCTACTGCTTCCCTCAGTATTTTAGTGATATAGCCTGCTTCCTCTAGTTTCTCTACTTCCACAGTATAGATGGCTGCAAGTTGTAGATTTTTTGCTAGTCTTTTCTCTGTACTTCTGAGACTTGTCATCACTGCTTCTAATGAAGAACTCAGGCAGGGCATGTCCCTTCTTCGTAACAAAAGAGTTGTGTATCGCTGAATTCCGTCCACTTTTATTCGAGTAGTTTGACTTTGAAGAAGAAGTATGGCTTCTTTATCCTTCTTGGATTGAGTGACTGATTCAACATTCCTATAGGGCACACAATCTAGTTGTCAAAGTCTTTCCACATTTTTAAACAGTTCAGTATCTGGGGACTAGAAGGAGGAAAACAAGTACTGCATGGAAGACATCTGATGTTTAAGTCCCCATACAGGTCCTGCAATGTCCATCCCAAAGAAGTCTTGATTGCTGCTGGCCCTCCTGGTGCGCCAAGGCATACAGGCTCGAGTGGGTTGAGTAAGTGGGGATGGTTGGCTCCAATGAGTAGAAGGGGATGGGCATTTTCAAAATGAGGAATATTCAAGCCTTTAAGGTGTTGATACTTCTCCTGAGGAGTAGTCATCAGGTGGGAATGTTCACCCAATGCTAGCCGTGTCGCAGTAAAGGCATGCTGGATCTTAAATTTCCTTTGTGACTGTGATTGCAGGAGTTAGCATAAATGAAACTGATGCTCCCTTCAAAGTCTCAATGTCATGTCTAACTGTCCTTAACATCATCTTTTCAGATTCTCCCTCTAAGCCAAGCTCTTTGGCTGCTGCTGAAAGCAAAAGAGTTCGTTCAAAGCCATCGTCTCCAAGGCTCTGTTGCCATTATAAAGCATTACCTTAACTACCTTAAGCAACACATAACTGCCATCACTGGGTCTGTCACCATAAAGTGTCTCAGTAGATGAACTCAGCACACAGGTATCCTGTTTTGGGGGGAGAGTGTTAACTTCATGCAAGACCTTAAGATGTTTCCCTTTACATATATTGCAGGGTTTTTTGAGATTACACTGAGCTGCTTGATGCGAACGTCCACACCTCCAGCACCGTTTCTTGGTTTTGATCCAGTCTATAATTTGCTCTTTAGTGAACTGCTGGAATGTAGGACATTGACTAATGAAGCGCTCTGTATTTTCACAATATGGGCAGTAAGGTTTAGGCTTTTCTTTCTTCTTCTCCGTTGGCTCATCTATAGAAGGATTGGAAGTCTCAGTCGCAAAGCTTTGGTTTGCTCCAAGTAAGACCGTAGATGGTTATGGTCCACATTTAAGTTCTCTGTGTTTCTCCACTTATCTGGGCTGTCCTCCTGAATCGTGACACCACACTTCAAATTTTAACCAAGTTGAGAGATCAAGTAAAGCATAGATTGCTCGTGGTCTATGCAGCATGTGTCTGCAGAAGTTCGGCCGAAGGTCTGGTGGAAGCTTTGTCAACAGATGAGCTACATGAGATCCACATCTGAGTTCAATGTCACCCTCAGGCCCTATGGTTCCCAGCATACCTACTAATGCTTGCACATTTAAAGCAAACTTCTCAAAGGCTTCTGTATCCCCAGTACGAATAGCTGGAGAGTTCATGACTGCTGAAATTTTCTTCAAAGCCAATTGATGAGGTTGTCCATATTTTTCAGTAAGAGCTGCCATGATATCAGTATACGGGTAAGGAGAGTTCAGGTATGCATCAGCTATTAAACGGGCTTCCTCTAGCTTCAGGTGCTCGACCAAAATCTTGTACTTGAATTGCTCTGTACTGCTTGCAGGGAGAAGGTTGGTTAGAGCTATCTTGAGCCGTGCAAACTCACCAGGATCTTTATGGATGAAGTCTGGGATTGAAAGTTTAGGTCCCCTATAGAAGGTCTCTTTTGCCTGTGGAAAGTACTCCCGCTGGGGATGATCAAGAGTGTACTAATCACATTCCGTGGGACCTAGGAGATGCAGGATATACTGGTGAAGTGGCTGCAGAGGAGGCAGACGAGGAATACGAGGAAGAGGAGTAGGAGCAGGTGTGTTAGGATCCACACAGTACTGATGTAAGGGTGGATGTTGCCTGGTTGGTGTCCTTTGAGGAAGTGCATCACGATTCAAATGGGAAAGGGAATCTGGTCTAGGTGGAGAAGAGTAGGGCGGGATTCTGCGTTGTCTACTTTGGGCTCTTATTTCACGCATCTGTGCCACCATCTCTTCGATTAGATCAAGCATCGCATCAGACTCCTGGCTAGGTTTCGGATCCTTCTGCACATGGACAGGTGATAAAGGTGCATTAAAACTGTTATTACTTACATTATTTCCTTCCCACTGTTTCTGCTTTCTTGGCAGGTCCTCGTTGTAGTTGTAGTTGCAAGGGGCATTTGAAGTCCTAGGAGATGGCACTGGTGTTCGATAGATAGTCCATGGTGCAGGAACTGGATCAGCCTTTCTTAATGAGTCAGGACTAATATTAGAAAGGTTAGTAGTCTTTGATTGTGAGTGTTCATAGTCTGTCTCAAGCTGTAACTTTCTATGAGAATTATTCTGTGCTCCTGGTGAAGCTATCTCTAGTTCTCTACAATTTGGTGTTACTTGAGCTTGCAGAGTTTGAGGTAACATTATTCTGCTGGCATCGTAATCCTCTTTTTGGTAAATTGTGTGCAGTACTCCTAGCCGCAGTGAAGATGATGCTTCTAGAACCCTGTAGCCTGTATAGCTTAAATCATAATCCTCTAAGTAACGCGGAGGGCGCAATTGTCTTCTTGGATAGGTTGCTCCAGCTTGCTGGTTGGAGTAAGGATACATGTTTCACAGTAACCACTGCAATCCGGCTCGAAGGACCAAAATTATTGTGAAGTAATTTGAGAAGGCAGACTTGCAATACGCTGTAGTCGCTGTGGTGTGTCGGTTAGAACACAGGAACTAATCCAACCATTTCAAGAACATCGCTTTAATGTTGAAATGCCAAAAATTCACAGGAAGTAGAACAACTGTACAGGTAGGTGAGTAGGTATATGTGTGGTTGTTTGGTCAACAATGCACAAACTTAAACTTTCTCTAGTGGCTCCAGTAGTTTTGGCTTTCATGAGGTACATCTCACAAACGCACATGCTCACTGCACACTTCACGGTTTTCACGTGACCATGCTTCAGCGCCTTAAAGGCACACAAACCTTTTTTACAGTATTGCTGATATATGTTGCTTTGTTTTGGAATTGTAAGTTGTGTTGTTTTACTATTATAATTTGTACTGTTTCATCCTCATCAACGTCCTGTTTTATTTGTTCAGGTCTTTTTTGTGCAATGAGATTATGTGTGAGATTCTTTGTTCTGTGGTTTATATGTTTGGGTATTTCTGTGTAAAGACTATGTGTAATTTTTAACAGTAATATGTCTGTTTCTAGTTCTTCAAATTTATATTTATTCATGAAGAACAGCCATAGCAGGCCATTACAGTAGCCATACTTTGGCCAATGCTGCTTTCATCACCAGTAGCCAAAGGGAGATTGTAGCTCATTTTTCCAATGTGAGTCTCTACCTAACTCACAAATGCAATCCATTTTATCTTGGGTAATGGCCAAGCCAGTATGAGTTCCATTTCTAATTATGACCATTTTTGATTTAATATTTAATATCTCAGTTGGAGTTGGTAGTGATCTGCCTTTTGTCTGGCCCTTACTGGCATGGGTGACCCCAAGAGAAGCATAAAGCTCCTGATAGCATTGCTTTAAGGATCATAAAGTCTCACAAGCCCCCTAGCCAAAACAAGGTGGTAGATCTTAGGGGCAGTCATTATTATTATTATTATTATTATTATTATTATTATTATTATTATTATTAT
>JANRMT010062813.1:57214244-57246126 GCA_026402145.1 Polypterus bichir lapradei
ATTATTATTATTATTATTATTATTATTATTATTATTATTATTATTATCATGTATTATGTATTTAGAAGACTGTTACAATTTATGCTTGTTGAGCTAGAATTCTCTGTCTACAGTATGTCTGAAAGCATGTATATCTCTATATGCAAATTGCATAATATTTTTGCTGACCATGATTTTATGCTCTGTTAAATGGAGTTTGTGGTTTTAATTGTTAGATTTCTGAAAAGGTACAGTACTCTAAGAATGTAATTATTAAAAGCACTGCTAATCAATTGAGCTGACGTTTAAAATACCCGTGATCATGACACAACACAATTCAAAATATATACATGTTTAGTAATCTGAGGCAAGAAATCAAAAATCTGTCTTGTTTGATTAGCCTCCTAAAGGCAGTATTTCAGGTCTGCAATAGCTGATTCTCCACATCTCATGATGAGATATAGGAGTCTTTCTTTTTAATGATGAAAGCACTTTGCACATTTACAAAAGAGTACAAAAGGAATAGAAGGTCAAAAAATAATATTCAACTGGAACTCTTGTCTAAGAATGCATTGAAGTATGAAACAATTGCACAGTGGTTAATATTGCCTCATAGATCCAAAATTCTGTGTTTAAATACCACACTTGGTTGTTACCAGTGTGTTTTTTACATGTGCCTGCCTGTCTGCATCATATTTTCTTGCACATTTCAAAAGACGTTTAAGTTCAATTAGTTGATGACTCTGTGTCCATGTGGGTGCTTGTGTGAGCGAGCCCTGCTATGGTCAGGTGTCCCATCCGTGGTTATTTACTGCTTTGTGCCTGGTCTAGGTACCTGCCCCCACAAACAGGAATAAGATTAGGCAACCTGGAAAATTTTATTTAATTTCAAGTTATTTCAATGAAAGACTGCTAACAATAAAGCTATGCAAATTAAGGAAATTATAAAGAACATTCCTAAATTGTTCTGTACCAATTCATAAAAAGAAAGACAACAAAGTGCACACTGGCAGTAAATATTAGTTAGGCTGCCCAAACAGAAGATTCTTCCTAAATGGCTACTATGTTTGTAAGTGAGATATTTATTTTCCCATATTATTTATGCTATGCAAAACTGAAAACAGTGATCAGCACACTAGACACATATACCTGACCTCAGCAATGGATGACAAAGCATTATAGAAAAATAATAAATGAATATTCCATTGGAAAAACATAACATATACAATCATGCTTGGACTTTTACTGCCTATGTCGATTCCATTTCTATTACTGTCACACAAAAAAACAGCATTACCCATGGGAATGTTTCTCATAGCAAAGCGTTTTTCCAACTGTACATTATGTGCTGTCCTCATAACCCACTCTCACCACTATCCCGCTCACTCTTTTTCTCCTGACAAGTGGTGGGAAAAGGGCAAGCAAGGAACAAAGGGCCTCCATAGCTGACTTCAGTGAGATACACACAAGCTTCATTCTCCCAGGTCTCATGAGAGCGGTTTAGCTCATTAAAAGTGACTTAAAGAGCAGAACAAAGGGACACTACTGTATTTTTAACCATCTAACTGTTAGCAACATTGCCAGAAATATGCCCCAGTAAAAAAGACACCCCATTATTCCAATTGGCAACTTTGACAATTTATCTATTCATAACAAATGATAGTGAAACTTGTATTTCCCCATTGTTCCTTGTTTAATAAAAAGAGAGACAGGGGGAACAAGAGTCATCAAGACCCTGTTTTTATTATTAAAGAGTAAGACCTAAACACAAAAAGACACTGTTTTACATTAAGTAATAAAAAAAGTCTCAAGATGCTTATTTGTAACCTTCTTCCTGATAGAAGTACTGCTGGAACTAAAGGATATTATGCCCAGTGGCCAAAAGGTTACATTATGCTCCCATCTGCAGCATAATTGGTGGTTGTGCATTGGTGTGAAACAAGGCAGACCGAAGTCTCAAACTGTCTGTGAAGGATTTTATAGTTATAATTTCATGCAGTGTGGTGCAGTTGTCAAATAAAGTTCAACTGGGTATCTTTATTAAAGAGAAGCATTCAGTACTCTTTGACTGTAATTTTTGTCATTTTCTGTCCTGCAGTAGAATGTTGAAAATTATAAAGCATATGGATTTTTTTAATTGAATAATTCAACTTAGACATGCTTGGCCTTTTTTATTTGCAGTCTTTTATTTTATTTTTTTACAGTTGCTGCTTGGATATTAAACAGAATATATGAAATTAAAAGTGACAGTTTAGACACTGCAGGGCAGACAGGTATTTCCCAAATGCCACCCTTCCCTTTACATCTTTTTACTTGTGTTTTATAATAAAATTCATAACCATTTTTTCACGTGTATAGATCATTTTTATGGCCTTGTGTACATCTTAGGAACACACAGTGAAAAAATACAGTAAGATTATCCACACCTTCCTCCCATCTCTTCATTTTTTAAACAATGTCAGTTCTCTATTTTACATGCCATTGTGTTAAATCAAACATAAGCAGAGCAAACTGAACTGAAAGTACTAATCATAACTGGCAAGGGCTAAGCAAAAGCAGTTATTGAAATCTTATACTGTAAGAGAGGTTATTAAACTGAAGTTTTAAGTACCTAAGGTAAATCTGAAACTAACTGCTATATACTCAAAACCTAAGCTAGATTATTTTGCTTTATTGTCTGCACTTACTGCAAACTTACAACAAGCACCACCACCTTGTAATTGTAAATCCAACTAATCTAAGAAGTGTGAGGTACAGCAGAATATGTCAAAGACTATCTACTGTAAAATGAGCAAATACTATAGTAGGTGGCTTTTGTTTTTATCCAGAATCCTTTGATTCCAGCTTTTTGTGGTTCATGGTGATCTAAGCGGATCAGATTTGCAGACAGAGAACCTATGCTATTTAAGTTTTATTTAGAGTTTTGAAGCTCCTATACTTTTGTATTAGCTTCTTTCCACTTTGTTTTTGAAGGTCCAAATTATATATTTTGGGTTTGATTTTTTTTTTAAATTGCTTATTTTACTGTCTATTTTTAGTTCATTTGCTTCCCTCTGTTCAGATGACATATGAGCTCACTGCTGTGTAATTGAAATAGTGGCAAATATGCTGCAGATTACTGGAGCTTTGATTTTTTTTTTTCAATAAAAAAGTTCATAGTGACTAAAAGTTGTCCCAGTGTTTGTCACACTGTCCCAGGCATAATAACGAGAGATCTTGGAGGTGATGGTGAACTTGGGAACCTTAAGGCTCATTGTGCAGTTCCTATATGTGGGTGCTCACACCAAAAAAAAAAAAAAAAACATGCCGAAAAAAATCAGATTTATTAAAAATGACATATGCACATTTCTACACAATTTACTCTTTAATCATAATTACAGTACCTTGATCACCACCCTGAAACATCCATATATGAATAATGCAAGTCAACCCATCCGCTAGTTTGCAGCCTCCCACCTGATACATTAAAATACCACCATCTATATAGAAGAGCATCTGGCTGCACTCCACAAAAACAGATATATGGTCAGGTCCATAAGTATTTCGATAGTGACACAATTTTCATAATTTTGGCTCTGTAATCTACCACAATGGATTTGAAACAAAGCAATCAAGATGTCATTGAAGTATAAACTTTCTGCTTTAATTTGAGGAGTTTAAGAAAAATATTGTATGACCTGTTTAGAAAAGACAAACATTTTTATACATGGTCCCCCTTTTTTCAGGGGCTCAAAAGTATTTGGTCAAACTAACATAATCATAAATATAATGATCATTTTCAATGTTTGGCTGAAAATTCTTTATAGTCAGTGATTGCCTGCAGTCTGGAACCCATGGCCATCTCCAAGTGCTACATTTCCACTTTAGTGATGCTTTACCATGCCTTTACTACAGCTGTTTTCAGTTGCTGCTTGTTCATTGAACTTTCTACCATCAGTTTTGTGTTCTGTAAGTGAAAGGCCTGTTCAGCTGGGTTGATGTCAGATAACTGATTTGGCCCTTGAAAAATTTTCCTCTTCTTTGTTTTGAAAAGCATTTGGTTTGCTTTCGCAGTATGTTTTGGTCATTGTTCATCCGTACTGTGAAGCATCAACCTATCAGTTTTGCAGAATTTGGCCAAATCTGAGCAGACACTAGAGCCCGGTACACTTCAAAATTCATCCTGCTACTTCTGCCAGGATTCATTAATAAACACTGCAGCTACGTATGATCATGTTATAAAACTGCCTCCACCATGTTTCACAAATGATGCGGTATTCATTGGATCATGGGCCATTTCTTCTCTCCTCCTTTCTCTTCTCTTTCCGACATTTTGGTATATATTGATCTTAGTTTTCGTTGTACAAAGAAAATTGTTCCTGAACTGGACAGGATTTAAAAAAATGTTTTTTGGCAAAGTCTATTCTGTCCTTTCTATGCTTGAGATTTACCATTAGTTTGCACTTTGCAGTAAATTCTCTGTCTTTACTTTCATGAAGTCTTCTCTTGATTGTAGACTTTGCCAATGATAGGTTTACCTCCCAGAGAGTGTTCTTGGTTTGGCTAAATCTTGTGAAGGGGTTCTTCTTCACCAAGGACAGAATTTTTTCAATCATCTAGCACCGTTGTCTTCTGTGGTTTTACAGACCCTGTGGTGTTGATGAGTTCACCAGTCTAATGATGGACTGTTTTTACTTACATGGACAGATCTTTGGACCTCATATTGAGAGTTCACACTGACAACTTCTAAATGCAAATTCCACACTTGGAATCAATTCCAGACATTTTACCTGCTTAATAGTTAATGAAATAATAAGGGAACTGCTCCCACCTTGCTGTGGAACAGCTTGTCAGTCAAATGTCCAAATACTTTTGAGGCCCTGAAAATGGGAGGGCTATGGAGAAAAATAGGAGGGCTATGCAGATAAATGGCTGTCATTCCTAAATGGCTCAAACAATATTTTTGGTAACCAACTTAAATTAAAGCTGAAAGTCTACACTTCAATCACATAATGATTGCATAATTTCAAATCAATTGTGGTGGCATACAGAGCCAAAATTATGTATATTGTGTTGCTGTCCACATACTTATGGACCCTGCCTCAGAGTTACTCAGGAAACTTGACAAAATGGGGGTCAATAATGTAGGCATGTTGGGTCTAATTTTATGCTATTTTGAAGTTAACAATCACAAATATGATACTATTGGTGATATTTGAGTCCTTGCCAGTGGTCCTAGCCCTTCAACAGTCACTCCTGGAAGGTTACAAATGAGAAATTTCACACATGATCATATGGCATAGTGTTTCAGACTATTCCAAGGTCTAAAATAACAAATATGATGTTATTTTTGATACTTGATCCTTTACTACGGATGTGACCCTCTATGGACATCTATCAAAGGGTGAAAAATGACAAATTGCAATTACATTTGAGATTATTTAGACTTTAAACATTTATATTGAAGCACACATTTTAATATTTTAAATATCTGATGCAACTATTTTTGATTATTATTACTTTCTCTAATTCAGACTTGTTTCCTTTGCTTTACCTAAAAATAAAAGCTGTAAAATAAAGCATTTTTTATTGTAATAATGCAATTCATCTTTAGTACTTCCTTTTTCATTAAGTTAATGTGCATAAAATACAATAATATACTGTATATAAGGAATATACCTCATTATGTGATTACTTTGTAATTACATATTCTTGCTTCTTACCCTATTTGTGATACATTTAGACATGTTTCATGCTTATTTAATAACTTGAAGATACACCTATTTGTCATTGCAAAATTAATTTAGCAAACATTCAGTGATATTCCAGAGCAAAAAGATAGGTCATGACACATAACTGTAGCCCACAGAAGAGCAACTTATCCTTGTGGTTTTATATACTTTATGGAGGCAAACTGTCCGGAATTTCTCAATATTTGGCACAGTAATGGTGTATTCAGTTTCTAAACTTTTTAACTGAACTCCCAAAAGTTCAAGTTTGTTTTTTTTTTAACATAAGTAGCACCAGTACATTTCTGACCTGATGTGCTTCTTTGGCTGAGTCTTTTATTAGGGGTCTAAGTGGCAGTGGCAAATTAAAGATGATTACCTTTACCAATATTTGTTTAACAAGACTACAAGCAATAACACATCATGGCAATCACCCCATGAAAAAATATTATTTGTGTGGAGACTTTAAAAGAATTATTATTGGAAAAATATAAACACCAGCTATTACAAGAGAAGAGTGACTCCTCTACTGAATACCACATTATTTCAAAGCCTAACCACAGTATTTTCAAAGAACTACATTACATGGTCATTGGCACTTCATATTGTACACCACACACTTCTGAACTCTTATATGTGCTTAAGGTTTTTCCTATGACTCAGCAGACTATTCTTCGTGGAGGCCTTCAGTTAATATTCACTTATTTCCCTCCATTTGAAGCGAGCAGCTCAATGCCGTAGAAACCTATGGCACCATTTTAAATCATGCTTAAAGAGCTGGAAACTTTATGTAGGATTATCTTTTCTTTACTGTGATGCAAAAATTGTCATCTGCATTGTTGGAATGTACAGTATACAATGTTTGGGGATTGTGTTTTTTATATACGTAATTGACTGAATTAGCAAGTAAATTAGTAAGCAGCTGCGGTGGGCTGGCGCCCTGCCCGGGGTTTGTTTCCTGCCTTGTGCCCAGTGTTGGCTGGGATTGACTCCAGCAGACCCCCATGACCCTGTAGTTAGGATATAGCGGGTTGGATAATGGATGGATGGATGGATTAGTAAGCAGGGAGATAGAGATACATGAATTGCTAACATTTAGCAACTCTGTTACTTGAAATGCCATATTTTCCTTAGTAATTATTAGTAACACGAGTGGTGAAAGCAGTTTAAACTCATTACAGATGGCCTGGATGGAGAAGATTTAACTCAAATCTGAGCTCTTTTTATTATTACATTATATTATGTGACTTTTTATTTATGCATTTTCCACCTGACAGTACATTTTATAGGTGTATTATCCATAAATACAAAGAGTTGTCTTAAAAAACGTGCTTTAAAAGACATCTTAATTGTAAAATTCTTAATAATCTCCAGAAGATAAAAGTTCCAACTATAATCACATTAGGACGAATCACTAGCTCTATACAAAACTGCAAAATCACATATTTCCACTACAGCTTATCATATTACGATGGTTAAAACATTTCAAAGTAATTATGCTTAAGATAATAAACATGAGTTCACTTTTCAGTTATAAATTTGTTGTTTTGATTAATATCTTAAAGTATTTAATGGTCACTATAGAGAGGATTGTAGTTCCAAGGAAATGTTACTTCTTAACTATGGCAGCTTCATTAAAAAACATTAAGCACAATGTTAATAGTAGGTCAACCCTTCAACTCTCTCACATTAACAAAACCTTTTCTAGCATGTTCGACTCTGTTGTAAACTAGTTTTTCATGAAAGTTAAAAGAGCCTTGTATTAAAAAGAAAATAATTCAAAGGTTGAAGGCAGTAAGTGGTATAGTGTAAGCAGATTTCCAGCTCCAGTATAGAGTTATAAGAAGGTACTGAGAAGGATTGTACTTAGTACTTACAACCCCAAATCAGAAAAAGTTGGGACAGTGTGAATAATGTGAATAAAAAACGAAAAAAGCAAGTTATAAATTCTCCTCAAATTTTATTTCATTGCAGACAGTATGAACACAAAATAATTAATGTTTTTTTTTTGTCAACCTCATTTGATTTGTAAATCAATATCCATTCTTGCCATTCAGGCTTGCAACACATTTCAAAAAAAGTTGGGACAGTACAGTATTTACCACTTTGTACAGTTCCCCTATCTTTTTACAACACTTAAAAGACGTTTAGGCATTGAAGAAATCAAGTGACTAAGTGTTGCAGGTGTTAGTTTGTCCCATTCTTCCTGCAAACAATGTTTTAGGTGCGCAACAGTACGGGGTCTTCGTTGACGCATTTTTCGTTTCAAAATGCACCAAACATTCTCTATAGGAGACAAATCAGGGCTCCAGGCAGGCCAGTCAAGCATCCGCACCCTCTTCTTACGCAGCCATGCCTTTGTTATGCACGCAGTATGTGGTTTGGCATTGTCTTGCTGAAATAAGCATGGGCGTCCCTGGAAAAGACGTCGTCTTGAAAGCAGCATTTGTTTCTCCACAACTGAGATATACTTCTCAGCATTGATGGTGCCATCGCAGAAGTGCAAGTTACCTTTGCCGAAGGCACTGACACAACCCCATACCATGACAGACCCTGGCTTTTGGACTTGTATCTGGTAACAGTCTGGATGGTCCTTTTCCTCTTTGGTCCGCAGCACATGGCGTCCATTTCTTCCAAAAAAGATGGAAAAAACTGATTCGTCTGACCACAATACACGTTTCCACTGCAGAATGGACCATCCCAGATGCCTCCGAGCCCAGAGAAGTCGACGGCGCTTCTGGACACTATTTATGTAGGGCATCCTTTTGGCACAGTACAGTTTTAGCTGGCATTTCCTAATGTAACTATGTACTGTAGTGCTTGAGAGTGACTTCCTGAAGTAGTCCTGAGCCCACGCAGTTATATCATTTATTGATGAATGACGGTTTTTAATGCAGTGCCGTCTGAGGGCTCGGGGATCACGGCCATTCAGTTTAGGCTTGCGCCCTTGGCCTTTGCGCACTGTAATTTCTCCAGATTCCCTGATTCTTTTCACTATGTTATGCACTGTAGAGGGAGAAATGCCCGAATCTCTTCCTATCTGTCTTTGAGAAACGTTTTTCTTCATCATTTCAAAGATTTTTGCCCGCACTTGGTGGCAAACTGGCGATCCTCTGCCCATCTTTGCTCCTAAAGAAGTAGGCCTTTCTTCGATGCTGCTTTTGTACCGAATCATGATTACAATCACCTGTTAACATCACCAGTTTCAAATCACATCATTATTTAGTTATTATACCTCATTACTACCTCTGAATTGCCCCCATCCCAACTTTTTTTGGAATGTGTTGCAAGCCTGAATGGCAAGAATGGATGTTTATTTACAAATCAAATGATGCTGACCAAAAAAAACATGAATTATCTTGTGTTCATACTGTCTGCAATGAAATAAAAGTTAAGGGAAATTTGTAAATTACTGCTTTATTTTTTTATTCACATTTTCCACACTGTCCCAACTTTTTCTGATTTGGGGTTGTAGTTGGTTCTAGAAAGGAAATCATATAGAAGTTTCTTATATGCCTTGCTCTGTACTCTGGTTATCATAATAACTACCATCAATTTATTAGCAATAAGTTACTATGTAGGAAACATTTTAAGGTTTAGATCATGTTCTCTGCACCTCTGTTACAGGACAATTTTATATCCTAGCCCTCTCTCAATTATACAATATTTAATTAATGAAAGTAATTAGATATTTGCACTTCCTGAGATCTATATATTGACCATGTTTTTGTATCCTTTCATCAGCTCTTTTCTAAATATGGAATTCTTTCAACACATTTGATTTTTTTAGATACAAATCAGAAATTTTATTTGAAAGAACTTTCTTACTTTTTCTAATCCTCCATCAATGCCCATGCTTGAAGATATTTTAGTTAGTCATAGGAAGAATAATAGTACTGTTTCTATTCTGTTCTATAAAATATTGTTACAGTGCCCACCATCAGAATGATCTTAGACAACACTGCAAGGCAAAAAGTGGGATTTTTACATTCACAACATTCATTCTTCCTCAATACTATTTTTTGTTATACTGTTTGGTAATTGATTGGGAAAATGAGTTGAAAGCAAAAAAAACAGCATTTATTTATATAGGAGATTTAGATTTAGCTCAAACTGCTTTATGACAGCAATGGCTAAACAAAAATCACAAAAACAAAAAAAGAAAAAACTAAAGAGGAGTTGTTTATAGTAAGTTAAATAAAACATTAGAAATGAGAATCAAAGTGTTCAGCTTAATAACAAAAACTATGGTCACATAGCAAGGGAGGAGAGGAAGGTAAAAACTTCAGCCAGTGAGATGCTGGAGAAATGTCTAGGGATTAAAAGACCAAATGACCATCCAGCCCACTCTGGACAGTCTATGGTATATACATTTGTCCCCATTAACAGGATACTCTTGTGGACCTTTCTGCATCTTCCCAGCATTGTAGATTGCCACAGCAGGCAAGTGGCAGCGATGCGTAGCACAACCACTGAGTATTGGAAAAGACAGAAAACACACTAGTGATTAGTAAGTAGTCATTAAACTGCAAATAAAGTTGCATTTTCTGTAAAGAACCAATTTCCAGCTCCCCCAGTATGAGGGAATGCTAGTGATATTAGTCAAGGGTTTTTAGTAGTTTCTTATAGTGTTCAGCCATACTGGCCTGTTGTATCTCCAGTGGTGCATAAAAACAAAATGCCGCCTCGCCTGTTTTTTTATGCTCTCGGAATACTGAGCAAATCTGTATTAGAGGAGCTAAGATTACAATTAGTAATATACAGGGCTAAACACTCCAAAATATACTTAAGAAGATCCTAGAATGTTTAGAACCTTATAGGACACAGGTAGACAGTTTAATGATATTAAGATGAATAAAATATCTACAGAATTTCTGTTTTTAGCTAAGATTCTTGCTTGTGTATTTTGGACTAATTGCAGCAAAGTTATATTTTTTTTAAGTACTCCTGAGTGGAGTACAATACAAAAATCCAAAGACAAAATAATGTATTAAATTTTCATCATTTTGCAATAAAGTCAAACTTGTGTGATTTTTCTAAGTAAAAGAATGCAGTCTTCATATTATGATTAATGTGTGCTTTGATGTTTATCTCAGATTCTAAAATGATGCCTACATTATTTACTTCTGACCTTATTAAATTATTTTTAAGTTCTTCACCTTTTTTTCCTGCCAATAATTAAAATATCTGTTTTTTTCTTGCCAAGTTAAATGAAATTATTACTCATCCATTTTGTGATGTTAGTAAGACAGTGGATCAGAGGATTTAGAGCCATAGGGTTATCTGGTGCTAATGATAAATAAATCTAAAATCTGCATAGTTGTGGGAATTCACATTACAATCACACATTGTGTCACAGCTTTGTTTTGGTGCAACTTGAGCACTGTCCAGTTACAAACTCCTAACGGTCACTGACCCTTGCCAATGACTGGTGACAGCCACCACTCTCCTTTTCTTAATCTTATTGACTCTGGGGCTCACTGCTTAGGTTGCACATTTGTCTCTCCCAGGTGTCCAGGCAAAGCTGTCCTATGTATTTTCTGTTTCAGTTGTTCAGGGCTGTGATAGGGGATTTAGGGTGGGCACCAGTGGGAGGTTTGTTCTTATTTCTATTATTTCTTTTTAATTTTCTGTTATTGACAGTTCAAGCTTTATTACAGAATATGTATCTCTGTAAACCCTATGTGTTTTCTTGGTAAACTTCAATAAAAACTTGGTCTCTTGGTTTACAGAGGAAAAATGAAAGAATTATTAAAGTCCGTGCTTATCTCTCGTATATAATATTGTTTGTCCCAAAGGACAGTCTTTAGCCCCCATTGCACCACACTTGCATAGGCAAATGCAGAAGATAGATGCATGCCTGTCTCTTCTGACATAATGTTCTGTAGTGATCATCATAATACAAACAAATAATAGGCTGGAATATCATAACAATTGCATTTTCATCTAATTTAAAAAAAAACGTGGTCAATAGTTTGATTGAATCATACTACTATTTCATTGAAGAAATAACATTCTTTAACAGATTCTATTCAAAGAAGAATTCAGTAAAACATATTAAATTAATTTATAACAAAGTGCTCAGTTTGAGCCATTATTCCTTCTGCTGGCTACAAAATAGCAGCATCAAAAGAGTCAGGTTCTTTCAAAGTTTGGACAGTACACTAATGGTCTTTTTATTATTTCCTCCCCATAATAAATGTCATTATACTGTATATCACTTACAACGTGTTTATCCACTCAGATACAAATATTTTACTTAATCAAATTAGTAAAAGTTACTTCTGTATGCCTTTGTTTTGTAAGTGTATTTTATATCATAGAAACATGCTGTATTTTAATTCAGTTTTTAAACTTTAACATGTGTTTATTACCTGTAGCAAAATAATAATAGTGTCCAAAGCATACATTTTAGTGCAAAGGTCATCGAGTAGATCTAACAAGGGACAAATGTCTTGCAGAGAAAATTCTCTTTGGACCAACCAGCCACAACTAACACCCACACCTCACACACTTTAACAGAAACACTTGCTCATTCACTCTTGGACATTTCACTCAGTCACCCAGTCAATTCACATCACATACACATTATATGAGTTCTGACCTGACAATTTTACATCTATGCAAGATAAGGAATCAACAAGCATACAGTATGTTCTGCTGAATATATTCTGGTGCTATTAATATTAAATGAAAAAGCTCAGTCATTTAAATTATTTTTTTCTCCCGAAAATCCACAGTGGTTGCATATAACATGTAACTTCTACTGATTAGTGAGGAAGCCACTCACTCGTTTTCTAACCCTTTAGTCCTGAACAGGGTTGCAGTGAGTGTCAGAACCTATCTCAACAAACATAGTGTGCAAGACAGGAACTAACCCCGGACAGGGCACCAGTCCATAGAAATACATAGCAGGACACACACACGCACCCCATCCACACAGTAGAACCAATTTTGTATCACCAAGCCACCTATCGCCAACCTGTATGTCTTTGGACTGTGGAAGGAAACAAGAGCACCTAGGGGAAACCCACACAGACACTGGTGGAACATGCAAACTGTGTACGGGGAGGATGCAAACCCTCTTCTCCTTACTGTGAGGCAGCAGCACTACCACCGTACCCCCGTGCTGTTCGATTAACAAGGAAGTCACTTTCAAAATTATTGTTGCAAATTAGATGTTAAAACCAAATAGCTAACAAAAATTTCTGTCAAAGTCTCTTAAAAGGATACTGAGGAATGGACTGAAAAATATGCCTTATTAATGTAATCAACCATTCACTAACTTAACAAGAGCAAGTAACAAGTGCTTCCTATCGACTAAGCACAGTAAAGCCTTCACTGATGCTGAGGTACTACAAAAATATGTTACATTTTATCGGCGCTTGTTAGTAATAAATCATTGCATAATGTTATTGATCTGTGAAACACATGCCTTCATCAGCAGCATCTGCTGCACATCTTGTTTCTATTTTGGCAGAGATTATCCAAAGTTGGGTGATGAATGGGGTCAGTCAGGCTGATCATATATCCCTTTGATGAATCAACACAGTTATGTTTCATCCAGATTTATTCACTGGCTTAAGTATATTTTCCTTTTTATAGTTGTTTTGTTGTGTTTATGAATTGTTTTTTATGTGTTTTTTTATTTCATTTTAGTTAGTATTATTCATTGTACTTGTATATGAGCCTCAAGGCCAGATTCCCTGTATTTTGTGCATTGAACTTCAAAAGGTATTGTCACCATGACATAACTGCTGAAGGACAACCCTCTGCCTTTATAGTCTTGTGTTTTTTTTGGTTTATTATGGACTAGCAAAATACCTGCGCTTTGCAGCGGCGAAGTACTGCCTTAAAATTTTTATTAAGAAGAAAATTAAACCTTTTTAAAGTGAGGGAAAATATACCAATAATTATTTGTTAAGGATCTCTTTGTATGCCACAGTTCGGCCCTCCGGTTGTAATATGATCAAGCTGTGCGCTGAGCTTACTCTTGAGCATGCAATGTACAGTTGGCCATGCGAAAAGTAATCTTGTTTCAAATCTCACAGCTTGGATTACTGCTGTCATAATCGGTTTGAGTTTCATGGTTTGTTTCAACTACGACAGTATTTGCAGGACTTGTGTTGAAGTGACATTCGGCATCTGTCAAGCATTGTAAGCATACAACCGGTTTCATCGATAACTTCACATCCAGCTTTTGAGAGTTTAAACATTTGATAAACATCACAGTGTCCACTACTCAAATCGTCACCTGTGAATCTAAGATGTTTAAGAGGCATTGGCGGTTGTCGAAAGTTGTAAAATATTTGGCCATTTCGGTACACTTGAAAACAACAACAGAACAATTTAGCGGCAGCCATTAACTCAGATGCAGAACCATAGGTGAAGGGTTTAAGCATTTCACTCTTATAGTGCTCCTGTGTAGTATAATTATCTCCTGTACCATCATCAGTCCACACCTTGAACCTGTCCTAGTCATTCAATACATAAGACACAATGTTTTTCCGGATATCAAGAGTGAGCCTGATATGGCCTTGCAATATGTAACAAAGAGAATGGAAAAGGCAGGTGCCATCTCCGGGCATGGAAACCACTCGGTAAGTGACAGTTCTTTGATCGATGGTGATCACCTCGATAGACTTCTTAATGGGGGTACGGTTGGAATGATAAAGGAAATGGGTACCTGAATAATGTAAAGTAAGTCTAAAATACCTACACAATAACTATAACCGTAATAAACAAACAATAAAACAGCGGAGAAGCCGTGGATTGAATAAAAAAGCTGTAGTTATGAGCAGGGAGACGTGAATCTCGTGGCGAAGCAAGGAAGGGAATGTAGAGCCCGGAGTGACAGACGACCTTTATATAGGCAGGCAGCCAACAACGTGGGAGGCGTTGGGATGGGGGACCCAACGCCGCCTCACACGGTGACCGAGCTGCAGGCTATGGATGTATATATGTACGTAAGTAGGATTCAGTTAGTGTTGGGAACCCGCGTACCAAATTTCTTGAAGATGGGCCCATAAGCAACAAAGACCGTTGGAAAGTTCAATATGGCGGCTGACAGTGGCGTCATACCATCGAAATAAGTACATACATCGGTTTCGGTTAGTGCAGGGAAGCCGCCTACCAAATTTAGTGAAGATGGGGCCATAAATAAGAAAGTTCAACATGGCGAACGTTGTTGACTGTTATGACCGTTACGCATAGAATTTCGAAATGAAACCTGCTTAAGTTTTGTAAATAAGCTGTAAGGAATGAGCCTGCAAAATTTCAGCCTTCTACCTACACGGGAAGTTGGAGAATTAGTGACATTTTTGGTTTGTGGAGACCAAAGCCTGCCTGTTGAGTTTGGGATCAGGCTGAACGGGGTGAGGCCTATCTTTAGCCAGGCCAGTGAAGGATTTAATCTGGTTTGTATGTCTTTTTGGATGCCTTTGAAAATTTTTTTCCATGTTTGTGACACTGATTTACAACAGAAACAACAAACATGTAGCACAATTGTGCGTTTATGTGAATTATTTTGATGAAACAGAATACACAGATGAGAAGCAGAAACATGCAGTGGGAGGTGCTTGAGCACTTTTCCACTTTCAAGTCATTAGAGCCACTTTATTTTGAAGAGTAGCCATCCTACTAGCCCTGCTTTCAAATGCTTACTATTTATCATTGTGAACTTTAAGGCACAGATTCCAAAATCAAAGCGGCAATCACGGACTAGATTATTTAATTTAACACCTTATGTGTTTTGTTTGCATGAATGTAGTATGTTTCAAACTCTCTGTGCGTTTGTGATTTTATAGACAACAAATATTTATAGATTCTAAATAATTTTAATCTGACTAAAAATGTTTTAGAGCATGGGTTGGGGCTATTATCCTGTGTATTTCCCATCACAACTGAAGCAACAATTCATAGTAGATTACGCATGCACAAGTTCAGTCATGGAGGTTTGCAGGGACTACAAGTTTTTTTTACAAAACTAATTAGAAAATAAATATAACTGTTGAAGCATTTATTACTCAGGAAATATAAGTTTCATGATTTGTTTTTCAACTACCATACTTTTCTGTATATTTTTTATATGTGTGCACTCAGGGGCACACAACTTGTGGTATGAATAGTTTTTGACATTAAATATTTGAAGTTATATCAACTTGTTCCAGTGTTTAGGGAAATAGGTTATATTTTGTAGACAGAATTCATGCAAAAGCATTTTTCTCTAAATTTATTATGGCTTCTAAACAGTAGTCTCTTTCATACAGAAAACCTGGACATTTTCCAGGGTATCTTTATGTACTGAGAGTCATTTATTCAAGCTTCATTTCCTGGGCTGAATTTAATCACATGTGATAGACTCAGGTAAACAAAAGCAATAAGATGAGAAGATTCAGGTTATTACATGAAAGTTTCCTATCTACAAACAATGTAGATGTTTGTTTTTGTCAAAAATAACATAGGATGGTGATAAGCATTACAGTTTGGGTTCAAATCAGAATGGTTCAGTTGCAATGTACCTGAGATAGCACCTTACTAGCAGCAGATCAAGACCAGTCTACGTAGTATTGTACTGACAATCCTCACGTCTAAGTGCTGATGCAGTGAACAGTGGAGCAAGATTAATACTAAGTCTAACTGTAATGTAGCTTTGTCTTGTTGTTGTTTTGTGCTTCTCTCATGTTTGCCCAGCTGGGCATCTGACTGTCCATTAATGGCAGTGTGCAATTAATGCCTTGCCCCCTCTCAATTAACAATTTTCAGCTGTACATTCTTGTAGATTTAAAGGTATAAAGCACAGGGAGAAAGTACTCTTATTTATGAAAGCCACTCAGGTTACTGACAACTTTACTTGGTAAATTGTGTCAAATTTAGCAAAAATTCGACTCTGTTTTTAAACATACCTCTTGACTATTTTTTAACTACTAAATACCTAGGACAGCCAATCCAACCACCTATTTTATTAAAATATAGTATGTTACAGATAGTCATAAATGTAATTTATAAAGTAAAAAAGGTATTTTTGCAGCATTATTTACAGAAAATGAAATATTTTTATATAGTAGTGATTTTTTGCCTTTTTTTGCAACTATATTTTTATATTAAAAAAAACTTTTATATTTGCACAAATCCGTGTTTATTTATTTAATTATTTTTGTTCCAGCCTGTTTTAGCATTCTCTTTATTTGTTTTTATGTCACCTCCATAATGTAAATAATGGTTTGTTTAAATAGGCAGGCACTTACGTTGCATGCTGATGTGGAAGTGAAAAAGGCTCTTGCAAGCTCTTAAGCATTTTTTTCTACCTAGAGAGTCAGGTAGATTTTTTGAACAATGCAATGTTTTGAGGCTTTATTTTTTTCTATAACATTGCAAAAACAAATTAATTTACAAAAGTAAAAGTAAAAAAACAAATATTTAGTACAGATCAAATACAATGTAATTGGGTAAGATAAGTTACTTACTCCACTGTTACTCTCACTAATAAAATATGTGTGAGCTTATTTGTGTATGCTCTTTCCTCTGCATCACTGCATCAGTGACATATGACACACACACTCACACATACAACTTTAAAACATTAAACAAAGCACATACAGCATGTTTAATCATTTCATTTAATATTTTTATCCATAAACATATTTATTTCTCTCATACTCACACACTCCCACACCCACACATGCTGCGCACATATACTCACACATATCATTTAAGACGCAGACTGACAAGCACGCCTCTGTAACTTTCTAATTATGGCTTTCTAACATTTTCCATAAACGTGCATTTTAATCTATCTCACCTTGTTTCTTTCAGCATTTGCAACCGATCTGGATGTAACAGCCTCTGTCATGGTCACTTGTCGTGTCTGTAGTTCTCTCTTTTCAGCCATTATCCGGGCATGTTTTGCAGTAGAAAAGTGCCTGTTAAGCAAGGATTTTCTTCTGTGTTCTACCATAGTATTGCACATGGTGCAAAACAGTTTACCACCACTTTTGTGTAATACTTCAGGAAATTGACTTGCTTAGACTTTAGTAGTAATATTTGATGGCAAATATAATCTTTTCGCATAGCACATCTTGCAGGCTGGGCTTCAAGGAAGTGAACCTGGGGAGGGGGGCTAAGGTAAGTGGTCAAATTTGCAGAAAAATTGTAGTGATTGTACAAAATTGCAAGGCTGCCCAAAATTTGTGGGGATTGGTTCAATTTGCATTAATAATTGTGATCGTGACATCGCAACTTCCTGGAGGGACTGATATATCACATAAAAAACTAAAGAAAATAGTATTTTTGATAGTATAAAATAGAAGCATGACTAAGAAATTTGGTGTCTGAAACAGGGAGTTTGTTTCAGATGTTGATGATATTTTATAAGTGATAGAAATTTTGATTGGAAGGTGACAAGAGGGAATTTGGGACCTGTTGTTGTTTTTTTTTTTTTTAAAGATGATTTCATCAATTGTAAATAAGAAATTATTTGCCCCTTAATAGTGTCCTATCCTGCCAACAGTTTAAATGAAAGATTTGAAAGAACAGAAGAACCGCTCTCTTGAAAGTGAGTGTGGCCAGATGTTCTTTACTGCTTCTCTTAGCTGTAATTCTTAATGTAGAACATTTTCAATTCATTAATGCAGAAAGGGCAAAGAGGAAGCAGTAGTAACTTTTATATTGTGAATCTGTTTCAACCTGAAGAACTCTTTGCCTTGTTATGAAAAATAAAGAGAGTGGAGAAAATTTTAAAAAATATAATTGGAATAGAAAGTGAAGACATGAGCAAAATACAAGAGTAGGTTTAGGAGATGAAGGTCATAAGAGATAAGCAAATATTCAGGGATAGTAATGATTTTTGGAATGTTTAATCTCAAAAATGTATCAAACAGCATGAGCTGGGAAATTAACAGACTTGGCAAATTGAAAAGAGATGTGGACCCCTTGAAATCTGAACACTTGAACAGTTATGTTTGCTAAAGCCATCCAAAATCAGTTTACCTGAGCTTTTAATGAAAAAATAAATTGGAATTCAGTGAAATCTTGATATTTTAGACTAACATACTAATTCTAATATAAGAAATAATTTAAAAAGTTTGAAGAAGAATGTGAAATTAATATTGTTATTAATTATTCAGTTATTTTTGTGCTGTTAGAACTGTTTGGATGTCTTCATAAAGGGATATATCTGAAAGTTGTCACAGATGTACGGGGACACTGCCCGGCCGGGACGCCTGGACAGTCCCCAACTTGGACAATACTTCTCCTCGGCCACGAGAGGGCAGCCACCCGGGTCTATTTGGGGCCCACAAAGACGGAGCTGGGATGCCCGTGAGAGGACGTGGCCACCGCCAGGGGGCGCCCAGACAGTTGGAGAATCCTGGATGGCAGCACTTCCGCTACACCAGGAAGTGCCGCCGGAAATAATTCCAAGAAGACCCGGAGTGCTTCCAGGTGCTTTCCTGTCACTTCCGCCACACCAGGAAGTGACGTCAAGGGGAGCACCTGGGGCTCATCCGGGTCATGATAAAAGGGGCCGCCTCCTTCCAGACAATGAGCGAGAGTCGGGAGCGGAGAGGACTGAGCTGGAGAAGGCAAGGAGGCGGCCTGAAGAAAGGAAGGCATTGTGTGGCCAGGACTTTGGGGGTTTTGTGGTGCACTTTTTGTAAATACTTTTGTAAATAAACATGTTGTGGGTGGCATGAACGTGTCTGCCTGTATGTGTCCGGGTCAACCTCCACAAAGTATATTTTATTAACCACAGTTACCCAGAGAATAAGCTGCTTTGCACTTTGATTAATCACTACTGTCTCCTGTCTACCACCTCTTTTTATCAGCTTTGTTTTCTTAACACTCATTTTGAGATTCCTACCACTTAAGTACTTTCTGCTGTAATTCTTCATTCATCTTTGCCATTATGACCAAGTCATCAACAAAACATACCTCTCAAGGAAAGCCTTCTCTGTCATTTCTGATCCCTGCAACACGTTCTGGTTATGTGTGCAAAAATTATCTTCTTTTCCTATAAACAAAAAAATAGTGAGAATATGCTGCATATCACAGATACAGTTATAGCTGCTGTAAAGCAGAACAAAGTCAGCAAGAAGTTTATTGTTTCAAGTTAAAAAAAAATCATATGGCAGGGAAATGTGCCTGTGTTTGGTCATTTGGGTATAAGTAAAGGCATGAAAGGCAAAGGCAAGAGACTGACTGTAAACATTAGATTTACTATAGGATTATTATTTTTAAAACTACTGTAGCCCCAATCCCTTCAACCAATACTTCAATCATCTCTTTCAGTTTTAGATGTATTATAATGACATGCACATGGTCACCTAAGACTGTGCTGAACAAGTGAGACGGAATATAAATGAGCTGCACATGTTTCGCAGAAGTATGTGGCAGAAAAGGTGAAACTGAGGTACAAGAATTTTGCAGCCTTTGGTAGCTTTCTGTAAACCCAGATTTAAAATTACAAGTTTACTAAATGGGAAGCAATAGTTAATGTAAAAAATGAAGAAGCAATTATACAAATTTCAGATTTGCTTGCTCAATAGAGCATGATAGCAAATAGCAAAACTTGTCTCCTTTTCCTTTTCAAAACTAAAGAGTTAGATAGATAGATAGATAGATAGATAGATAGATAGACAGACAGACAGGTAGAATTTTGCCATCGAAGTATTCCCAGGTCAGCTTAAAAGGAGAATACTGCCATTCCTCAGGGAGTCAGAGTGAGGAGGCATCATGCAAAACTCACTGGAGGAGTTAAGGAAAGAGAAAAGAGAGAGAGAGAGTATTCAAACTGTATATTGGCTGTATTAATTGTCATAATTGAGCTTTGTGGATTAAAAATATGTTTATTTAACCCGGTGTTTTGTTGGGTCCTCTTGCGCACTCCTCTTGCGAGTACCCAGTATGGACACCCGCAGGGATCCATGGGATTCGTAGTCCTGAGGGACAACCCCATCAGCATCCTTGGGTGCTGCCAGAGGGCGCTGCAAAGAGAAGAACTCCCTGTTTTATGGGACTTCCGTGTAACACAAAAGTGCTTCTGCTATTCAGTGCTATGACACTGGAAGTACTCCCGGGTCCAACATAGAAAGAAGTAGTCCAGCCTCCTCCAAGTTGGAAGGCAGAAGGAGACACTAACCTGGAGGAGTGAAATGAGGGAAAGGAAAAGTATATTATTGGTGACTATATAAGTGGATCTTGTTCATTTTTAAAGATACTATCTTTAATAAACAGAAACTTTTATTGGACTGTGTTGGTTCTATTAGTGTCTGGGTTTTGGGGCTCGGCAGCGCCACCTGGTAGTTACTATATACACACACACACACACACACACACGGTCTGAACACACAGCAGAATGACTATAAAGAAATGAAACATCTGATTTTGCAGTTACAGTCTCAGTAAGGCATTATGTAGGCATACTGCCATTGGTATAAAGGAACCCCAGCAGCATTTCTTATTTTCTAAACAAAGCAAGTATCGTCAGTGTGGTAAATATAAGGAGGTCTTTGCTTTATCACACCATATGGCTGGTGCCATTTGACTATATTTTAGGCTTAACTATCCTCAAGCCTTTATATATTCTTTATTTTGGCTGCATCTTATAAGAAACTTCTTTCAGGTCAAGGAGTAACTTTAGGCAGTGGGGGCCCATGATGGCTGCATGGTTGTTATTTCACAAAGCTTTATTATTATCATGCTTTCCTACTTGACATTGGAATGAAAAGTTTAATGATATTATCATTCCCACAACTAAAATAAAGTTTAGTGTTGACTATTTACCATTTATGTAGCTTATATAGTGTACTTGATGCATCTCATTAATGGTGGTCATGGATTTAATTTAATTTTACATGAGGGGGACCTAATTTATAATTTTACACCGAAGCCCATCAAATTCTAATAACACCACTATGCTGAGTAGTTATTATTCATTAGGCTTTTCCCATAGACCTGCAGTGAAGAAAAATTCCGAACTGAATACATAAAAGTGAAGTTAAATTATTTTGAAAACTTGTATACAAGTTTATATGAATTTGCTGTCCGAATCTCTGAGCTTCTCAAGTATTTGCAAACGATTCTGTCTGCTGGTTAGTTGCTGTACTAATCAATGAAAGTGATAATGAATGGAGATAACACTGTGGGGAAAAAAATCAAAAAGTTCAGGGATCATATTGTAAGTGACTGGTGGGAGAAACAGGAGAGGCAAGGTCACAATGACACTGTAATAAATGGAGAAGTAACAGAGTGGAATTTTTTTAAAGAAATTGAGTGATAAATCTTTACACCATAACAGTGCATTAAAGAGCAGACATAAAGGAGCTATAAACTCGTTGCCTAAAGGTGCAAGAAATGAGGAGACATAAACACATAAACACAAACATATTTACAGTGTGTTTATCTGTTGAGAATATTATGAGCTTAGTTGGCCAATACTGCTGCTTCAGTTACAATCATAAAAATCTCTCTTTGATATAGTGAATTTTTTTAAACAAACTAGAATTTACTTAGGTTGGTGGTGCAAATAAATGGCATTCTTGTACAGATGAAACATTACATCAAAAAATGTTTATTCCTTGGTCTAATAGTATGTAATCATCTTAAAAGTATGCATGCTTATATCTTATTTTGTTCATTACAGAACAATAAGTTAGTTTATAAAAGATATTTGTGTACTTATTTGCTGTATGGGTATTAATTTTTAACAACAATATACTGTACTACTTCACAAGTTATCCACCAGTCATGAAGCATAGAGCATTCTAGAACATTTCATCTTAAGTTTTACCATCCTGCACCAAAATCTGTAATACAGTGACTGTTCTTTGCATTTAGACCACTTCCTCAAAAGCACAGCAGTCATCACTTTCTACCACCCATACAGATATATTTTCTTATGAAACTCAAGTTACGTAATTTTATTGGTAATGAATTTTGCTACCTAAAACAATTAATCAAATCCACAGTCAAGTAATCTTTGAGCCTGTTGGCCTCTGTGCACGTGCGGGAGATTTATGCTGTCCATTTACCTTTTTCCAGAGCTGTATTTAGTTAAAAATACCAGCACTTTCCTGTTATTTCTTACCTACCCTTCCTTTCAATTGCTCTACTGGAAAGCAGCCAAAGAAAACCTTGAGCTTAATTTTCATAGGTCTGCTAGGGTTACGAACATGTAATTTTCTGAAATTAAACCAGATGAATTGAAGATTTTAAAAACAGCCTTGGCAGGATTTCTCTTATAAATATTGCTTTGAGAGAATATTCCTCAAATCTAAACTCAGTTTACAGCTAAAGCATTTATTTTGGTTTTAGTCTATATTTAGTTTCCTGTATCACCTCTGATTGCAGAATAGTCTCAAAGCAGCATGGTGGCCTTGTCGATATAAAGAACCAGATGTGTGCAAGTAAATTATTTCAAGAAAGTAATGCCTCTAAGTAAGTAACTTAGTTTATAGTAGCTCCCTTTTTAGAACTTGTTCATCTCAAATATAGTATGGCAAAATTTTATCTTTCATATTTATTTGGATTAAGTTTAAACTCATAATATGTTTTTATATTAAACACATTTCAAACAAGGGTTTCACAAAAGTACAATGCACCTATTAAACATGTAATTCTCTGCCTTAAAAGAATAACATGTATGCAATGTCAGTAGAAATTAAAACCTTTTCATCTGTGTGGACAAGTATTCCTTGTTAGGTGATCTCCATGTTGTTATTTATTTTACATAATATGGATCTTTATAGCCGCTTTTTGTCTTAGGGTTTCACATCCTTGTTGATCTATTTACTATTAATAATCTGAACACACTCCAGATAACCATAACCTGAAGTAAAAGCCCCAGTTAGCTGTCATGTTGCCTCCTGCTAAAATAGGAATGGGGGTAAACTTACTGCAAATGACTTCACTATCACTAAGTAATATAGCAATATAGTCATAGCAATGCAAAAAAAAAAGAAGGCTTAAAAAATGGATGGATAAATAAGCAGCTCTGGACAGCAATTCAATGTGTAGTGCATTTACCATTGTCCCTGCTCCACATACAGTGCATCCGGAAAGTATTCACAGCGCATCACTTTTTCCACATTTTGTTGCGTTACAGCCTTATTTCAAAATGGATTAAATTCATTTTTTTCCTCAGAATTCCACACGCAACACCCCATAATGACAACGTGAAAAAAGTTTACTTGAGGTTTTTGCAAATTTATTAAAAATAAAAAAACCTGAGAAATCACATGTACATAAGTATTCACAGCCTTTGCTCAATACTTTGTCGATGCACCTTTGGCAGCAATTACAGCCTCAAGTCATTTTGGATATGATGCCATGAGCTTGGCACACCTATCCTTGCCTAGTTTTGCCCATTTCTCTTTGCAGCACCTCTCAAGCTCCATCAGGTTGGACGGGAAGAGTCGGTGCACAGCAATTTTAAGATCTCTCCAGAGATGTTTAATCGGATTCAAGTCTGGGCTCTGGCTGGGCCACTCAAGGACATTCACAGAGTTGTCCTGAAGCCACTCCTTTGATACCTTGGCTGTGTGCTTAGGGTCGTTGTCCTGCTGAAAGATGAACTGTCGCCCCAGTCTGAGATCAAGAGCGCTCTGGAGCAGGTTTACATCCAGGATGTCTCTGTACATTGCTGCAGTCATCTTTCCCTTTATCCTGACTAGTCTCCCAGTTCCTGCCGCTGAAAAACATCCCCACAGCATGATGCTGTCACCACCATGCTTCACTGTAGGGATGGTATTGGCCTGGTGATGAGCGGTGCCTGATTTCCTTCAAACGTGATGCCTGGCATTCACACCAAAGAGTTCAATCTTTGTCTCAGCAGACTAGAGAATTTTGTTTCTCATGTTCTGAGAGCCCTTCAGGTGCCTTTTGGCAAACTCCAGGTGGGCTGCCATGTGCCTTTTACTAAGGAGTGGCTTCCGTCTGGCCACTCTACCATACAGGCTTGATTGGTGGATTGCTGTAGAGATGGTTGTCCTTCTGGAAGGTTCTCCTCTCTCCACAGAGGACCTCTGGAGCTCTGACAGAGTGACCATCGGGTTCTTGGTCACCTCCCTGACTAAGGCCCTTCTCCCCCGATCGCTCAGTTTAGATGGCCGGCCAGCTCTAGGAAGAGTCCTGGTGGTTTCGAACTTCTTCCACTTACAGATGATGGAGGCCACTGTGCTCATTGGGACCTTCAAAGCAGCAGAAATTTTTCTGTAACCTTCCCCAGATTTGCGCCTCGAGACAATTCCTTTGACTTCATGCTTGGTTTGTGCTCTGACATGAACTGTCAACTGTGGGACCTTATATAGACAGGTGTGTGCCTTTCCAAATCATGTCCAATCAACTGAATTTACCACAGGTGGACTCCAATTAAGCTGCAGAAACATCTCAGGGATGATCAGGGGAAACAGGATGCACCTGAGCTCAATTTTGAGCTTCATGGCAAAGGCTGTGAATACTTATGTACATGTGCTTTCTCAATTTTTTTATTTTTAACATATTGCAAAAATCTCAAGTAAACTTTTTTCACGTTGTCATTATGGGGTGTTGTGTGTAGAATTCTGAGGAAAAAAATGAATTTAATCCGTTTTGGAATAAGGCTGTAACATAACAAAATGTGGAAAAAGTGATGCGCTGTGAATACTTTCTGGATGCACTGTATATTAGTTCTGTAAATGTACTTATGTGTCTTCATGACTTGGTAGAATAACTGAATTATCTGAAAAATTAAAACTTTTTAAAAGGTTGATGCAGCCCAATTTTGTTTAGAAGGATACAACAGTGGTTTATGGCTTAACCTATGAGTGTGCTGTGAGTGTTTGTTCCTTGTTCCGTTTGCAAATGACAATTACAAAATATAAACAAAACTAACAAATTCTTAAATAAGAAACCACTTAAATGGCTTTAGGCAAATACAGATTTCCAGCTCTTTTACTTCACTGTTTTTATAGCAGTATGTTTCACACAAAAATATCTGCTCTCTTTTATTTTGACATACAAATTACAGGGTAGAAAATACTTTTATTACAACTGACATGATTTTTACATGGTGTATTAGGCAGTCACCTGTGTACCAGTGAAAAAGACTGTAACAAATTTAATGCATTATCATAGCGTTATGTTGATTTTTCTGCATAAATACAAAATGCAAAAGGTTTTCTCCAGCTGGAAGCATTCTAATTCAGCAGTCAGTTTGCCTCTCATTAAGGGCAAAACTCATTACAGTTTCATGAAAAAAAATTCCACGAGAATAAGTGTTTTTGAAACCATTCAATAAAACTGCTTTTGGCACACAGTACACCACAAAACTTATTTGATGCAGATGTAAAGTGCTACACGCCAGCTCTGTTGGCAATGTAAACGTTTTTCCTTCATTTATCTCATACTTACACTTTCTTACCACATCAAAACAGAAAGCAATTGACACCAAGGCCAAGTATGTCACCTTGGAAAAAACTGAACAACTGCTATCTGTATTTGCTGGCATTTGAGAAACACTGAGGGTATCAAAGGAAATAGTTTCATGCTTCTATAGCCATCAGTGAGATCATTTTAGCTAGAATAATTAATAGGTGATAAAAAATAGTCTTCCAATATCTAAAAAGTTTATCTCAAATATGGTATTGATTTTTTATTTGCTCATCCATCTGGCATTCGAAACAAGGCTGGAATCAACCCTGAAAAGCTCTAAAGTCCATTACGCACAATACTCAAAGACACTTTTGACCTCAGTTTATTTATTTAGTTTTGAGAGTTAACTTAACATGTACATCTTCAGGTGTTGGGATTAATGTACCAACTCCATACAGATAGTGGCTTGAACAAATTTTAAAACCAGACTCTTGAACATGTGAAGCAGCAAGCTAATCACAATGCTATTGTGCAGCCATTGAACTTCAATAATTCAAACAGTGATAAAAGAGACAAAATTGGATCTTTCCCGTCTAAATGCAAAGCCTTTATACCTGGTGAAAACTCTACAGAAACATCACTAAGTCATGTATGGTGAGTCAGAGTCAAGTTATGCGCTTGTGTTATGAACCCTGTGATATACTGGATCCATGCGGGTCCTGTCTTGCACCAAAGCTGTTGAAATAGCTTTTTGGTCCTCCCATGCCAAATTGTATTACATTGGTTTGAGAGATACAAATGCAAACAACTGGACTGGAGATTTCTTCCTACAGAGAAATATTGGATAGTTTTGTACCTGACGAGGCTACTGTTGAATTGTGGATATTTTCTTTCTGTATATTGATTGAAATGAGTAGCCATTCCAAAGGCACCATCATTCTCATGTTGTCTCCACTAAGTGGTTTCTTTCTTATCTGATAAACTGATAGGAATAATAGACTGACCTAGGCAGTATTTGTGTAGTAGGAGACTCTTTCCACTTCCCATTGATATTACTGTATTCTTCTTCTTCTTTCGGCTGTTCCCGTTAGGGGTTGCCAAAGCAGATCATCTTCTTCCATATTGTCCTGTCTTCTGCATCTTGCTCTGTTATACCCACCACCTGCATGTCCTCTCTCACCACATCCATAAACCTTCTCTTAGGCCTTCCTCTTTTCCTTTTTTCCTTTTTCCTGGTTGGTCTATCGTTAACAACCTTTTCCCAATATATCCAGCATCTCTCCTCTGCTCATGTCCAAACCAACGCAATCTCACCTCTCTGACATTGTCTCCCAACCTTCCAACTTGAGCTGACCCGCTAATGTACTCATTTCTAATCCTGTTCATTCTTGACACACTCAATGCAAATCTTAACATCTTTAACTCTGCCACCTCCAGTCTCCAACCCATATAACATAGCTGGTCTCACTACTGTCCTGTAGACCTTCCCTTTCACTCTTGCTGATACCCGTCTGTCACAAATCACTCCTGACACTTTTCTCCACCCATTCCACCAAGCCTGCACTCTCTTTTTTTACCTCTCTTCCACCTAAAATCAATATTTAACAACTTTTTATGTTTCATACACTACATCCACTGTAAACATTATTTGAAAGCTCCAGAGTTGTTTCCCGCCTTGTGTGCTTTGTTGTCAGGTAGACATCAGCCCCCCCCAAAATTGAATTGAATTAAGCAGGATAAAAATGAACAAGTGCGGAACGTTTGTACTGCAGATGCAAAAATGCATTATAATAGAATATCAGAAGGATAAAAATTATTCTTTGTCAAAAGCTGGCTATACATAATATAAGAGACCTAAAACTGTAAAATGAGTTTTCTGCTTGGCCAAATCATTAAACCTTTGACACTATATACTGTTTAATTTGGTGGCCAAAAATTGGACAGTACTTGCATTATACATAAAACCTATGTCACCAGGCACTGCTGTGTTCTAATAATTTTCACGACTGTCTTCATTGTTTAATTTAGCAAAAAGCAGTTTTGCATACACTCATTTACAAAAGGTGGGGCCTTCTGCAAGCTGTTAGCAGCCCCTCATTAGATGAGTAGCTACCGTGACTTTTGTTAATGAAAATTTTATTACATCAATAAGTGTTATGCATATGCTGATATGTGACCTCTTGAATTGCAGTTGCAGTTGGTCTACATACAGCTATGGTTGATTCTGTGTGGAATAAATTAGTTTAAATAGATTAATGAGAAACAATGATATTGGCAGAATATGATGTAATGTAGATGAGAAACCATTAAAATGTGTATGGTGTACTTTCAGGTAATAAGCATAAATCTGGAACAGAGTAAAAGTATGAATAGTGAACTGAAGTTTAATTTAGATCCGGTTACAAATTACTAGATGGCTAGATGTACAAGGGCAGAATAAATATTGCTGTAGGAAGGTCCCAGTAAATGAGTGATTATTATGCAGAAAGGTTATGATCTAAACTGTGAGTTAGAGACTCAAGGAAGTGCTGCCAAGATGGATCTTCTTAGCACAAATTGAGAGAATAAAGCAAATTAACAAATAGGACTCAAAGCTTTATCCAAACAGTAATGTTCAACTTCAGGGATACCGTAAAACAAAATAACATAGGACATACACAATACTGTGCATTTACGACAAAATACTAAAACGATAGCAGATTGAAAACATATTCATAATGAAAAATCTAATTTCAAAATTATGAAAATCATATATCTTGATTTTCAAAAGAAGGTTATAAGAAAAAACTGAGACCTTTGTTTCCATCTGGCTAGGAAGGACCAAGCTAAAACTCTTAAGCTGTTGTGCAAAGTTCAGTTTTTTCTTCTAACTTACCTCATTTTGATCCCAAATTAATGGCACCTTTTACTATCTTCATTCTATAGGTATTCTGTTCAAAATCTGTCCTTCATTGTCAGTAATGGAGTTCCACACTGAAAGGAATCTAACAAAAAGTCTTTTGGACCCTTAAAGCTGTTGCACAGTGATTAACTTTGTATTTAGCCTTCAGAGTAAAGAACCTCAAAGCCTGATTCCTTTCAGTGTTTAAAAAATATTTTCCAACTCTTAAACAGAATCATTCCAAGATTACAACTAAAATACCAAAGAAATCTCTGTTCCTGATATAGTTTTAGATTTCACATGTACTTTTTTCTTTCTTAGCAGGAATGTTTCTTTCTGATTAATTTTTTCTTTATTTTTTATTCCTTTCCATTCCCTTTAAACTTTAACAATGTCTATTCTTTATCTATTAACTCTACATTTTGCCACATACAAAAAAAAAAAACATATGTTTGCTCTCTTTCATGGAGCATAGTATTAAGATTTGCCACAAAATAAATGCATAAAGGGCAAATAAAACTTTAGCTACAACTAAATTTAATAAGAAAGACATTATATTGAACAAATGATCAATTTTCAAAAGCTAAATCAAAACTGAGAAGGTTCTAAATTAAAAGTTCAAAACGGGCAGTTTTTTTAAATCTGAAAGATATTGAAAAGAATATCAACATCTACTGTAAATGCAATTATTAAATAAAGAAAAGGAAAGAACAAAGATAAAGCAAAAATTAACTACCAATAAATTAGTTAACAAAGCTAAAATACCCCAATCCTTAAATCTAAATCGTGAATAGAAATACATCTAAAACAATTTTGCTTAAGCAAAAAAAAAACTAAAACTAAAAAAAAGATCCATGTTAAACTGTAGCAGAAGAAGATGTATCTGTAATGCCCCAGTGCCCACAGCCATTGGTAAAAACTTCCACTGGGACATCAATAGTCAGAAAGCGACATGAGCCGAGGCAAGTGAGGAGACAGGCAAAAGCTTTTTGTCAAAAGTGTAACAGAAGTTTATCAGAAGCAAATAACATGGTTCAAACTATCCTTCAATAAATAATGATTCTTTAAAAAAATTGCACCCATAAAATACAGTTGTCTTGGGTGCTCTGTAAATAAAAAACAGACAGTCCATCCATATTTTCATTTTTCTCCTCTCAGGACCCAGGAACATATCTTTCTGTAGGTAGTATGGTGTAGTGGTTAAAGCTTTGGACTTCAAATTCCACTACTGACACTGTGTTACCCTGATCAAGTCATTTGACCTGCCTGTGCTCCAACTGGAAAACCAAAAAGAAGTGTAACCAATTGTATCGTAAATGTTGTAAACCACCTTGGATAATGGCATCAGCCAAATAAGTAAATGTAAATACTCTCTGGTACACCAGTTCCACCACTTTCATGTAGCCCGCCTTAAACACTCACTGCAGTTTCCTCATCTTCTTGCCCATTCAATCATTCTGCTATGCTTTGAATACCTCCTATCTCTCAGTTCTAACAAACCACTGTCCCCTATGCAACTCTGCTCAGTAACTCTTTGTTGATCGGTACAATTACAACCTGCTGTCTCCTGGAACTTTTCAGCCACTGGTCCTTCTTTGTTACACAGCTCAGCAGAAAAGATGTGGTCAGTGCTGACCTTTCTAACAAGAGTACCTTCAACCAAATATTCCTTGATTAATCTTTTCTTTCTTTGCAGTAACTTATGTTTCATTGTCATTCTCATCTCCCCTTCTGAAGCTAACCACCCTTTTATTTTGAGGCAACCCCAGTTGACACTAATTAATTATGCCACACCTCTGTTCTCATAATTAACTCAGCATGGGTGATAACATACACTAATGTACGAACCTCTTGCCTCAGGCACCTAAGCCACCAGGAAAGAGCAGTAAAACCCATTAAAATCTGACGTGACTTATCATAGTGTCATATTGGGTAAAATCACAAAAATATTGTCGCACTAGACAGAGCATCACTGAGTGTAAGGTTTTCTGTTTTTTTTATAACTCCCAAATTGTTTTTTGTAAACTCACAGTTTTGAATAATTTTTCTCCATCTGTGTCATAATTTGTTTAGACCTTTAAAGAATGTATTGTTGTGTCCCCTTTTTGATTTATTTGTTTAATGCTTCCAATTTTTCAATTGTATGATGGTTTAATGCTCATTTAGGAGCTTGTTATTTCAGGTGGAGTTGAGTTTGAAGCATGCTGTTAATGTGTGGCATTTCTCCTGTTTAGCAATATTGGCTGTAAGAACTTTAGTACCACTGGCTGTTTTTGTTTTTTCTTTTGCTACCAACATTGGCAAGTCACTGGCTTATTCTTTGTCATTTTTAAACTAGGTATTTTTGTTTTTTGCATGCTTACTGATTATGGCACTTACCACATGATTTATATAAGAACATGTGACCTACTGTACGCAAAGTATTTATAACTAGCAGAATACCCGCGCTTCGCAGCGGAGAAGTAGTGTGTTAAAGAAGGTATGAAAAAGAAAAGGAAAAATTTTTAAAATAACGTAACATGATTGTTAATGTAATTGTTGTATATATATATATATATATATATATAGCAAAATACATATCTATATACATATCTACATATACACATATATATATATGCATACCTATCTACATCATATATACACACACATATACATACATACATACACAGACACACACATATATATAATTTGTGTGTGTGTATGTATGTATGTATGTATGTATGTGTGTGTGTGTGTGTGTGTGTACACATACATACAAACATACACACAGGTATATATAAATATATGTGTATATATATATATGTATGTGTCTATATGTGTGTGTATAGCTTTGATCACTGAGTGCAAGGGAAAAATAATAAAATGTAGTCTATAAGTTATTAAACAGTAAAACATTAACGTTTTAAGAAGTAAAGGTACATTGAGCACTACTGGAGTGGTTGCGGGTAAACTACATTTTAAAGACGGT
>JANRMT010062813.1:57256126-57315040 GCA_026402145.1 Polypterus bichir lapradei
TTCGAAATGAAACCTGCTTAACTTTTGTAAGTAAGCTGTAAGGAATGGGCCTACCAAATTTCAGCCTTCTACCTACACGGGAAGTTGGAGAATTAGTGACGTTTGGAAAATTCAATATGGCGGCCAACAGTGGCGTCATACCATCGAAATAAGTACGTACATCGGTTTCGGTTAGCGCAGGGAAGTCACCTACCAAATTTCGTGAAGATGGGGTCAGCCTTCTACCTACACGGGAAGTTTGAAAATTGGTGACGTTGGAAAGTTCAATATGGCGGCCGACAGTGGCGTCATACCATCGAAATAAGTACATACATCGGTTTCGGTTAGTGCAGGGAAGCCGCCTACCAAATTTCGTGAAGATGGGGCCATAAATGAGAAAGTTCAACATGGACGTCCGTTATCGACCGTTATGACCGTTACGTGTAGAATTTCGAAATGAAACCTGCTTAACTTTTGTAAGTAAGCTGTAAGGAATGAGCCTGCCAAATTTCAGCTTTCTACCTACATGGGAAGTTGGAGAATTAGTGATGAGTCAGTCAGTCAGTCAGTCAGTCAATCAGTCAGTCAGTCAGTCAGTCAGTCAGTGAGTGAGGGCTTTGCCTTTTATTATTATAGATATGTAATAATATGTATGTATATATGTATTGTCACACACGCGTGATTAGGACACAGTCAACAAAACCCACGGCGAGTAGACAGTCGAGAGACAGAAGGTTAAAAAAGGGTACTGACCTTTGTCTTTCTTTCTCAGCAGAAGCAAGGAAGAAAAATAAACAACATATTGCGGAGCCAAAATGGCCCAAGAGTATTTTCCAGCCCTCGATGATGATGTCACTCAGAAGTCAGAAACAAGACGTCACTTCCCCCCTTTAATTTCCTGTAGACATTTCTGTTTCTGTATAAATATCCCCCGTTTTACGTTATGAGTTTGTCAAGTGTTTTTCGTTGAACCTGCTTGTTTCAGCATTTATTTTGACCTGTCTGTTGGACATTATATGGGGAGGTTCCCCAAAAACTTTATCTGACTGGCTGTCATATTTTATTTTCTACAGTATATATAAAAGAGTTGGGACACCTATGGTGAATTCTGTATAACTGATGGAAAAATAGCAGAAAGTATGTTGCAAAAAACGTAAAAATAAATAAATAAATAAAAATTACAGCTATAGCTGCATTACTGTGTCTTCTTCAAAGTATGGTCTTTCAGGACACTGAACTGCTGATGGTAACTTCTTATTTATGTCAGCCTTAAAGTAAGAGGCGGATCCAAGCAGACAGAACTGGAAGTGATTTTACAATTCTTCATGCCGTGGATCTGTTGGACTCAGAATGAAGAGAAATGCCAGGCATTAGGAGACTGCGCAAATCCTTTAGCTAGAGGTGGAATTACAAGATACCTGAAGTTGTCTTGCACATATGTGACAATATATAATATATATATATATATATATATATATATATATATATATATATATATATATATAAACACTGCTTAATGCTTAGTAAAATTTGAAAGTTGTTCTTAGAAAATGCACTGTACCATCTTCACTGAACATATACTTGATTGTTTACTTTTGAGATTTGGTTGTTGCAGAATTTATGAAAAATGCCTAAGCTAAATCTTTGCTGAAAAAATAACTATACCATTATAAGCTTTCCTCATACACACAAATCAGGCTACTGTAAAGTGAACAAGATTTTATCATTCTAATGAGCATTTCTAACAGACACAATACATTATTTTCACAACATATGTCAATAGGCTAATATAATATATAAAATAAAATTAAAATCACAGCCGTAATGTATTTGCACATCAAAATGTATTTGTCAAAGGCTAGAACACATATGAACCTGATTTGCTAAATTACAGCAATAGTTGTGTTTATCAAGAAACTGAAGATGCCTCAATTCTGGCCATGCATTTACTGTGTATTACAACAGAAGCCCACTAAAAATGGTTCAATGATCTAAGGCCCAATAAGAGCACATATGGAGGCTTAGATAAGCGAACAGTGCTGTGCTATGAACAGTACAACTTACACCAAAATTAATCCTGGAAAACAGAATAAAGGAATGTGCTGTCAGAATTATTTAATTCATCCCTTTCAGTCTAAGAGCTGATATTTAATATAGATACTTAAAATGCATTTTAATAATTCTAAAGATAACAGAAATATATGAGCAAGCTTACTTATGTCAGCTACATAAATATGAGAGCTTGTAAATTATTTAATGTATTTAAATGTATTCAAAATGAAAGGGCTTTGGTTAAATTAAAGTTTGATTTCAAGCCCATAAGCCCTCCAGGGAAAGTTTACATTTTCTTTTTGTGTTTGTGCTACTATTCCTTGTAAATTGTATCAAGAAAAAAAAATCAACACTGTGATTTATATCTATCCATTAATTTTGTGTCAAACCTGTAGGAGTTAATCTATTGCAGGAACAGTCACACAAATACATTTCCACACTCATCCACAACAGGAATATCTGAAGATGGGATTGGCATGTGTTAAGATGGAGGGGGGAATACGGAACTTTGTAAGAAACCCTCATGAATATGTGAGTAATATGCAAAATTCACAAAGAATTTAGAAAATAGTGCTCATACAATAGATCAGCAACGGAACTTCCAAATAAAAGAGAGGATATTAGAGTACTGAAAAGTGTAGTTGAACGGTAGCTTTGCAATGCTGCATTTTAAATATTTATTTACTTTATATTACTAAAAGAGATAGACTAGCAGAGAGATCCTGCACATCCCAGTATGTCAACACTCGGGACACAAGTTGGTGGAAAGTCCTGCAGGTGTGTATGGCACCCAGGATGGAGCACTAGTACACAAGTGACTGAAATATGTCCTGAGTGGAAACATGCAATACTCTGCCAGCAAGGTATGGAGTAGTTGGCCAAGAAAGTAATAGATAACACAGAGCACTGTGCAAATAGACACAGTTTAAAGCAGATGTCAACATTGTAATCTGTCCAACCATCCATATTTTGACCCTCCTAATGCAGTTTTAGGATCACAAGGGGTAATCAGGTCTTTCCAAGTAGCATCAGGTGTAACCGTCAACTGGGCACCAATTTTCAACATTGTTTAAGTCTAAAGTCCTATTACTGAGATTTTAGACTCTTTTGAATATTCCAACTATCTGAAATATTTATTAGTATATTGATATATTGAGAACATGTGTGGACAAAAACATGCTATGTCTAGACATTAATGTTATTTGTGGGGATATGTAGTCCCAACAGTCATAAATATAACATACTACCATAAATATGAGTGAGCCAAGATGAGGTCAAGAGTTTTGGCCATCGACCATTGTGTCACAAAGCTACATTTTTTAAAATTATCTTCAAATAGGTTAGGGAAATGGGAAATATTGCTCCTTCTGAACAAAGACTGAAATTCCTTGGAACATGACTTTCCTTTATTCACTCTATGACTGCTTCCTTGTTAGTAAATGAATATGTTTTTCACCAGGAATGAGAGCAGTGAGCTCAGGCTGCAGTGTCACAGACAATGTGCAGCAAATGTCCAGTGAAAACTAATCCAGTTTGAGTAAATGTTAAAGACACAGTAGTAGACATGTTTTGAATATTTTGATTTGATCTGGTTGTGTTGTTTCAAAGTACATCCATATCTTTGTTTACATTGTGAATATATCTTTTTAGAAAAAACAATAAAAGAGCAAGTACAACTATGCTGCTAAATTGAATGGTCTTCAGTTACCTTGATATAAGTGTAACAGGCAGTAACCCCTCATACAGAGAAAATTAAGGAAAATAAAGTGGGAACATTACTAAATTAATTAATTTAATTCATTATTGGAAACGGAAAACTGATCATTAATTAACTGATTGAGCAACATTAATAAATTAATTCTTCTTCCCTCATCATACTACAGGTGTGAGCAAGGCATTGCCATGACAAATATCATATGCAGAAAAACAGAACAGCAGGATACCTTAATTACTGTTTAGCCTGACACCTCATTTTTAAAATGCCTGGCAGCCTGCATTTTTAAGTTGCGTAATATTTTTAATCATCATGACTCAAGAATTTTAGTTCTCGGTTGCAATGTGATGTTTTTTTGTTGAAATGATTATTAACTAATCCTTAAATCAAAAACAAAAAAAAACTTTAAATGTTATTATATTTTAGAGAAAAATGTAAAAATGAATTCTTACTAAACAGATGCAGTCAATATAGTGGATAATAATACACAGTTCTTGTGCCTGCCATAAATGTTTAAAAAAAGCAACTGTACTTTTCTCATGGGGCATACTATAGTAAGCCTATGAAATATTTGCAGTCATTCTACACTCAAGCCATGACACCCGTTTTGTGTATCAGGTTGACAAACAGTCCTAGCAGTATTTTCAGGTAATTTACTAAGATTAGTTGAAGCCCATTAGTTATCAAAAAAAGAAAGGAGACACCTTCAAATCGTAACTTAAGTGTTATGTACAGTTCAGTTAGGACAGCATTGATATGAAGTTACTAAGGGCAGGCATGAGGATCATCGTTAGCGTTGTTTAATTTAACAAGGTTTAATAACTAGCATTCCACTGACAGGAGCTTCTTATGGGGCTGCTGTAACAAGAGGTCATTTAGAGCCCTTGATATGCTTTGTGCTATTTGTACAATGGATGCATTAGTGTTTTCCCTCAACTTAAGATTAGTTTTAAATTAAGCAAACTGCAGTATGCTGTAGCTCCTAGCATAGTGCTGAATGACCGAGTGCAGGTCTGCCGCAGAGCATGCCTGCTGACATGTAAATGAAGTAGTCATTGCAGAATTTTGATAAGCCTCATTTAAATATTCAATGCACCTAAATATAGAAATGTTCAGGCTTTCATGATGTGACACTGTACATGAAAACTGCAAGGCACGTTACATAGTAAGAAGAACCATTTGAGCTAAACAGAATTACTGTTTTTTTTTTTTAAACAAATTACTGCCATATACTACCACAGGCAAAACAATGACCTTTCCTATCAAAATCAGCGGTCACCTCTGCCTTAGCAGAGTTGGGCACCAATTTGTCATCACTCCCAGAATCATGTACACTTGGATTTGTAATTTGGAATGCCAGCATCTCCCCTCCAGGTTTAAAGTGATACCTTTTCCGTAATCGGATGGAGGCAAGAGCCTCAGAATCAGACACTGAAAATCTTTCAAATGATAAAAAAGGCTTCCAGATATGTTTACCCTCAAGTTTCTATTAAATTGCAGACACTTATTTTTACAGCTTCTATAAGATAAAAAGAAAACAAGAGCAAAATAAGTTTATAATAATTTATTTTCTTGACAGAACAGTTTGTGATTAATTGTAGATTACAGATCAAGAAGCATTTGGTAGTCTATAAAAGTGAAATATCAGTACTTTTAGCCATCACTTTAGGCTTTGCTTTGTGTGGTAGGCCAGCATCACACTTTAAATGCTTGTACTGTTTTTGAATGTAATTTTTTTAGATGGACTTTTAAATTAGATGAACAGTGTTTACCTGAACAAATATAAAAAATTGCTACAAAGTATGCAGTGAAAATGTGCTTTTTGTGCAAATTAATAAAAATATGCTGTATCTCAAAAACAATCTAATGTGTGAAATTAATAATTCATTTTATTTATTTATGTTATTTATAAGTTTTACAGTGTGCTTTTTATCAAACAGATTGGGCAAACTGTTTTTTTTAATTGTAATTCTTTTGTGGAGATTTATTTTTCATATGCAGCAGGGAATCCTAAGTGAATATATAGTGTCTTTCTATAAGAGCCCTGCAGATAAGTTTAATGGTGCAAATTCATGTGTCTCTGCACTCCTTTTACCAGAAGGGTTAAAAGGTTTAGATTCCCTGACTTTGCAAGAATGCTCATTTTTGCTGAGCTTAGCAATGTCTTGATTTCCTATAACTTGGTGGCCATGCTGGGAGCAGCTACTTGTAAGTGACTAATCAATACTATATACCAAAGCACTCCCACAGTCTAACAGCAAAGTGTGAATTGGATGATCTGATACCCCCAGAGAATCTAATTGATTCAGAGTGTTAAATCACATATGTGTGTATCAATGGAATTGCTGGGGACAGATTAGCAAGTGAGTATTGCTGTGTAAAGCCATGCTGGGTATTTGTGTAATACGTGTTGCTCAGAAGTATATAGTTAATGTGAGGCCTGCTATATGCAGAGGACCACAAGTAGAAAATGTATTCCAAATTCAATTTATACTCCCTAAACACAGTATAACAAAATTCTGAAATGTATTTTATTTTGGCATAGAGGAATTAGAAATGTTTCTTTCTGATGCATTAAATCAGTGAAAACTGGATCAGTTCTTTCTATTCAGCTCTTTGACCGCTGCATAATTTGTTTATTCTTAAAATGGACAATCTCTGTTGTTGCTTTTGGAAAACTTCAGAGTGCAGTTAGTTCCAATTGCCTCATTGACTTTCCTTGGGTCATAATTAGGATTCTGCATCCACTGAGAATTGAAAGAGTAGTCTGAGCATGAAAGGAGATAAAAAAGGGAACAACACACCTCCACCACCACCACCACAACACGAAGAAGAGAGACAGAGTTGGGTGTGAGAGCCAGCACAGTAGTGAAGTGACAGTCAGTCAGTGGCCCACTAAGGAGGCAAATGATTGCTGTTCCAAAGGGTGAGCTCCATTGAACAGCTTGGAGGTAGTGTGGCCAATCAAATTGTCCCCTAGATTTCCGGTAGTTTCCAGGGAAAGGGTGCAAGAAAGACATAGGTCCCGCAGACACTAATGAAGGCAAGAAGATGTGAAGGGCCACTATGAGTGCTTTAGCAGACAATGAAGGAGGGTAAACTGGGGAGGTGGAAGATGTTATAAGGGAATCTGATGTCTGCAGGGTTTTATTCTGGATTTTTAATTATGGATTTATTTATTTAATGATTTTATCATCATTCTTTTTTGGGAAAATTTTATCACATTATTTATTTAAAAGAATACACTGCACTTTTGGAATGTTGTTTGCACATTTGTTTTGTTTAAATAAAAGTGCTTCGTTCATTTGCACCTACTTCTTGTTTGATAAGTGTCCTCATTGCATGGCTCATTCTGGTCCACGACCAGGTTGTAGACTGTTCTGGCTTCAAGGATGTTAGGGCAGCTGGAGCCAACCTGGAAAATCACACATTTTAACAAAGTCCCGTTAAAATAAAGACAGATTATTATCACAAATGCCTTCCACCAAGGCTCCATAAGTGTAATAAATACACATCTGTACACACTGTCTCAAATCGTCTCTCCCCCTCTCCACCTTCCTGACGGGTTTTGAGTCAGAGTGGCTTCTTTTATCTAGGACACAGGAGTACCTCCGGTGCTAGGGTATAGCCCGATGGAAGCACTTCTGGGTGATACGGAAGTCCCACAATGCAGTGATGAATAATTTCTATAGCATTCCCTGGCCACCCCACGGAACCCGACAAGGGTGTTCTAGAGAACTACAATATCTAGAGTGCCTTGCAGGTATCGCAAGAGGTAACATTGCTTTAGGGAGTTGTTTTCCATTGTGCCGCGGAAGCCTGTCTTCCTGCAGGCGTTTCTCTCCCTGTCCTTCTGTTATATTCTGAACCCGGCTGGGTCAAACCCAGCCAGGATTCCCGCTCTGGCACTGGCATCTTTACCCTATTCCTTGAGGTGGCATAGGGCTGGCCTCCCGTCTACTTAGGGAACCATGCTCCATCTAGGCTGGGTGTGGTGGAAGTGCTGCCACACAGGACTCAACAATACCTGCAGCACCCGCAGGTGGTGTCCATGAAACCCAAAAGAGCTGCACCAAACTCCCATGGAAACCTGTGGGAGTTCAAGGCACAGCTGCAATCCAGGGGGGCTGCCATCTATTGCTCCAAAGGGGGAGGTACAGCTCTGGATATGTTCTCTGAAGAACTCGTGGAAACCGAATGTGGTTACTTCCCTCAGATCGTTAGAAGTCCTGCCTCTTTTGGATCCAATGGTATATAAACCTGCCATGTACTGGAAGAGGGTGGTCACTGATGGACATGAAATGACAGGAAACAGAGCTCATACCTTGAGGTAGTTATAAGCCTTACCCTTCATATAAACTAGCTGTAGCCATTGATCATTGAGTTACTTTTTTACTCTAACAGTTTTTCTTTTTTTGTTGTTTCATTACCATGGAGGTGCCCCAATTCTTCCCTTGCTTTGGTCCTTAGAGTTACATCAAAGTCTCTAAAGCTGTGAGGCTTTAGTGCCAGTCAGTGTATCACCATGGCAACCACATGTTGATTGCTATTTGTTGAACCTATTTATTTCATTACAGGGTCATGGGTGCCAGAAGGTTTCCTTGCTATGTTGGGCTCAAGATGGAAACTGTTTTGGAAGGAATGTCAATATCTCTGCGGTGGGTTGGCACCCTGCCCGGGATTGGTTCCTGCCTTGTGCCCTGTGTTGGCTGGGATTGGCTCCAGCAGACCCCCGTGACCCTGTGTTCGGATTCAGCGGGTTGGAAAATGGATGGATGGATGTCAATATGTCCTCAAGCCCAAAGGTTTTTCTGTTTATCCATCTGTCGTTTCATCCTCTATACATTAGTAAAGAGTTGGAATGATCTTAGGTGAAATGATGTAGAGATCAATTATGTATAGGATGTCAGTCCAGTACAAATATTTAACACTGTGTTAATGTAGTAAAAGAAGTTAAGAAATCTTGCATTTTAAAAAAAATCAATGTGCCTGAATGTATTCAGTGGAACCAATCTTTCAATCACTCAGTTGCGTAGATACCAGTTATAACACACTTTTTAAAACACTTTTTTGTTGTTACAGATCAGGCAATGGCCTTATATATCCACAGTATATATGTATATACAGTGTATGTATTATATATTTTTCTATTTATATATTATTTCTATTTATATTCTGTTTATTGTATCTGGTTGGTAACCACCTAATAATCAGATTGTGATTGGAAAAAAAATGTTAAATGTGAGAATGTGGCAGTTTATAAAGAACTGTCTGTAGTCTGAATGGCAGTGCATTACCTGCTCCACTGAGGCACACTGTATTGCAGTTGAAAGAGTGCTCTCACATGAAGGAGTCTCAGTCCACTTCAGTGAATTCTGAAAGTCAATAATTTAAAATATAATGAATTTTATAAAAGGCAAAAAGAAATGGCAATCTGAATCCACAGATTGATGGCAGAAAGCAGAACTAAATGTCATGTTAAAAGATTCATTAAAAGGTAGAATAGTTTGACTTTGACATGGGTGAATCTGAATGCTGACTCTGAGACTGTAGATAACACAGTGAAATTATGAGAATAGGGTAAAAGAAAAAAGGTTTAGTAATGTAGTAACTGACATAAATAACTTTGTTCTTCTCTTCAGACATTTCCAAAATACAGTCTGATCCATTTTTCATAAAAATCTTCTTCTTCTTCTTTCGGCTGCTCCCGTTAGGGGTCGCCACAGCGGATCATCTTCTTCCATATCTTTCTGTCCTCTGCATCTTGTTATGTTACACCCATCACCTGCATGTCCTCTCTCACCACATCCATAAACCTTCGCTTAGGCCTTCCTCTTTTCCTCTTCCCTGGCATCTCTATCCTTAGCATCCTTCTCCCAATATACCCAGCATCTCTCCTTTGCACATGTCCAAACCAATGCAATCTCGCCTCTCTGACTTTGTCTCCCAACTGCCCAACTTGAGCTGACCCTCTAATGTACTCATTTCTAATCCTGTTCATCCTCGTCACACCCAATGCAAATCTTAGCATCTTTAACTCTGCCACCTCCAGCTCTGTCTCCTGCTTTCTGGTCAGTGCGACCATCTCCAACCCATATACAGGAACATAACTGGTCTCACTACTGTCCTGTAGACCTTCCCTTTCACTCTTGCTGATACCCGTCTGTCTCAAATTACTCCTGACACTCTTCTCCACCCATTTCACCCTGCCTGCACCATCTTTTTCACCACTCTTCCACAATCCCCATTACTCTGCAATGTTGATCCCAAGTATTTAAACTCATCCACCTTCACCAACTCTACTCCCTGCATCCTCACCATTCCATTGACCTCCCTCTCATTTACACACATGTATTTTGTCTTGTTTCTACTGACCTTCATTCCTCTCTTCTCTAGAGCATATCTCCACCTCTCCAGGGTCTTCTCAACCTGCTCCCTACTATCGCTACAGATCACAATGTCATCAGCAAACATCATAGTCCACGGGGACTCCTGTCTAATCTTGTCTGTCAACCTGTCCATCACTATTGCAAATAAGAGAGGGCTCAGAGCCGATCCCACCTCCAACTTGAATGCATTTGTCACTCCTACCGCAGACCTCACCACTGTCACACTTCCCACGTACATATCCTATACAACTCTTACGTACTTCTCTGCCACTCCCAACTTCCTCATATAATACCACAGCTCCTCTCAAGGCACCCTGTCGTATACTTTCTCCAGGTCCACAAAGACTCAATGCAACTCCTTCTGGCCTTCTCTAAACTTTTCCATCAACATCCTCAGAGCAAACATTGCATCTGTGGTGCTCTTTCTTGGCATGAAACCATACTGCTGCACACTAATCATCACCTCACTTGTTAACCTAGCTTCCACTACTCTTTCCCATAACTTCATGCTATGGCTCATCAATTTTATTCCCCTGCAGTTATTGCAGTCCTGCACATCTCCCTTATTTTTAAATATCGGCACCAGTACACTTCTTCTCCACTCTTTAGGCATTCTCTCACTTTCCAAGATTCCATTAAACAATCTGGTTAAAAATGCCACTGCCATCTCTCCTAAACACCTCCATGCTTCCATAGGTATGTCATCTGGAACAACGGCCTTTCCATTTGTCATCCTCTTCATAGCTGTCCTTACTTCCTCATTGCTAATCCGTTGCACTTCCTGATTCACTATATCCACGTCATCCAACCTCTTCTCTCTCTTGTTCTCTTCATTCATCAGCCTCTCAAAGTATTCTTTCCATCTGCTCAACACACTCTCCTCGCTTGTGAGTATGTTTCCATCTTTATCCTTTATAACCCTAACCTGCTGCACCTCTTTCCCAGCTCTGTCCTTCTGTCTAGCCAATCGGTACAGGTCCTTTTCTCCCTCCTTAGTGTCCAACCTGTCATACAATTCATCATACGCCTTTTCTTTAGTCTTCGCCTCCTCTCTCTTCACCTTGCGCCTTATCTCCTTGTACTTTTGTCTACTTTCTGCATCTCTCTGACTATCCCACTACTTCTTTGCCATCCTCTTCCTCTGTATACTCTCCTGTATTTCCTCATTCCACTCCAGGTTTTATTTTTCTCCTTCCTCTTTCCAGATGTCACGCCAAACACCCTTCTTGCTGTTGCCCTTACTACATCTCTTGTAGTTTTCCAGCTGTCTGGTAACTCTTCACTGCCACCCAGTGCCTGTCTCACCTTCTCCCTAAACTTAACCTTGCAGTCTTCCTTTTTCAACTTCCACCATTTGATCCTTGGCTCTGCCCTCACTCTCTTCCTCTTCTTGATCTCCAACATCGTTCTACAAACCACCATCCTATGCTGCTTAACTACACTTTCCCCTGCCACAACTTTTCAGTCTTCAATCTTCTTCAGATCAACTCTTCTGCATAGGATGTAATCTACCTGTGTGCATCTTCCTCCACTCTTGTACGTAACCCTATGTTCTTCCCTCTTCTTAAAGTACATATTCACCACAGCCTTGTCCATCCTTTTGGCAAAATCCACTATCCTCTGACCTTCTTCATTCCTCTCCTTGACACCATACCTACCCATCACCTCCTCGTCTCCACTGTTCCCTTCACCAAAATGCCCTTTGAAATCCACTCCAATCACCACTTTCTGTCCCTTGGGTACACTGTTCATCATTTCATCCAACTCACTCCAAAAATCTTCTTTCTCACCCATTGCACACCCAACTTGAGTTGCATATGCACTAACAACAATCATCATCACACCTCCAATTTCTAGCTTCATAATCATTACTCTGTCTGACATTCTTTTCACCTCCAAAACACTCTTGACATATCGTTCCTTCAGAATAACCCCTACTCCATTTCTCCTCCCATCCACACCATGATAGAACAATTTGAATCCACCTCCAATCCACCTGGCCTTACTCCCCTTCCATTTAGTCTCTTGCACGCACAATATATCATCCTTCCTTCTCCCCATCATATCTGCTAACTCTCTTCCCTTACCAGCCATACTGCCAACATTCAAAGTTCCTACCCTCAGTTCCACTCACTATACTTTCCTGCTCTCCTCCTGCCTTAGGACACGTCTCCCACCTCTCCTTCTCCTTCTTCTTCTTCGGCCAACAGTAGCCCAATTTCTGCCAGCACCCTGTTGGCTAACAGTACTGGTGGCGGTTGTTGTTAACCCGGGGCTCGACCGATCTGGTATGGAAATTTGTATTGTTGACTGCATATTGATTTGGCAAAATTTTACTCTGGATGCCCTTTCTGACGAAACCCTCCCCATTTATCCGGGCTTGGGACCGGCACGAAGAAATACACTGGTTTGTGCATCCCCTGTGGCTGGGTTCTCCATTTTTCCATTTTTAATTTTTCATGAAAATATTCCTATTTTATTTCACATGTGAGATTGGAAAAAAGAAAGTGCTTATTTTTTGTTTTCCAAGGGCTGCAACAGAATGTTCCACTCTATTTGACATTAATACATTAAGTGGTTGCTAAGGTTAAATAACAATATTTTGTTAAATAAGGAAAAAAATTATGCTCTGATTTATTATTACATACATTAGAGACAATAGAAACAATATGTTTTACAAAACTCCAACATTCTTCCTACACATTCATATTAAATTTATGGCAAGTTATGTTCAGCTTGGCCATAAATGCTGTAAAGTCATATGAGCCAGGATATCAATAATTATTAATTTCTGTTTCATTTCAATGATTTAAACAAAAAAGTTACCTAGATTTTTTATTTATACAGTATATACATGATAGAAACATAAATTCCCCTTGTCCACCTCATTCAAACATGCTAAAGAAAATGTTCATCAAATTTTGACTTTCATAAAATATAACATACGAAGTCATGATCTCATAATTCTATACACTATTAAAAATAAAAGCGCCATAGTGATTCTTCAGAGCGATGCCACAGGCAAGCAACAAAGAAACACCAAACAACCAAATGAAGATTCCAGAAAGAACCTTATTTATTTAGATCTGTTGAAGCTCTTTACAGTAAAAAAACATAAATGCATTGTAACAGATTTGTGAAATAGCAATTGCTAATGATTTTACAAGGAAGTTTGCAGCATATGTACAGGTTTTCTAAATCTGTAAGAGTCCTACTAGGTAGCCTATACCATACATTAAAGATTTCATGTTTCTTCTACATATTAGGAAGTTTTTTAAAGGACAAAAAACAACTTTATATGAAAAGAGTCCTTCCCAGAATGAAACGGTGCTTGGTCAAGCAATGTTTCTACAAGGAACCACAAAACCCAGTAAAGAAGCATAAAATTACATTAAAGAACCAGTATTTTTAAGAATGTATGTGCTGGCTTTTTACAAACTTACTAAAAATTTGAAAATATGAATGCATTGCACAAATTTGAGTATGGCCCAAATATATGTTACTGGTATAAAACTACTTTATACCAGTCCAGATCCTCTGCTTGTATTAACAACATTATTTCAAACTATTTCACACTTGAACATGGGACTTGACAAGGATGCCCTATCACCAGTGCTTTTTCCAATCATTATTGAGCCATTGGCCACTCACTTTTGAAATACATCAGAGATCATGGGAATTACCAGAGTAGGATTTGAACAGAAAATATCATTTTGTGCAGATGATATATTACTGTATACATCAGACACACAAACCTCCATACCAGTAGTCTTTAATGCACTAGAAGATTTTCAAAAGATATCTGGATTCAAAATTAATTTGAATAAAAGTGTGTTTTTTCCAGTGAACTCTTTAGCACACATTATTAGACTTGACACCTACCCATTTATTTTATCAGATCAGTTTAAATACCTAGGAGGAAACAGCTCTCTATTATAGAAGGAAATCCTGGGATGAGACTTTCTTGGAGATAATTTCAACTCCTGCAAGAGATAATTTCAGGTCCCACGAGACAAGACTTTCTGCCAAGAGATTTTGACAAGTCCCGCCCTCCTCTCCAAAATTTACAATCACACCCATGGTCAAAACACTTCTCATTCCTGTGAATGCTATTGTCAGACACAGTTTTTGCACTCTCAGCTCCAATCAGGGTTGTAAATAAAAGACAAAGAGTAGAAGAAAAAGTAGAACATCGGAAAAAGGTTCAAAAATGTTGGCGCAATACACATACAGAGCATGTTAGAGATTATGAAAGTACTAAAATTCAAAAGTCTCAAAAAACTGATAGTAAAGATCGCATTAGGACTAGCAAATGGAAATTATTAATCTGTGAAATAACAGAACAGCGAAAAGAGGTATATAGGGACATAGGTTTAAAGCACTTTGAGCTACTTTTTGTATGAAAATGTGCTATATAAATAGAAGTTATTGTTGTTGTATAAGTAATATGACAGAAGTATGTAGCTATTGTTCGGCTTTAAACTTTAAGTCGGAGACTTGTAGATCATCTAATTTGTGTTGCCATCAGGGAAATGTAATGTTTCTTCCCAATGAAGACGCCGATCTGCGAGAATTAAAAGATTTGTTGTTTGATGAAAGTGAAATCCACATACGTGAGCGACAGAGACGCGAAGTAGCTGCCGTGTAGTGCAGGCCGGGGGGGTTGGCAAGCAAAGCGAGCAGGGGCAAAGCCCCCTAGTCACATATAAATATAAAGATCTTTATCAATAAAATTTTGCTATCAGTGTGGAAAAAATCAAACAAGATGTGAACAGATGGTCTACAGTTCATCTAACATTAGCAGAGGGAATCAATACTGTCAAGATGAACAACCTTCACAAGCTTATTTTACTATTTAAGAGCATCCCCATATTAACAAATCATTCTTTATGAAATTAGACTCAATTATAACCTAATGTATTTGAAATTCAAAACATTTATGCATTCAAGGAACAACTCTATAAAGACCTCAAGCAGCAGGGGGCATGGCACTACCTAATTTTCAGTTTTATTACAAGCTATAAAGACCTGGAAATTGACACAAATTGATGAATATACACAAGCCTGGTCTGGAACAGAAAAAAAATCTTGCTGTACTTCTATATATGCCATGCTTTGTGCCCCAGTAAATACAAATTATCATCAATACACTAATAATCCAATTGTCCATCAATCACTCAGACTATGGAACCAATGCAGAAAGTACTTCAAGCCAGAGAAGCTATTATCTGTTTCACCTCTACATAATAATCACTTTTCTCTTCCCTCTCAAACCTACACAGTATTTAATCTTTGGGATTAAATCACTTAGAGAATCACTTTTGCATACAGATAATGTCTTTGCATCTTATGAACAATTTTGCTTCAATTTTAACTTCCCATCAACAGAATTTTTCCACTACTTTCAAATCAGAAACTTTGCTAAAAGGACACAGGCAGCATCTCAATCTGTCTATTATAAAAGAAAATCTTGCAATGAGACGTGATGTTCTGAAGAGAGACAGAGAGACATTTCAGAGAGCCAGAGACACTTTCACTTCTAGTGACATGGCCAAGTCACGTCATACTGACAACCATTGGAAACATGTTCCCGTGAGATGGTGACCTAGGCAAGGAAAGTAACACTCAGCCTGGAACAAGTGGAACTGAAAACCTTGCAGGTCCAAACGGGGTCAGAAATAAAAAGCAAAGAGTAAAAGACACAGTAAAACTTCATAAAGACGTTCAAAAACGTTAGCGCCATACACATGCATAGCAGGTTACAGATTATGACAGCAGTGGAAATCGAAAGGCTTACTAAAAACCTTGGCACAATACACACGCAGACAAAGTTAAAAAATATGACAGTACTAAAACTCGAAAATGTCAACAACAACACAGTACAGATCACATTTGCGCAAACAAATGGAAATTATTACTAGGTGAAATAACGGAACAGCAAAATTAGATCGAATATATGGACATAGGTGATATGTCGGAAGTATATAGATATTGTAAGGCTTTAAAGTTTAAGTTGGAGACTTGTAGATCATCTACTTCATGTTGCCATCAGAGAAAAGTACTGCTGCTTCCCAATGAAGAGGCGTTTCTGCAAGAATTAAAAGATTTGTTGTTTGGTGAAAGTGAAATCAACAAACACTACAGGCAAAATATACGCTTCTACAATAATCGTTTCACGTTAGCATCATTCAATGCACAAAATGTTGCTTTACACAATAATGGACTATACGCTATAAGAATCTGTGTTCCTGCAACAATTACAGCTACGACAAGTTTAATTTCGAAAAAAAAAAACACAATTTGGTCAGGGGTATCTTTATGTTCACGAAGAAGCGATGCAACATAGAATCTAAGCAGTTAAACGGTTCTGACATAATAGATATTGTACAGCCAATAATGGATACAAATCCATACATCTAAACGTATCGCACTTTACACTAGATTTACCAGCAACAAACGGACAAAGACATTTTCTTGGATGTCTGTATGAATCCGAAAGATCACAGTCGCATTTATAATAATGTGACGAATTGTCAGCAATAATACTAATAATAATAGACGGAGATATCAAAGACAGAGTAGATATTTGTGTATATCCAAATGCAAAACATGCTTCATCATTTATGTTAAATACATCGCCACATGCCGACCCTTTATCTTTGCTTTTCCCAGATGGCAAAATAGGATGGTCATACAATATGAAACAAATGCATTCAGCAAAATGAATAACACCCACACAATATTTCTGGTCAAAATTAGCGATACATTCCCATTAGGGAATCCATTCCTGGGATCCTATTACCGGGAATGAAACTGCTGTAATTCCTGGGAAACCGGAAACGGCCAAGCTCGCATATATAGCATGTAAAAGTGTAAAAATTGATCAAGAAATAACAGAGTTATAGTTGAAAATAATTAAGTGGCACGGTTTTTTGGCCCACGGTGTAGTGTGTTGCCGATTAATTCAGTCAACAACAGACCAGCTCCCACTAAGACTGAGCACAGTCGACTGGGAAGAGTCTGCACTCTGCAGCTCATGAATGCTGGGACGGGGCAGACTTCATTGACGTCTGTCAGACAACAGCTTTGAACAGCAACTTGAAATTGCAATGCGTCAGCCTGTTGCATCCGCATTATCTGTGCAAAGAAACTTGCCATCACAGAATGATGACAAGAAACTGGATGCATCAGTAAAATCTGAAATGGCTGTGTTTCAGAGCAATGGCAAGCGTGGGCGTTGTTTAGAACAAGTGTATCAGTATCTGATGACAGTGCCGCCTACTTCAGTGGAGGCAGAGCGTGCCTTCTCAGTGGCTGGCGTACTCTGCACGAAGGTGTGCTCTCGCCTGGACGACCGCACGCTGGACACGTTGTGCTTTCTACACTCTTATTACCAGAACTAACTAGATCAGGGGTGCCCAATACGTCGATCGCGATCGACTGGTAGATTGGAAAGGTAGTGCAGGTAGATCGCGTTGCGTTCAAAAATGTTTTTTTAAATGTTAGTATATCATATATCCTCCCTATGGCATTTGCCACTTGATTGACATACAGGGCGGCCAGTCTGAGATCTCTTTTCTTCTAACACATTGGTCATCCCACATGCATTCATACAATCAGATTGTGATTCAGACTATGAATGCCATGAATGTAATTACCCCGATCTACATGCTGTCAAATAAATGAACGACACACGATGGCTTCACCTCTGATGCTGACGTCCGAGGTTCGATCCCCGAGAGGGGTGCAGTGAGTGTGTTCACCTGATGAGCCCAGAATTAGGGTGAAACACATGCCGCATACTCTTTGCATTATTTGATGGTAAAACTATGCAACATTCCATGATTTGCTTCTCACAACTGAAGAAGGCACCATGGCGGATGTTTGCTGACTTGCAGACCAACCACAAACGTTACCTGGTAGGTAACCACCCATACAATCAGATTGTGATTCAGACTACGAATGCCATGAATGTAATTACCCCGATCTACATGCTGTCAAATAAATGAACCACACACCGTGGCGCATCGTAAAGAAGCTTCGACGCTGACGTCCGAGGTTCAATCCACGAGAGGAGGTGCAGTGAGTATGTACACCTGATGAGCCCAGAATTAAGGCGAAACACGTAAACACGTGTTGTGTGCTCTTTGCATTATTTGACAATAAAACTATGCAATATATATATATATATATATATACTAGCCATGTGTGCCCAACTACGTTGCGTATGTTAAAGTTGTCTGTGAAGGGCTCCCTGTTTAAACGCGGCTGCCAGTCGTGAACTGGGCCCTTCGTCGCACAGCATTATGATTTTTTTATAAGGGAAACAAAATTTCAAAAGAAAACCCTTGGATATTGATTTGATAGGAACGGCCTACTCGGAATCACTGTCCGAATCGCAATTATGTGGTGGTGTAGGAGCATTTCTGCTTCTGTCCGTTCACAGTCCGTCTGGTTTTCACGACGCTGTCGTTTCATCTCACGATCTCTTCTCAACCTTTCTCCAATCTCGCAGGTTGCTTTGTGGTAATCCAAAGAGAAAGGCAATATACACGGAGCAATGGTTATAAAAGGGGGACACATAGGTATCCAGGCTCTTTAAAGCATAAATAGGGATCACTTCACTGACATGTGAGCAAGGCACGGTACAACTGTGAGACGCGCAGCACTCGCCAGCTACAACGTAACAATAATAATTTCCGGAACGTGCTGTTACGTTGTCATTCATTTTACCCACTGTCTTTCTTTCATTCATATGTTACGTAGGCACGTACCTTTTATCTTCGACAATCTCATTCTCTAACCAGGCCTCAGGAGCTAACCAGCGTAACACTGTCCACCACCCCTTTCGTTATTCCGGCACATTGTTGACATCCGTGAGTAACAACAACGTACTAAACTGGAAGGTGGTCTACGCATGCGTGGAATTCGCGGACAAACAGAGATCAAGATCTAAATGAAGATCTGTTTAGTTAATTTAAAGCACAACAATTTGTTTAGTTTGAATGTCTGTGTTTTGAGGTGTGACTGGCGTACTACAGTCTTCAGTAGTATAAGCCTGGAGGAGATTCTTAATGCAATGCCTATGTTTTAGCTGTCTCTCTACTGCCATCTAGTGCTTCTTCTTCTAATTCATTCACGGACAAACAAAGATCAAGATCCAAATGAAGATTATATATAGAGATATATATAGCATTTTTAATGTAGGTAGATCATTTCGACCTGGTCATTTTAAAAGTAGCTCGCAAGCCGAAAAAGTGTGAACTAGATACATGTACTTATAAAAAAAAAAGTGTGAACTAGATACATGTACTTATATGACAGCATGAACTGCTTGTAGATAAGGATAGCCTTTTATTGGTGTCAACATATTGCAGTAGTTTTATTAAAAATAAGTGTCAGTCATTCTAAAACCGTTCACATGTGAGATGCCCGTGCACTGTGTCATCCCCGGGAGCCTGGGATTCCCAGGAATGACATGCAGCATTCCTGAATTCCCGGTAATGGATAAACCCGTCCGGGAATGGATTCCCTAGTTCCCATGTATTTAACCTACTTTTATCATCAAAACGTCTATCGCAACATTACATTATTAATGTGTATGTAAAAGTCTCTTCTTTATTAAATCGGATCAAGCTAAACTTAGAACGGAACATATGCAAGGTGTCATTGATCACATTCAAAATTCAAATATCAATAGTTAATCCATCCATCCATTATCCAACCCTCTATATGCTAACTACAGGGTCACGGGGGTCTGCTGGAGCCAATCCCAGCCAACACAGGGCGCAAGGCAGGAAACAAACCCTGGGCAGGGTGGGCCCTGGGCTAAAACACCCACACACCAAGCACACACTAGTGACAATTTAGAATCGCCAATGAACCTAACCTGCATGTCTTTGGACTGTGGGAGGAAACCGGAGTACCTGGAGGAAACCCACGCAGACACGGAGAGAACATGCAAACTCCATGCAGGGAGGACCTGGAAGCGAACCCGGGTCTCCTAACTGTGAGGCAGCCGTGCTACCACTGCCCCACCGTGCCACCCTATATCAATAGTTCAGACAAATTCAAAATAGGTACAGCAGTAATATTGCCATCATCGTATCAAGGTAGTCCAAGAGCATTGCAACCGTTATATCATCATGCATTGGCAATATCCAGAACTATTGGTCGGCCAGATTTCTTTCTTACAATGACGTGCAATCCACAATGGCCAGAAATCTGCAGCTTCTTGAGAACAATGCCACCTTCTACATCGGCTCTGGATATTCCCACTTTCAAAAGTAGATTGAAAGTAGATAAGAAAAGTCTTATTTTTATTGAAACGATATTAACTTACGGCCAGTTATACATTGCATTATCAAAAGTGAACATAATGCATATGTAACAATTCCCATGAAAAAAAAAACACTTTAAATTGTATTTCTACAGGACCAAACCCGGGGGTTGGCGAACGGAGTGAGCAGGGGGCGGAGCCCCCTAGTAATATATAAAAACATTTTAAAGGGGAAAGGGACTTTCACTTAACATGTCAGCCATGCATAGAATAAACTCTATCTCCATATGCACAACACATTCAATCATTCAACTTAAAATATTTAATCTATCACCTTTTTCTCGTTTAAAATTGTCCAAAATGTATCCAGGCAAGTTTCAACCTGTGAACGTTGCCATCTAGCTAGAGCATTATTTGCAAAATGTTTTGGTTGTGCACCTTATTAACATCATTCTGGGGTAAAATCTTTGAATGCCTATCAGACAGCCTTGGTGTCTTAACCCATTAACAGTGGTGTTTGGTGTACTCCCAGATGGGCTTAAAGTGGAGAAGGACAAATCAATTGTAATTTCCTTTACCACATTACAAGCACATAGACTTATCTTGCTCAACTGCAGGTTGTTATAAGTCAGTGGGTAACTGATATTCTTTACTATTTGAAATTGGAAAAAGTCAAATTCTCACTTATAGGATCTGTTCAGAACTTTTTAAAAATATTGCAAGATCTAATTTAAAAAAAAAATAGAATAAGCATTTATATCAGGGAAAAGGACATTTTCCATTCTTTGTTGTTTGTAAAGATTTGCTAATGCTGTTGGCTTTCCTATCTTTCTCTCGGGCAGGAGTTAAATTTAGGTTTGTTTAGTCTGACTTAATTTACAGTGGTGTGAAAAACTATTTGCCTCCTTCCTGATTTCTTATTCTTTTGCATGTTTGTCACACAAAATGTTTCTGATCATCAAACACATTTAACCATTAGTCAAATATAACACAAGTAAACACAAAATGCATTTTTTAAATGATGGTTTTTATTATTTAGGGAGAAAAAAAAATCCAATCCTACATGGCCCTGTGTGAAAAAGTAATTGCCCCCTGAACCTAATAACTGGTTGGGCCACCCTTAGCAGCAATAACTGCAATCAAGCGTTTGCGATAACTTGCAATGAGCCTTTTACAGCGCTCTGGAGGAATTTTGGCCCACTCATCTTTGCAGAATTGTTGTAATTCAGCTTTATTTGAGGGTTTTCTAGCATGAACCGCCTTTTTAAGGTCATGCCATAGCATCTCAATTGGATTCAGGTCAGGACTTTGACTAGGCCACTCCAAAGTCTTCATTTTGTTTTTCTTCAGCCATTCAGAGGTGGATTTGCTGGTGTGTTTTGGGTCATTGTCCTGTTGCAGCACCCAAGATCGCTTCAGCTTGAGTTGACGAACAGATGGCCGGACATTCTCCTTCAGGATTTTTTGGTAGACAGTAGAATTCATGGTTCCATCTATCACAGCAAGCCTTCCAGGTCCTGAAGCAGCAAAACAACCCCAGACCATCACACTACCACCACCATATTTTACTGTTGGTATGATGTTCTTTTTCTGAAATGCTGTGTTCCTTTTACGCCAGATGTAACGGGACATTTGCCTTCCAAAAAGTTCAACTTTTGTCTCATCAGTCCACAAGGTATTTTCCCAAAAGTCTTGGCAATCATTGAGATGTTTCTTAGCAAAATTGAGACGAGCCCTAATGTTCTTTTTGCTTAACAGTGGTTTGCATCTTGGAAATCTGCCATGCAGGCCGTTTTTGCCCAGTCTCTTTCTTATGGTGGAGTCGTGAACACTGACCTTAATTGAGGAAAGGGAGGCCTGCAGTTCTTTAGACGTTGTCCTGGGGTCTTTTGTGACCTCTCGGATGAGTCGTCTCTGCGCTCTTGGGGTAATTTTGGTCGGCTGGCCACTCCTGGGAAGGTTCACCACTGTTCCATGTTTTTGCCATTTGTGGATAATGGCTCTCACTGTGGTTCGCTGGAGTCCCAAAGCTTTAGAAATGGCTTTATAACCTTTACCAGACTGATAGATCTCAATTACTTCTGTTCTCATTTGTTCCTGAATTTCTTTGGATCTTGGCATGATGTCTAGCTTTTGAGGTGCTTTTGGTCTACTTCTCTGTGTCAGGCAGCTCCTATTTAAGTGATTTCTTGATTGAAACAGGTGTGGCAGTAATCAGGCCTGGGGGTGGCTACGGAAATTGAACTCAGGTGTGATACACCACAGTTAGGTTATTTTTTAACAATGGGGCAATTACTTTTTCACACAGGGCCATGTAGGTTTGGATTTTTTTTCTCCCTAAATAATAAAAAACATCATTTAAAAACTGCATTTTGTGTTTACTTGTGTTATATTTGACTAATGGTTACATGTGTTTGATGATCAGAAACATTTTGTGTGACAAACATGCAAAAGAATAAGAAATCAGGAAGGGGGCAAATAGTTTTTCACACCACTGTATGTAATGTTACCTTCTTTGTTGTATAATCATATGGAATGTTATTTTCTTCAAATAAAATCAGTAGTAAAAAAAGAAAAAATAATGAAGTAATTATAACCAAAAAAGGATATGTTGATTTATTTTTTAATTTGTAATTATAAATGTATTATTTAAGTGGCTGAACAGACTTAAGAGTGCTCTCATATCTTTGATTACAATTATTATTAATATTTTAATAAACAGACCCATTCATCACAATACTAATGTTTTAATATATTTACTGTAAAATGTATTCTAATGATTAAATGTTAATACATAATGGTATTCTAATGAATGTAATTCTTATAGAATCAAAATATCAATTAAACCTCTACATGAAGGAGTAAAATGTAGTTTGTAAATTTTTATTTACTATACAGAACATTAAGCATAAATAAAAATTGGAAAGGATCATAACATAAACTGTAAATGTATTATTAAGAGCCTAATCATTGTATAAATTACTCCCTAAAAGTAACTGGTGTTATGAACTGTTGACAGAGATCTCAGAAGAAGAGTTCCAGGTTCCAGATAATGAATGAGGCACATTCTTTCTAGATTAAAGTTGACATTTTACAGTATTTACTCAGCGGTATATTGTGTCACAGTGCTCCTATTTTATGTTACTTATGCTAGTTAGTTTTTGGTGCTGTGTTACCTAGTTTTTGGAATTAGTAACTGCTTAAGGATAGAAGGTGTACCTTGGGAAACAAGAAGGCGTTTCATGCAGGCCTAGTAGTTTAAGGGGCTGATAAAACAGTTTTGAACCTGCCCTATTAAGAGAAACACTAATTAAACTAAACAAGTTCCACTTTTTTAGAATAATTTCTGCAAACACTTTTACACTTCTTATAATATCCAGAAAGCTTTAAAATGTCACTGAAACAAATGCTTTGTCTTCCTAGAGCAGCTACTCTAACGCCCACCAGGTAGACATGTACTTTGTCCATATATGCTCAATTGAAACTTAAACAATTATAGAAAATTACAGATAATAACAATATCTGGGGCCTCATGTATAACGGCGTGCGTAGAATTCGCACTATAACATGGCGTACGCACAAAAGCCGAAATGTGCTTACGCACAGAAAAATCCAGATGCAGGAATCTGTGCATACTCCAACTTCCACGTTCTTCCGCTACATAAATCCCGATCAGCGTGAAAAGTAACGCTCGTGCACACGGTTTATGTAACGCCCCAACTCCTCCCAGAATTACGCCTCTTTGAATATGCAAATCAATATAAATTGCCCTTAAGCTCAGCCTTCTGTGAAAAGACAATGGGAAAAGCACGGGGGAAAATATATGAATTTCAACGAATACCAAGTGGAGGCAAAGGAAAAACATACTATTTGTTTATTTAAACCGTGGTATAATCAACAAAAGGCAGTTGATCGAGTGACATAGTGTGTTGGAGAAACTTGAAAGTTCACGTTCACAAAATCGCACAGTGCTGGAAATAAAAAACAAGTCACATATCAAAGTCGCCGTGAAAAGGCAAGTTGTAGCCCACCGTCTGAGTGTCATATAAAAGCTTATTAGGGTACAGAGAAAAAAAAGGCACACAGTGGGGAAAAAGCACGAAATGTCAACTTCAATCTCAAAATTTCCACTTTAATCACGTAGTTTATTTTGTCATTAAAGTAGAACATCATAAACCATCTTAAAATCGTTTAATTAACCAGTTTCTCTAATCACATCGTAATTAAAGTAGCGCGTTAAATGTTTTGTTTTGTATGTGATCTTCTATATGCTCTATGTGTGTGAATCACTACGTGCTTCTTAAACCGGCTCTCTTCCTCCAACTGGACACAGAATCCATTACATTTGTGATATTACAGCTGTCTGAATAACTAAAACACTGAGATGTATACATGATATCATTTTCATGATGATAGGAGTTAAAGCACGTTATTAAACATGGGTTTCATGGCGCAGTGATTGTGTGCGACCTTCAATGAAATAATTTATTGCAGCGGTACTCAGGTGCGGCTCTAGGCTCATGGTGGCCCTGGGCAGAGAAAGAATTGGTGGCCCCTTCACCCGCCGATGTCAATATGGTATCTTATGCACGGTGGATGGCCACGTCCTTGGCGGACACTGCATAGCCGCCTCGTGCTCATGACACAAGCATTTAACTTTTGCTGAAATTTGTCGGCTGCGTTTTTAGCTGTGTTGTTATTTTGTCTCTGTTTTATATTCAATATATATTGCCGTAGCCGCCCCTGCAGTCCTTGTTTTTCTTTCTCCAAGTAACCGATCACCACACAATCAGCCCTGTAATAGACGTTAAGCCATCTGTAAGCTTAGAGCGCCGATTCTTCAAAACGTTTAAGGAACATTGAAATATCTTCGTAGTACATGTTTAATTATTCTATCTTTCATGCCAGTCCCAGTGAAGAATATAGATTATTTACATGAAGTTAAAGTTTTATCTGTATAATATAATAAACATATTTTGCTGCATTTCATTTTAAAAATGATATCGTCATCATACGTAAATACGCGCTTTATAAAGTGGCTCAGGTTGTGCAATATTATAACTGTAGTGCAAGTTTACAGTGGGGTGATTGTACTTATAAGTACAAACAGTTCTACAAGGAGCAATTGATTAAGTGCGTTTAAAGTTCCTGGGATGAAACTGTTTCTGAACCGCGAGGTCCGTACAGGAAAGGCTTTGAAACGTTTTACTGTGGCTGAGGTAGCGTGTGTTTGAAGCTGTATACCGATAATTCTCTTTCCGATCAGCTTCTGTGATTCCCATTCAGATACAGTGATATAAATACTCCGAGTGGTGCAGTGAGAGTAATATGGAAAAAGATGATCCGCTGTGGCAACTCTTAATGGGAGCAGCTGAAAGAAGAAGAAGGTGCAGTGAGAGTAACAATGCTAAAGCAGTTATGTTATTTGGAATACTATGGCTATTTCCTGGACTATTATATTGTTACAAGTTAATTACAATGAGATGCATTACACTAATAAACAATATGCGGTTAGTTTCAATGTATTTATAAAGCCTCTTCAGGAAAATAAGGAGTAACCACACAGGAACAGTAGCACTGCTTTGACTGTGGGTGCTGCCAGTCTGCAAAACCGAGTGGAAAACTTGCGTACGCCAGGGCATGAGGTACCGTGGAAAAGTGCGTGGCTTTACGCCAAGTGTAGGTTTTATACATCGCGATTTGAACGTGGAAATGGGATTACGCAACATTTCTGAGCGTACGCACCGTTTATACATGAGGCCCCTGGAGAACAGGTAAACTCAACACAGATATCTTAGTACAGGATTCAAACCCAGAATCCTCAAAAGGGGTGGGATTCTATTCCACTGTACTGAGTAACCATTAGCTTCATCATTCTGTTGTATGTTTATATTGATGTGCAACCTAAATGAAATTTGATGCCATGTAACTAATGATGTTATAGCAATAATGTAAAGTGAAGGCCACTGGACTCCTTTTCATTTATATTCAAAGGCAATTTTTATGCCTCCTCAAGGCACTCTATCATAGACCACTTCTTTAGTTTATATTTTTCAACTTACCCAGTTTTATGAATTTTTGCCCTATTTTGTAGCTCCCGTGTTACTTATGTTATCACAATTTTTATGTTCCCCGTTTAGTGAGTGTGTTTCATAGCTGTCCTGAAAGTGTAAACTTTGCTATGAACATATTTGCTAAAAATTCTACTTTATTGCTTCTTTTAATGCTGTGGGTTTTGTTCATTCTTAATTTTGTGCTGTTAAATTGTGTGGATGGAAATGGAATCAAATTTATCCAAAGTGGTAGCAAAAACGCAGTGAAGCATAAGCAAATGAATCTGAAGTGCATTAACAGTAGCAAAAGTGAAATAAAATGAAATTGCTTAGTTTTTTGATTCAGGGGGAAAAAACTACAAAGTTCCTGAATCTTTATAAAATAAATAGATTTATTATTCACAAAAAATTCTCATCCACAAGAATTAGGCACTGTAGGAGCACAAAAGGCAAAAAAGTTGCCTGTAACACAGAAGGCAATCCAAAGGAAGCAGGTCCCAATACATATATTCAAAGAATGATCAAAAACAGAGCAATAAGGTTAAAAAGCCAAAGCATTGCAAAAGCACAGAACTAAATATATTTCCCAAGCACATTTGAAATGAATCACTAGAAAATGTGATAGACCCTCCTGATTTATAGGCAGAGGGGCAGATCCTGGTGGTGATTGGTAGGTGACTCCACCTCTTAGGGAACCATTCACAACATACATGGAACATCACCAAGGAATCGAAATATAATTACAATCAATAGCAAACAAACATAACTTTAATTAATACATACAAAGGAATAAAAAAATGAACAAATATGACATGAAATATGAATATGAGTACCACTCAGGAGAGAAACTCTAGCTGATATACAGCATCAGGTCACACACAATTAAGAGGAAAGGGATAGTTGCAAAGTTATAAACAATGCAATATACATACATATGGACCAAATAATTGAACAATGAAAAGTTTCAGAATTTACCAAAACAGAAAAAGTACAAAATAAAGGCAGAATTCTAACAGCTTAAGTGATTAGTTTTTATAATACATTGTATATCCGTTTAGGGTGCAGAGGACAGGTTGGTGCAGAACTGAAAGTAACTACCATAAGTAAGGTAACTGTGGTGCCACCTCTTGAGGAAGAAACCTGGCTTACAAAACAACATATTCTAAGTGTCCATTGAAGCTGGAAATTGTGTTTTATCAGAAAAGTTACAAGTCTAAGTGAACTTGACACCATCTACAACCAGTCAGTGTTCAGAAGTGATTAAGAAGGCGAACAGACTGTTACATGACATAATGTTTAGTACAAGTCAGCAAATGGTTTCGCTTAAGACTCTCAAATGTTGTATGCAATTTAGAAGTCTTTCTTGAAAAAAGAACATAACAGCACTAGGAAAAGTGAAGAGTAGAGGTAGCTAGTAGACTCATTCTAAGGATTTGTGTTACGAACTATGAAGAGAGACTGAAGAAGTTGATTTGTTTTTCTTTTCATAAAAACAGGAATTCATAGGTTAAAAGATTACAGTTTAAAAAAATGTTATGGGCCTGCTGTTATTTTGAAATGCATTCCTTCAAATAGAATTGAGGCACAGATGTTAAAGCTTACATTTTCCACAAATATTAGCAAATATTCCCTCACACTTAAGATATGTCAAAAAGTAGTGCTTTTGAAAATGGTTCTTTGACACCCTGAAATTCTGACTTATCTTTTGGAAACCTAGTGCTGGATGGCCTAATGCATAAGGGATTGCAGACAGGAAAGGGAGTTGCAGTGCAGGGGCAGCACCCTGGAGAGGGTACCCACTGATTGAGGAAAGGGAGTCAAGAAGCAGCATATTATGTATGTGGATAGGATGGCACACAGGGTTAGAGACAAAAGCACCAATGAAAAAAAAATAAGAAAGAGAGAAGGACAGCCAGGGAGGAAATGGGAAATATTTCCCGAGGTTGCTGAAGAGCAGATAAGCCAGTAGATTATAAGAATGATTGATTTCACCTCATAGAAAGAGAGTGAGAAAGGATGGAAGAAGTTCACAAGAGCCACAGGCTGGTAGAGGGCAATATACAATCCTAGACAGAGAGAGCAAGGCCTGGGATGTCACTTGAATATGAAATAATGAATTGTGTTGAACTAAAAGAATTGTTCTCATTGAGGTGTTTCTTATATTCTGTTATCCAGTTCCTTAACCTTCTGTTACTTGTGTATCTTCACAGGATGCTTATTACGCCTGATGAACGCTCAACAGCCTACACAGTGTGGATCACTTGCAACGTGCTATGATTTGGTCTTAACATATGTTTACAATAACAATACTAACTTTCAAGCGTAGTACACTTGCAGTGTGCCCCAGAACAGTGAACTAGCGGCAGAACAAAACTAAAACTAAGCGCAGTTGCAGAGTCCTCAGAGTCAGAGAAGGCGAACAAAGTTATATACAAATTTAGACCATCTCATAAGAAGGTTTACCAGACTTAGTACCAGTGGATAATGTTACAAAATGAATTCCATATGCATTAGACAGACTGTTACGGACATGAAATATCACTTAATATGCCATTAAAAAATGGAAACCAAATTTTATATTTAAATTTGGACTGAAGTATAGTGTGATACTGAATTAAATATACCTAACTCAATGCCATAGAAAACAACAAGTGATGCTTGGAAATATTTATATACTGCATAATATAAAAAAATAGAAAAATATGAATCAACATACATTTAACCATTAATCTTCAGTAAAAACACACAGAGTCGGTTTGCCTAATTAAAATATTGCTGTGTTGTCGGTTGAGAGTGTGCACATTGAAAGATGCTGCTAGTTTCTTCCATACATCCTTTGGAGTCTTAGAAATATATAAATATGAACAAACAAAAGACCTCCAGACACACACATTACAACTTTTGATTTTGTGGGTGTCCTCCAGATGTGATATGAGACCTCTCACAAAATGTATTATATAGAACTACTGTAGCTCCTGTGAAGTTTGCCCAGTGAAGAGACATTCCTTAAAAATCCTGTCCAGCTTCTGACTGGGTATTTCATACACTTTGGTGACTGTTGGATTAATTTGGCTATTTGGAACAACCTTAGCACATAGTGAATGACTCATTTCAACTCTTCTGTTACTGTATTATCTAAATAATTGGGAAGTGACTTACAGAGACAATTATACTTCAGATATGATTCTACTAACATGCAACCCTTGTTCTCATTACTTTCTATACACTTTTCACTGATTTTTAGGGCCTCGAAGTGAATAGCATTTAGCATAGCGACAGCAACACTCATTTCGATCTAAAGTTGCTTAACTACTGCAATTTTCTATTAGGCTTACATGAAGATGTACTTTCCTCCCTGTGCTGTATTTAAATTGAAAGGAATGTGCAGCTGCATATTGTTAATTGAGAAAGGGTAAGATGTTAATTGCTGAGCAAACTGGAAAGAAACACAAGGCCAAAGCAAGGCTAGCTTGAGATTAGTTAAACTTGGTATTGATCTTGTTCCACTGTTCACTGATACACTTAGACCTGAGGATGATCTCCTATTAGTACCATACTACATAGTCTGGTCTTGATCCTCTGCTAGTACTATCTCAGGTACTCTGCAACTGACCCTACATATATAGCATTTGTTTTGTTTTTTTTACAATGAAATTAAACTTAATTGTTTTTCATAACCAGCATATTGTATTTCATTCCATGTACAAATGTTCAGTTTATTTTAAAATGAATATACAGTGCAGAATGTGTGTTGGATAAATTACTAATAAATAAAATGCGGTATTTGCTCCATCTGCATGTTTTGACCGCATAAGCAGTTTTCACTTTATTTTAAACTGCAAATGCATTTCTTTTAATCCTCTATTAAATTTAAATGACTAACTTGACATTTTGAATTGCTTTCAGAAGTCCATAAACACATTTTTATTTGAACTGTATTTCATAAAATGAATTATGCATTACAATGAATTACAGCTCATAACTTTACGTACAATCAGCTCTATAATAAAAGATAGTTTAAAATATAGAAGAGCCTGGTAAAATAAGAAGTATGTATTTCTTGTTCCCATCTCAATTACCTAAACCTTGATTCCCTAAGGTTGTAAATTACACATCCAGCCCACATAACTATGGGGACTTGACAGATTTCTGTAACTCAAGCAGCCTCAATTACTTGTTATGTTAACATAGCTTTTATTTTTGTTAATTACCTAAGGATTTTCTGTGTATTAGGTCAATGGGGGACTGTAAGTGGGCTTTATATAAAAGGATAGAGGATTGGTTTTTGCTTTGCACCTGATGCTGTCAGTATAGGTCTGCTTGACTGAAAAATGGATTAAGTAGGTTCAATAATAGATGGATTAATATTGCAGAATGTCATTTAAGTCTATTATAATGCTTCATATGGAAATGTAGCCATGATCTCAATTTAGTATAGAACTGAAATAGAATAAGTGTTATCGTATTCTGTCAAGAACTGCAATATAATTTATTTCTAAGTGTTCTTCAACACATTTATTGCACTGATGTTTTAAAACAGAAATTCACCATGAAATGCAAAAAAATGTGCAAGACAGATTTTTGCACTTTTGCCCCCCAATTGCCAGATTTCATTAATTTTATGATGCATATCTTTTTCCATTTTCTGTTTTCTTTCATGTGCCTGCTTATTAAACTTTAAGTCCTTTGGGAGCTGGAGCCTATCCTGGGATCCTTACTAGGTGAGGGTGCCAGTCCATTGCAGGGCACACACATGCAAACACTTTTAGAGACAGCAGTTTACCTAAGGTGTATTTCTTTGGGATGTGGAAGGAAAGCAGAGTACCTGGAGAAAATCTCATGGAGATACGATGAAAATGTATGATGTCCAAGCACAAAATGGCCAGGGCAGGATTCAAACAGGTCTCCTTTATTTGTGACACAGCCGCACAAGGGCTTTAAGATACTTACCCATTTTCATAAGTTGTTCTTTTTAAGTTTATTTAATGTCACAGTGAAGGACAATAGTATAGAGTAACGCAAACATTTAAACATGTTCATGTTACTTAAACTCTAATAAGAACACAAATAAATTAAATTCAAGAATCTAACTATGCAGAATGAAATAAGACTGTAGAATCCAAAAGAAACTATAAATAAAAACACAAATCCAGTAAAATGTATTCATAACAGATGTTCTGGGACATAAAGCACAATCTATTTTTATTGTGATCTGTAAAAATCAGATTTCCCAAGAGAACATCTAAAAAAATGACAGGAAGCTTTAGTTCCTGACTTAAGGGAAGTAAATGGAAGGAAGAGGATAAAATAAATGTGCAATATGTGAGATGAAGACCTCAGAATTTGGAAAGCTAGTCTAAATTTGCCTTTCCTGGAATATTTCCTAAAAATAACTGCTTGCATTTTTTCAAATAAATAAATAAATAAAAAGTAAACTGCGCAATGCAGTGCTTACGATACCCAAAGGTATAATACCTTTCTTGATTCATATGTTGTGAATCTGCATGTCTCCCAGCTGTGTGTCAGTCTGTGTAAGTGAGCAATACAAAATGATTTAGGAAGGATACACCATGATGGCAGGACATCCTCTTCTTTTAGAAAAAGATGCAAAGCAATGATAATCCAAAGCAATAATCCAGAGCGTGAAAGGAACACCTCACTGAGTGAAACATTTAAATGGAAAATAAAATAAATAATGAAAGTTACCTGGGGCTTTTTGTCAGTGTCGAGCAAATGTGCAAAAGAATAAACAGTGGAGACGCGGTTTTCTTCAGCAATTGCTTTGTATATTTTTCTGTTAACAATTATTTTGCTGTTTTGTACTCTTTTGTTCACCTCTCAGCTATGTATCCACTGTATGTTATCATTAATTTAAAATAGAATTGTGTTTTACACCCTGAACATGAAATGGATTAAGTGGCTTTCAGAATGTAATGTTATGTTATGTTTACTTTATAAAAAGACCTTTTGGGTTCTCTTTTTTCTCTTTACATATATTTTGAAAGCAGAATTAGGGATTTAAAATGTTAAAAACAAAAAATAAAGCAACAGTAATCAAAAAGATGAATAAAATGAAAATTCTTGTGCCAAATATATTGAATATTTGCTATAGTGCTGTCTGTTACAAGAACTTGCAGTGCTGTGACATCATCACTTCTACAGATAATGATTATGCTAGTCCTTATATCTATGTACGGCTGACAGATGACACTTTAGGTTTCACAACTTTCACATACAGTATATCCCCAAGTAGCATATAGCAAAAAGCTACACAGCATCCGGAAAAAAAATGTAGTGAATATGTGGATAGTAATAAGCACACACCACAACCTCCTATTTGGAGAATCCATATATATAAAACTGATTATAAGGCTAATGCAAACATGTTTGTTCATTTTTGTAAAATATTTAGGTGTGCAAACACTTGTGCCATTTCCTCAATGTATATTGCTTGAAATATGTTTGTTATTTATTTATTTTTGCTTGTTTTTACACAAGGCCAAAAACATTTTACTTGGTCTATAGCAACCTTGACAGCAAAAGGTAAATTCAATGTTCCTGACCCAGAAAAACAAGGACAGCTAATTGAAGACAGTGTTTAATCAAACTATTGTGTAAGGAAGTATGTTCTGAGTAAATAGATTATTTAATTCAATAAGGAGTTATGTAAGCATCTAAGATTATATGCTAACAGTTTCCAGGAGAGACAATGCAGATTTGCCTAGGTCACAAACAACTGGACCAGCTTTTTACTCTCACAAGGATTCTGGAGGGTTCATGGAAGTATGTCCTAACCACTCTACATGTGTTTTTTGGATATGGAAAAGGCATATGATTGTGTCCATTGGGGTTTCATGTGGAGGGTGCTTTGGGACTATGGGGTAGCAGGCTTGTTGTTCCAGGCTATTTGATTCTTGTACAACCAAAATGAAAACTTGTATCCCTTTGCCAGCAGTAAGTCACACTCTTTCCTGGTGGTCATGGGACTCCACCAAGGCTGTCCCCTGTCACTACAAATACAGTCAAGGAGTGGATGGTGTTCAGTTCAATTAACTCAAGATTGCATCTTTGCTTTATTGCAGATGATGCAGTCCTGCTGGCTTAATTTGGTGGTTACCTCAGACCCACAATGGGGCAGTTTGCAGCTGATTGTGAAGAGACTTGGATAAGGATCAGCACCTCCAAGTCTATGGTCATGGTTCTCAGTTGGAAAAGGGTGGAATGTTCTTTCTGTGGTGGGAATGAAATGCTGCCTCAAGGAGGAGTTTAAATATCTCAGGGTCTTTTTTCATGAGTGAGGGAAGAAGGCATTGGTAGATTAACAGAAATGTCTGGTCAGCCGTGGTGAAGAGAGAACTGAGCTTAAAGTTAATGCTCTCAATTTATGTTCCTTCCTTCCTGCAACCTATGGCCATGAACGTTGGGTAGTGACCGAAAGAACTAGATTGCAAATGCAAGCAGTAGAAATGAGCTTCTTTCACAGGTTGTCTGGGCTCAGCCTTAGTATTAGAGTGAGGAGCGCAGACATTCAGGAAGAGCTCAAAGTAGAGATACTGCTTCTCTGCTTCAAAAGTAGACAGTTGAATAGATTTAAGCATCTGATCTATTACTAACCCTCACCTACTCGCTTTCTCTTCTTGGTATCCTCATGTAGCACTTGGTGCCACTGCTCTACTCCCATATTTAATGCCTTCCACTGAAAAGTTATCCCAGATAAAGGAGAACTGAAATCGTTTGGTAGAAGGGTTCATTATGAGACTGGCCAGCCCAGCACTGACTTAGCTACAGAGTGGTCAATAAAGGGGAGGCGGCCAGTTGGCCAGTATCTTCAGAACTCTGACTGTGTCTGGCTTATCTGACTCCTTTTCTACAATATGAAAGTGATCCTGCAATTTGCTGATGGACTGATGTTGTTGTGTTTCATTTATGTTAATTAGGTTATACTTTAGTTTTGTGAAAGTACTGTATTTAGTGACTGGTATAACCCTTTCTTGCATTTTCCTCTGAGAGATGTTATAGCTCTCTTAGCCTGCTCTCGGTGAGGAATGCTGTGAACATACAAAGTAGTTTGTACTGTTGCATTGTATTTCTGAGGTGGCAGTGATAGACTGGCCATCTAGCTCTGTGAAGAGGATTACTTGTTTTCTGTTTTGTGTGTTGTATTTACCCCATTTTTGACACCCATTGTGCACCCATCATACCTAGAAGGGGGTCTCTGAATCGCCTTTTCCAAGATTTCTTCCATTTTTTTCCTTACATATTTTTTTGGGAGTTTTTACTTGTCTTCTTAGAGAGTCAAGTTTGGGAGGCTATCAAAATACTGGCCCTGTTAAAGCACATTGAGGCATTCCTTGTGTGAGTTTGGGCTATATAAGAAATACATTGTTGTTTAAGCTGATTAAGGGTACCTCCTGGATGCCTCCCTGAGGAGGTATTTCGGCATATCCAATTGGGAGAAGACCTCAGGGCAGACCCAGGACACTTCAAAAAGATTGTATCTCTCAGATGGTCTGAGAACGCAGGTGGCAGGGAAAAGGGACATTTGGGCTCCCTGACCTGTATAAACGGATTTTGCTTTTTAATTACCTTTTCTTTGTGTTGCTTGGAGTGTTCTTTTTTCTACATGTAAATAATTGAGTAACTTTAAAAAACTAATTAAATATTAAAGGTGATAAATTATTATGTAATCGATTATTTTGTGTTTTATATTTGTAATTTTGTATCACATTGCACAGTCTTTTTGTGTTGATCAGTGTCTAAAAGCCACATTAATCCTCTGTGATTCCATGTTGTACAGTAATAAAATGTACAAACTTCCAGGAGGATGAATACTTTTTAAAGACTCTGTTAGTTGCTTGCAGTTGCACAATGTGGAAGTAGTTGGACTGAAGCTATTTTCTAGTTCCCTGCCTCATTGCTGTATATGACAAACCAGCTGAATACTACTAGTGGTGTATGCAGCTGCAAAGTAACCACAGGGTCATCTCCTGTTTTAGCCTCATTGGCATTGACCCTGGGTATGCAGCTCTCGTTCCAGAAGGACCACATTAACTGCTAATTCTGTTTAAAGTCCAACTAAGCTCTTAATTAGAGTCTAAGACTTTCCAGTAATTGAGATTTGTCTGTATATCTGCTTCCTGTTTTCTCATTTTTACAATCAAAGCCCTGGATTCTGGTGGATACTGTGTTTTGATTTTAAAAATATTTAGAAAAGTAATCTTTGCCAGTGCTTTCTCTGTGTTCAGAGCACCTACTGTAATAAGATTATTGTTTATTATTTATGTTAAAGCTGTTATTAAAGCAAAGGACCATATTTGTGAAAAAAACATGATAATGCATCTTTTAACATGGAGCTACATGTGATCCTCTTGTGCATCTTCTTATAAATAAATTGTAGGGCATTTAATAAAAAAATTAGCAGAATTGGTGAACAGCTACTAACCAGTCATTCTCAGGAGACAAAACAGAGACACATGTGAAAACAGGATGCAGTTTTACTACATTTGACAAGCAGTTAATTAATATATAAAAAGATAAAAGTTTAGAGAAGTATGGAAAATGTCTATTAATGCAAAAAAGTTCAGTTGTGCAAGATATCAAAGAAGTACTTACATGCAAAGAAAAACAAACTAAATTAAATAAGAATAATAATGCATAAATAGTATAAAAAAATAATGCAAAATTACATAAGATAGATATATAATTAAGACAAATAGGGTCCTTAAATATAGAATTGGTTAAAAGTTTTCAGTCATTCTGTTTTTAACAACTGCGGTGGGTTGGCGCCCTGCCCGGGATTGGTTCCTGCCTTGCGCCCTGTGTTGGCTTGGATTGGCTCCAGCAGACCCCCGTGACCCTGTGTTCGGATTCAACAGGTTGGACAATGGATGGATGGATGTTTTTAATAAAATGTTACAGAAGACCATCATGCATTAGGCTGGAAGCGTTGGTGGACAGTCACCAGACGACCACTGAGCAAAATAAATGTACACCTAGACAGTTTTGTGTTGCCATTCAACTCAGCAGTATGTTTTAGAGCTATGAGATGAATAAAATACTCCATGAATATGTAAACACAAAATAAAAGACCAGCCAAGAAATAAAGCAGAGTCCAAGCACCATGGGTCAGAAACATCTACCCACTAGTCCACTCTTATGGCCTAAGTATGAAGAAGACTCTAATTTAGGCCTAATTATGCCCTAAGGAGACCCAAATATGAAGAAGTCTCTCATTTAAAGTGCATCTGGCACTTCAATCTTTATGGAATTTACATTCAGTATGTCTGAAATAATTATAAGATGAAATTTTACTGCTGCTTTGTCTTTTTTTGCTTTAAAAAAACAGTCTTTATCATTAAGCTAGTTAAATCGATTGCAAAAGAATCATACACATGCAACTTTTTGGTTTTGGTTGTTCTATAACCACTGAGTGCCCAGGGCTACACAAATCGTGCTGTTTCTATATGACACGACTCCTTTACAGTTTCTGTTGAACTGTTTAGAGAGGGGCTGCCCAAACCTTCTGGCCTAGTGGGCCAAAATATAATATGTAAAGAGGGCCTTAGACCACAGGGAGGAGGGTGTCTGTTTTAATGGTTTTCTGTCTTAATGTGCATGGCAAAAGAGACTATGAAAGGTTTATTAAACTTTAATGATGTAAATTCACTAATACTTTATGTGTCAATAGTAAATCAGTTCTATTCAGTAAAAACATATGAGGAAACTGAGTAATCACCCATTAGTGTGACTAAAATGTATGACAAAAAGCTGGCAAATCTCAATTTCACTCTATTACTCTATCATGAATGAGTCCTAATTTAACTGCTAATGCTGTGACATATCTCAAAGGTGGTGAGCTACATTATTACATGACAGGAAAATGTGTTTGTACATGTTATCTTTATCTGGGCACATATCCTAAACAGTCACTGAAAGACATTAGTAAATTACTTTCCCATAGGAAAAACTCTTTCACTTTCATGATCATTATTGTTATGTTATATTGACCACTTGCAGCACTCTCTGAATGTGCCAGCCTTGAAGTTAACTGTTTAGATGTATAGAGCTGCATTAATTCTTTGTGATGTAGGATGCAATTTTAGTGCTGATAGTCACAGCAAATTTGTTGCTATGTAAACCTGAAGCATATTTTTTAAGCCACTGGTTGATGTTTAAGCGATGTGTTTCTACACAACAATAAGGTCACAGAGAGCGGGAGATGCTTCTGTCACTTTGTAAGTGGTACCAAAATTAATATGAATCTGCATGCTAATGGAAGTGAATCAAAACAGTATCATCAACACTGAAAAGGCTCTAAAAGTTGACATTAAATGATACATGGCAAAGCAAATACTGTTGCAGTTCATTTCAGTCGATGTTGCTCTAAAATATTGTATCTCTGCTTCAAATATTGTGTGCCTAACCTTCATTTCTGTTATTTTTCAGCATAGAAACAACCTTTATGCCTGGTGAACACCATTGTTGCATTTGAACTGCCTGTTCTTACTTTTTGAAAAACTTCCAGCCTAATCTAACAATGAACTATAATGCTCTGTTTTTCTTATCAAGCTACACTGTTTGCTCTATCAGCTACTGCAATTTGACCGCTTGATTGCCTTGAAATAAGACTAATGATCGGCTGGCATTGATTCTTTATACACTTGGCTTATTTGCATCTCCATGGTTATTCTTAATTTTTTTAAATTTTCCTGTTCTTGGTGATTATGATTATGAATCTTACTTCCAATGATCCCTGGTTAGCAAATAAAATATTTCTAAACAATAACCCTATTTAAGACTTCTTTTGTTTAGTGAGCCAACTCCAGTCTTTTCCAGACTTCTTACTCAGTGGAATCTGTCTAATTTGTAAACTCTGTGGACTTTCTTAGTGCTTTGTGTACAGTGGTAATACACCATCTAATGACTAGGCATTGATATTTGATGGTTGCTGTGAACAGAAAAATATGTTTCTAAACATACACCAAGGACTAATAGAAAGAAGATAGATAGATAGATAGATAGATAGATAGATAGATAGATAGATAGATAGATAGATAGATAGATACTTTATTAATCCCAAGGGGCAATTATTACATAAAGTATTACATCACTATCACAGCTGGCTATTTTATTTATGATACTGAATGCAGTAGACCTAGAGTGCTGACTACAAACATGTAGAACAATTTATTTTTAAACCACATTTATTTTTATTTTTAATTCCTTGTTCCTTCTACTTACATTCCTTTTTCTTTCCTTTCAGGGTATGTCCTATATCTTGTTACACACTGTCCTATAAAAAGAGTTTATCCGTGAAGGTGTATTCACCAATGCTGCCTTCCATCGTTAGAAGTTTGGTAAGAGGTCATACATATGAGAGGAGACCATTTAATGTGTCAGGATCATGTAGTTAGCTCTGAACTAAAATGTTTAAGTATCTTTACTTAAAAGTTGTCCAGGTTTCTGCTACAATTACATTATGACTTGATAATTTGCTCCAGATCCCCACAATCATATGTGAATGTGTATTTACTGCCTTCAGCCTTAAATGCACTTACACTTGGTTTACAGTGGTGTGCTTGATTTAATGAAAAAAAAGGTACTGGATGACAATTTAAGACCTGACATTTAGGCCTCCATACATCCTTCCCTGCTAAAGAATAAAGAAGTATAATTCTGTGAACCACTTAGAACATCCCTTACAGACCAAGGATGCATTTGATTGCTCTTCTCTGACTAACTTTTAGAGCTGCTATTGTCTCAATCCTAGAAAAGAAATATGACGACCAGAAATTCATTTAGTGTTACAGTGTGCTTTCTTTTTTGAATTTTCTAAGCTTTTTTCATTTGTTTTTTATTATTGATTTGGGGGTTTTGAACATTACATCATTCAATTCTGAAATGTATTTGGTTTTATTTATGGAATTTGTATTATTTTTCGGATACTGTCCTGTTTTCCTATTAGGTGCAGCCATGTTATTTTTGGATTTATCATGGTAACCAACACTAGATGTGCAACATATTACATCACAGACACTGTGGTCAAGTAGGAGTAATGACTGAGTGCAAAGAAATGCTGGGTTGCCCTATTTAATACAGGTGCAAATACAAAATAAAATAGGCACACAATTGTTTGGAATAACAGAAATTAAATGAATTACTGTTTGAATAACCTGGTTAAGAAGTTCTGGCTTTGTGGAGCTCCATCTTGCGGTTGTCTTGTAACTAAAATGTAACTCCTCCTTCTGCAGATGTCAGTTGCCCTCACTTGGTGTCTTCTCAGCACAAGAGGAGGAAGAAGAAGATGATACCTTTAATCACAGCACCCTTCTTACCCCGGAGTGGTATTACATGAAGGCAATCCTCTTACATGATTGTGTGACAACAAAAACACATTAAGGTCTGGCCATTTGATTTCCGGATTATCTGAGATTATGGATAAAGGAAGACTTTTCCATTGGTTTGTGTGTTAGTTAAACAGTTTACATTACCTGGTTGCTAGAATTCTGGCTCTGTTCATTTTTACTATAATTTGTAGCTTATAAGAAAGATAGGACAGACTCTCAGTTGCAGAATAAAGTTTCACTTTTTACTGATGTTTCATCATCAGGTTACAGTTTAAAATTCTCATGTTGTCTCCAATCAGACATCACAACACATCACTCCACATGTAGTCCCACTAGCATGCTATACTGTCTGTACAATAACGCCTTTGACGTTTTATGTAATGGTTTTTCAAATATAATCTAAACATTTGTTTTCCTTTTTTATTGCTTCTGCACATTACCTGGATAATGGCATGGTTGTGTCAATGTAAACATAAGTCACCTCTTGTATACTGCCATTGCCCATCTTGTATCTATAATTAAGATTCTTTTAATGGTTATCACTTTGTGTTTTCTGCATAAATTTAGATTTTTCAAGTGTTGTCCCAATTCTGAACATTGTCCAGATGTTTTAAAATTATTTTTTGCTCCCTTCTCGATGTTTGCTATCACTGTAATCTGGGTGTTATCTGCAAAATTTGTAAGTTTACCAATTTATTAAAAGTCTATGTCATTTATATTAATTAAAAGGAGTAATAATATGAGAGGAGACGCACTGGCAGACTCCGCTAATGACTTCACCCTTATTCATACTCCTGGACTCCGGCTGATTAACTAACTTAAAATCTATCCATCCATTATCCAACCCGCTATATCCTAACTACAGGGTCACGGGGGTCTGCTGGAGCCAATCCCAGCCAACACAGGGTGCAAGGCAGGAAACAAACCCTGGGCAGGGTGCCAGCCCACCGCAGGGCACACACACAGAACACATTAGGGACAATTTAGAATCGCCAATGCACCTAACCTGCATGTCTTTGGACTGTGGGAGGAAACCGGAGCAAACCCACACAGACATGGGGAGAACATGCAAATTTCACGCAGGGAGGACCCTGGAAGCGAACCCGGGCCTCCTAACTGCGAGGCAGCAGTGCTACCCACTGCGCCACCATGCCACTTAAAATCTACTTTTTGAATTACATCTGATTCTATAATTAATGTTCAGAGTCGAATCACGTCAAAAACCTTATGAAAAATGTAGTAAAATATGCTTTCCTTATATCCTCTTCTCCAGCTGGCTATTCAAGAAAGTCCAACAGGTAAGTGCAGCAGGATTTTCCTCAAAGCCATGCTGGATGTTATTCCATTTTTATACAAGCAGACTTCATATTCATGTCTGGTTGTAGTTTCCTTTATTATTGGAATGCATTTTATCTCTTTTTATGTATATTGTGGTCACATTGTTAACTTTCTGGTGAATTAGGCATGTCTCCTATAGGTGAAAGACTGAAGTATTTTAGCAAAAGTGAATTGTCTTTTATTTCTCTGAGCACAATTGCCCTACGTTCCAGAAGATGACGTTTAATACTTCTTTACACAGATCATGCTTGTTCAATATTATATGATATGATGGGTTTATACGATAAATAAATCACTTTTGGACTGCAAATCTTAGGTTGTAGAAATTTTGACATTAACTGAAAATATAACAAAAATAATATTCTATATAGACTGGGGGTGAAGAGAATGTATCTACTACCCTATTGGACCATGAAAAGTCAAGCAAGGGTTTATGAGAGCAAGGTTTATGAGAGGTTTTCATTCTGACTGCAGGTTTTCCTTTTTACAAATTAGTTAACTAGAGATAATTCCCCCCTTTAATTACAGGTCATGCTAATCAGTTTTCTGTCTCTTCTATTATGACAAACATATACATGTGATATGCTATAAAAAGGACAGCATATGTATTTCCCTAGGAATTCACATACAATGTTCTAAAAAAGTGTATCCTATTTTTCTAAAACTGCAGAATTTATGTTTGGGTTTCACTACTTTCAAAAATGTATTGCCTCATGATGCTGCAGAAGCTTCACAACAATAGCTAAAAACACACTTACCTCCTGGGATGGAGCTTGAAGTAGGAAATCAGTATCTGAAGGAAGTCTGGCTCTGAAGAATAAATAGCAGCCCTTGATTGGGAGTTGACCGTTCTTTATTTTAGCCTATACTAATTTTCTGGAAGAATGATGATGAAACACTGTGTTAAAAAATGACTGAAATTTGCAGCTTATAAATAAGCTATTGATCTTTAGTTAAGTGTCATTTTGAAAAATCCAACACAAACCCCAAAATTATAAACATTCACTCTTTTAAATCATGTGTTTGTTAAAAAAAAAAAACACACAGAGTTATACAACCTGAAATATTTCCAAAATAAACATCCACATTTGATTTAAGCCCTTTAATTGCTTCCAAATAAAACCACTAATAGTCTAAAATATGCCGTTTGCTTTTTCCTTGAAACTTTTATTGCTTATGCTGTATATATTATTCCTTGATTTACCCTGATACTCCTTACCCCACAAACACACTTGAATGTGTTTGAAACTGAAGGCAAATACCACAGGAGTAGTTTGCCTAACTGTGGAACACATGATACAGTTCCATCTCCAAAACATAAGCCAACAAGGTCCTCAGTCTCTACACATTTTAAAACAACGTCATCCACCATATTTCTTATTATGGAACCAATCATTCAAACCTGCCTATTTTAAGTCACCAATTAAGTAAACCTACACATTGTTAAGATTTGCAAGCAAACTTGGTAACTGGAAGAAAACTAACAGACCAGGTTAGAACAACTCACTGAATCAACGAAAACTCACATAGATGTCCATCTGCTCCCAGATTCTATATCTGCTGTTAAATTTTTATTTGAAACATCTCTTTACAGAATTACTTTCCATTAACTTTCATATGTTTGCTAGTCCCTCCTACCTATCTATCCATTTTCAAAATTAGTTAGTCCAGTTTTTGTGTAGTGGGGTGCCGCAGAGTATATTCTGGTGTCATCAGGCTCAATGGAGGAACTAACACTGGGTAGGACAACAGTCCGAGGAAGGGAATATTCAAACACACTCACTAATACCAGGCCAATGTAAAACTGACAGTCGGCCTGTTTCCAACTGTGTCTCTGTGTCCTTGATGAAGTAATTTTAAAGGAACAGTGTCAATCCACTATATTAAATCCCTTCATAATTTTTTTTTGCTCAAACTGAAAATTTTCAGCTGTTTTAATCTTTCCTCATAATTAATCCCCTGTAGCCCTATAATCAGCCTAGTTACTTTTCTCTGGACATTTTCTACTGCTGCTATGTCCTTTTTGGAGCCTGGAGACCAAAACTGAACACAGTATTCCAGATGAGGCCTCACCAGTGTGTTATAAAACTTGAGCATAACCTCCTTGGACTTGTAGTCTACATATTACGTTATATAAACTACCAGCCTTCTTAATGGCTTCTGAACACTTTCTAGTGGTTGATAGTGTTAAGCCCACTACAACTACTAAATCCTTGGATTGTGATGCTAAACTGGCCCCTCATATGTGTTTCTGTGTGTTCACCATGTGATGGGCTGGTGTCCTGTCCAGGAATTCTTTCTGCTTTGCATTAGAAGCTTGCTGTGATATTCTCCAGCTTCCCCATGACCTTGGTCTAAATAAGCGAGTTTAAAAAATTCGGACGTGAGCGTCAGTAAGCTTTGGAAGCTATTCTATAATATTTCAGTAATTATTTATCTTTCTGATCATAAAATAGGACATTATGATAGCAATTGACAAGATGAATATATAATTACTTGTAGAATTAAATTATTTGAGGGTTCCTCTACAGTGCCTCTTTCTCTTGCACGATTTGGCTCAAAAACTAATCAGCACATTGTCATCTTATAAAAGGCTTAAGTTTTGGTATTTTTCCATCTAGCTGTTTTAGTTCTAGACTCTTCTCAAGAAACTATGACACACAGACACACACAGAGACAGACACACACCCATCATCGAGATATCGATGTTTTCAGTATCAGGGGAATCTTTAATCATCGAGATCCGTAGAAAACTGGAGATCAAAATATTCAATGACTCTAAAGCTTTAACTCCTCCCCCCTAGACAATAGGTTACGGTGGGGGAGGCCACATAGCAAAAAATGGATGGATGGACTTTATGATCAATAAGAAAAAAATAGACACAGTCTACCAGTCTAAAAGAATATTCAAAAAAGCGATTAAGAAATTGTTGCACGTAACATTCAGAGGATGGTCTATTTTGTATGCTCCAAATGTGACATCATTCAGGTCAAGTGTGATTTTCAAATGTAAAAATCAATACGTTTTATCAGGATGTGTTTTCTAATGGTCATATTTATATTTTTGTTCATCTGTTTTGCTTTCTCTCCTCCTCCTCATCTTGCCTTTCCATTTTTGTATCCACAACCTGCTGATAACGTTTTGGGCTTATGATGAACTTATGTGCTGTAAGAAGTTACCCTTTGTAAGTTCACACCATCCCACTTTGTTCTGTTCACATAATTTTTCCAAAATGATGCACTACTCAATCTGCATAGAAACACATTATTTGGGTATCACATCACTCTAAATACAATGCAACACCAAGTGACAGAGCTGGGCTGAGTATTATTTTTTACATTATATAATGAAAGGAGTTGAAGGCTCATCATTACATCACAAGTTTGCAAATTCAAAAAACAAAGTTATGTCTTCCGCTGGCAGTTAACAATTTCATATGAAATTTCCCATTGGGACATTTTTATGTCCCAAATTTGTCATAGCACTTAGTCAGGGACTCCTCTGAGATAGGTGACGTGATGGATAAAGGCACATACTTGAGCTTTGGTAGCAGACAGATCTGTGTCCCTTCCTGTATCACCTCTAAATCCTGCTCTACAAACAAAGAGATTTGGCTGCATTTGTGATGAACTTTTAACAGTTTATAATCATAGAAACAGCTCCAAAAAGTACATTGCAGTCACTAACAAGCAAGCGTTCTCAGTCATAAACAACATTCTCAGCATCTGACCATGCATGACAACAAGGGTCAAATGTGAAACTGGGTACTCAGTTACATGCATACACTTTAACACAATTTTATATTACAAGATGGATCATTTTGAACTTATTCCGTTTTTTTTTCATCATTATTTTCAGGCCAACTACAATTTGTATGCTTTTCCAACTTTTTTCCATTTGGATTTTTAAGAGTGTGACCTCATTTGTGGTTTATATTTTTTCCCAGTTTATGAGAGGGCTGGTACTCGTATGCAAGAATAAAATTACAGATCTCCAGCTTTGCCTTTATCTTTTAGTTATGGTGAAAGAAGAAATTCCAAATTCAATCATTTTGTTTTCTGAGATTGCTAAATGTCATACCTTCATTTTTACTATTCAAATGATTTGAATTTTACCATCCCATTTTCGGCTCATTAAACATATTGATCTTTACTGATACTATGGGATACAGTTCATATCTTGTTATTTCTAAGAAAACCAAAAAAAAAACCATATTTATTATTTAAGTCTCACATTTGCTTTCACAAAATAGCAAAGTAGTCAACATTACTGCATACGGATTCAGTTTTCAGCATTTGAATTCCATGCTTTGTCATTGTCTATGTTGTTTCCTTGTTCTCCTTGTGTTTAAATTAGTTTTTGTCCTATCTTCTCAAAGATATACAGGTTAGGTTAACAGGCAGTTACAAGTTGGCTCCGGGTGAGTTTGTGTGGGCTCTGTGATGGACTGGCACCTTATTCAAGGCTGTTCCTTTCTTGCACCCTGTGGTACCAGAAAAGACTCCAACCTAATGGGAGTCTATAAAAGCAGTAAGCGGGTTTGAGAATGTTATTTTTTTTTTGCTTTGTACCGAATTACAAGAATGAACTAAATAATCAGAACAGGACATTAAACAATGGGTTAAAGAAAGAATTCTGGAAATTTTGTTGGCATAGTTTTAATATAAAAACTTACCCTGACAAGACTTCTAGGACATTTGAAATGCAAACCTTTGATGGTAAAACATAAGCAGGGTGATTTCACAGGATCTCTGTATGATACTGGACACTAGAAACTGAACTGATGTTGACAGCTATTGTACAGTGAGTACAGTGCTTGTATTTTTGGTAGGTGGGTCTCCTGAGATCATTCACAATGTGCAGTCTCCATCCAGGCAAATGTTAACAAGTTTTAACATTGTATTAATCGGTAGTGGCAGGAGAAAGCCTCCTGTTGCCTTCAGAGAGCTGTGAAATCTGATGAGCTGGGATTTGTGTATTCTATCTATGCTTTAGCGCCTCTCCGTGTGCAGAATGTTTGTATTTGGAAAAGACAGCCAAACTGAATCCTGCCAAGTTCATGTTTCCAAAAGGCATGTAATTGTTGAATTAAACATTCAGCTGAGCTGCTGCACTGGGTTTTGCAATAAACTTGCAATTCTAAACCCAATACCTGGTCTGCATTTCATTACAGTCCAATTATACAGATTTTAAAGGCCAAGAGACAAAAAAGATTTAAGCAAAGACTTAAAATTTCAAAAGCACCAGAATAATCCTTTTTGTTTTATTTTGCTATTGTTATTTTTGCTGTCAGAAAAAAAGATTATCCTGACAACGTGAAGTGCAACTGACATGCCATTCTAAGTCAGTCATTGTAAACTTAACACTAAATGAGCTGATATTGAAGAAAGACACATAGGTATTGTGCATAAGATATGCAATTTTTGAAACTCCACAGCTATTAGGCAAGTAGAAATATTATTTAATTCTTTTATTTTTTAATAGAGAAGAGAGGTTAAGGACAATTTGTTTAACTGTTTCACATTTTTAAAATAATTTCTTGGTTAATCCCCTTCTAAGAGGCAGTTTGATAAACGTGTCCCTACAGAAACTACGCAGGATGTTTCACTTTCTGATACTTTCATTTCCTTTCCCTGGGGTGCTGACAATAATTACAATTTTATTTTGAATCTGTAATACAAATACGACTCGGTGAGCCCCAATCTGTTCAGGAGTGACCAGGAGTTGCTATCTACCAAGTGAAGAATCTAGACAGCTTGTCCATTAGCCATTTCAAATAATAATTAAAACTCTCATCCTCTACTGCAGCACTCTAATGTGTCTTACCTCCTTGTCTCCCAAATGTAAACCCACATCATTCTAGTTTCAGTTGGTTGTAGATCGTGGAATCCCGACATAGTCCTGTTATGCATAAAAAGTATGGAAAAAAACATATGTTAATGCATCAGCCCTTTCAGTCTCTGTCAGCAATTTGGATAAAATGTGGTTTAAATGCACATTTACATTTTTGGGTGTTTTAACACAAACATAATTTTTATTTCATTTATGCTAATTGATGGTTGGGTGTCAATGGATCCTTGATCTGAAGCAACAATCATTACTAGGATGCTGCACCATTTCCAAGTGTGTACAATGATGTGTAATATCATGGCAATGATCTTACTTTCAATCATTGTCCAAGAGTCCTGTCCAGGAGCCCTGCCCAGCAGTCATTCATTTATTGGCTACATTAGTACTTTACATAGTGTAGAATAAGAGATTAAAGGTTAAAGAAAAACATGTTAAATATTATCAGGTGGCGAGTGTGACTTGTATTTGTGTACATCTGAGGTACTTCAACAAGAAGAAGGTCAGTTCTCTGGTTCAGTTTAAAACACTGTGTCACACATGCATGTCAGAGGATCACCTTCTGGGCTCACCTAAGGTATGTGGTACCACCCTGAGACAAGGGGGGTGCTGCCACTAACAGTCTTATCTCCTTTTTCCCTCACGGCCTTGAGAAACTGTCAATTGAGGGCAATGGAGCCAAAAAAGCCCTGCCCCTTCCTGCCTGGCCATTATAAAGGAGGGATGCTCCTAAGAGATGTTGTCTCAGTTCAGGCCTGACAAGCCACGATAATGTTTACATGGGTGCCTGAAAGCTATCCACACAGCGGCAACTTGCTAATCTTTAATGTGCTATCACACACTCCTTTCTGTTAAAGTTTTATTTTTCTTTCTTTGGCAACATATTAAAAGGGGTTTTGCCCATTTGGTACCCCGTTATTCTTAGTTTCGCCTAGAGTTATCCCTTGCCCTGCTAAACACTGGCAATGAAAAACCCAGAAATACTGATGTGATGGCTTAACCAACAAATGAGCTGAGAGAGATGGGTTTTCAATTTAAAAACTTGATCCTTTTTGAAAATGTTTCTCAGCCATCTGACTGTGCAGACTAGCAGTTGTTTTGAATAACGATAGAATGAGTAGATGGATCATAAAAAATAATAAGCCTTGGTCGAAATGGTAAAACAAAATTTAGTACCATAACCTAGGACATGAGACACAAATTGTAAGTATAGAATCGTAGTGAAAATGTAAGATATCAAAAATAGAACCAAAGTCAAAGCGTTAGACCTAAATCTTAGTTGAAGGGCAAAAAAAGAGTTTTTAGGTATTAGGTTGTATTCACAGACTTTGACAATGTCACCGGTTGCCCAGCAAACCATGACTGCATCCCTAACTATGGTTGTTTAAAGTAGCGTTCCCCATGATGAATCCAAGATGGCGCCACAAAAAAAGTTGTCTACTTTTAAACATCATTAAAATGTATCACGTTCAAAAACAAAAGTTTTGAAATTTGTGTTCTCCATGTTTAAATGTTTTTCTTGGTTATCACTACAAACAGTTTAGGGTACGTAACTGAGTAAAGTATTCCTTTAAAAGCAAGACAAACATTACAAGTAAAGATTACTTTGCTAAGAATTAATTTAAGAGCAATGAAATATTTAAGAGGATCTCCAGTACTTTGATTTTGGAGAAGTTCTGAGTTTGCTTGATCCAAAAAAAAACTGAAGTCTTAGTGTACTGACCCCAATGCCATCCTGCAGCAAATCAGTTAAACACCTTTACAAAGTCTTTTCTGCCAGTCCTGAAAACATCTAAGTGAAGATCGTTTCATTTTTAATAGAAAGGTTTAAACATTTTCAACAGTCTCCAGGTACACCGGTGCCCTCCATTAAACCAAACTTGTGCATGAAAGCCTGATTTCCAGTCTTGATTGAGTGTGTGAATGTGATGGCTTCCAAATCCAGCCTTGGCTCCTGCATTGTGCCTGTTACTCGGATAAGCTCTTCTCCTGCCACCCTCTAATAACAAATAACATTTGAATAAAAAAGAATACATTTTATACCAAAGAAAAGATTTGGAACATTTTTGTATAAGGCACATGTTACAGTTTAATACCAAATAAAGTTGGGTACCTTCAGCCTCTAGCGATACAATAAAATGCAATGCAGATACAATTTGCACCTTGTACTTTGCTAAGTCCTGCAGAAAGGAAGTCTACATTCTGAATAAGACACCAAGACAATTTAACAATAATAGCCTTATGCCTACATTTTGAAGAATAATACCATTAAGGCCAGCAGCTGATATAAAGTACTTTTAATCCAAAAAACATTCAAGTATTGACAAAGCAAACAGCTGAACTCCTTAATCCCATTTTTTTTTGAACAATGACACTTTAATTATATTTTTATCAGAAAAGTCCCTATCTACCACAAATATTGCTTCCCAAAAAGAACAATGATATCTTAGGTTCGATTTCTAACCGCTGCGTATTTTGTGTGATGTTTATAATGTTCTCCTATGCAGTTCATAAGTATTTGGACAGTGACAATATTGTTATTTGTATGGGTGTCTACACAAGTATATTAGTATTGAAATGAAACAAAGCATTTGAGCTTTAAGTGTACACATCCAGCAATAAACCGGCGGTATTTACATAAAATATGGATGAATGATATAGGAATTGTACCATTTCTTATATACAGTGGTGCTGATAAGTTTACATACCCTGGCAGAATTTGTGAAATATTGGCCATTGTTTGGAAAATAGAAGTAATCATGCAGAAAGCTTTCCTTTTAATTAAGGAGTGTGCTCAGGCGAGGCAATTTATTATCACATAATTGTGTGTGCCCTTTTTAAATCATAATGATAACTGAAATAACCCAAATGAGCCTGATCAAAAGTTTACACACAGATGAATGCTGGGGCTGATAATATATACACAAGTTGACACACACAGGTTCAAATTAAGGGTAATTAATGGAGAGTTTCCACACCTGCAACCTCATTAATTGGAATCTGTGTCTGTGTATAAATAGTTAATTTAAACTCACAGCCACAACTGCCAGGATAATTTTTTGAACTGCCAAGAAAAACCCACATGCCACTTCAGTTGAGATACAGGCTTCTCTGCAAACAAGTGGTGTTGTTGTTTCAAGAAGCACAATAAGAAGGTACTTGAACAAAAATGGGCTGCATAGTTGAGTTGCAAGAAAAAAAAGGTTTATTGTGTCAACGCCACAAAATAGCCCACTTACAATATGCCATAAAGCATCTAGACAAACCTCAAAACTTCTGGAACCTTTGGAGTGATGAGACCAAAATTGAACTTTATGGTCACAACTGTAAATGCTATGTTAGAAGAGAATGCAACAAGGCTCAGGACAAAAAGTACAACATCCCTACTGTGAAGCATGGAAATGGATCTCTGGGAGTGTGTGAACTACAGCATCACAACTAACTTAGAGAAAATTGATGGCAAGATGAATGTAGCACGTTACCAGAAAATATTGGAAGATAACTTGCATTCATTAGTCTGGACGCTGCGCCTATGATGCACTTGAATCTCCCAACATGGCAATGATCCAAAACACAAGGCCAAGTTGACCCTTCGGTGGCTACAACAGAAAAAAGTGAAGATGCTGAAGTGGCTGTCACAGTCCCCTAACCTCAATTCCATTGAGCCACTTTGGGGAGATCTTAAACATGCAGTTCATGCAAGACAGCCCAAGAACATACAGGACCTGGAGGCTTTTCACCAAGAAGAATGGGCAGCTCTACCAACTGAAAAAAATGAAATGCTTCATCCATAACTATCACAAAAGACTGCATGCCATCATTGATGCTAAAGGGGGCAATAAACAGTAGTAAGAACTATGGGTATGCAAACATTTGAACAGGCACCATCTCATTTTCTTTATTACTATGTTTTGTTTCATGTTTGTGCAGTTCTGTAATGCCTTATATTTTAACTTGAGTATGTAACCTTATGAGCACAACTGTATAGAACCACCTATTTTAAAGAACCAATAGTAACTGGATAATTAGCTGCCTAGCTGTTACTTGGTCAAGTGTGTGTTCTTGCATTATCAGGTTATGCAAAATTAATCTGATAAAATGCCTACAGTTGATTATAAGTGTGGTATTCTTAATTGTAATCTTTTGCTTCTGCCTCTCAACATGATGACTAAAGAGGTGTCAATACCAGTAAAGCAGGCTAAGACGAGGCTGAAAAAAATCACACAAAAACAAATCAAGATGTAGCAAAAACTTTAGGTTTGCCAAATTAATTCTCTGCTACACTATTAAAAAGAAAGAATGTACTGGTGAGCTCAAGAATAACCAAACAGCAGGGTAGACCAAGGATGACTACAGCAGTGAATAACAGAAGAATGCATTCTCTTCTAAAGAAAGACCTATTTTCAACTGTGGAGCAGATCATTACCTCCAGGATGTAGGTGTACCTTTGTCTAAGATGACAATAAAAAGAAGATTGTACAACCATAAGTTTATACAAGCATAAGTCCAAAGGGCCCACCACAAGGTACAAATCAGTGGTAAATCTTATGAACAGAGATGTCAGGTTACAGTTTGGAAGGAAGTGGATCAAAAAACCTGCACAGATTTAGAAAAATGTCATGAAATGAAGAGAAAAAGGTTTGCCGGCACCAGAGTGATAGAAAGAGGTTTTTTTTTTTTAATTTTTAAAGTAGATAAAAAGGTAACAACAATATAAGAAAAGTGGAACATTAAAAAGAAAATAAAGTCCCCAAATTTGGAGATAGTTGCAATCAACAAACAAAAAAGTAAAATAGTGCTAGCAGCATGTCCCACACATCCCAAACAGAACAAAATAGGCAATTTTTAATAAATGCTTATTCTAAGGATGATATTGTGGAAGGAGAAGAGAAATTAATAGAAACAGCTGAAAGTTCAAAAGAAATAACTTATAAAATAAGGTCCTCCAAGAATTTATTAGACATTGGTCTTGATTTTTCCAGCAAGGTGCCAGGAGGACCTCAGCAGCTGAAGAACTCACTGAAATCAATTTCTTATTAGAGGAAGAAAAGAAGTACTGTACAATGAAAAATCATGAAGAGAAAAAGCCGTAGAGAACAAGGAATAAACACATCCAAAATGAGCAAAAGAGAAGTGGAAATAGATCTCCCCAAAGTTGCTGCAATAGAGCGAACCAAACCATATGAAAAAAGGAGCCAGACACTTTAAGTGGGCATAAATTACAAACTGGGTCAGGGCTAAGCCTATTAAACATCGCTTTAAAGCAGTGGTATAAATCATATGAACAACGTCATATTGAATAAACTGGTGATATGAATTTCTGGAGAAGTTTTTCAGTTCTTTAAAGACTGAATCCCAGTTTAAAACAGGAGTGCAGATTTGAATGAAAGAGAAAGGTGTGGATAAACAAAGGAGAGCTCATGATCCTGGAATACCTCCTACTCTGTGAAACATGGCGAATGAATTGTTATGGCCTGAACGTGCATAGTTGTCACTGGAACTGGTTAACTTTAATTTATTAATGGGATGACTACTAACCAAAGCAACATGATAAATTCTTAACTGTTCAGAGACATATGCTCAGATTTAACAGAATGTGCCAAAACTCTTGCACTTTGCATTGAAGCAGGACAATGATACTAATGAGCATGCATTTATTTCACTTGCCAGTGACAAGGCTAAAAGCAAAACACCCCTAAAATAAGCAGGAACTGAAGATGACTACAGCAATGGCCTGACAGAGCAACACTGGGGAACAAACCTAGTATGTGATGATGTTGATGGTTTCCAGACTTCAGGTAGTCATTGATGGCAAAGGATAAACAATCAAGTATTAAATATGTCAATTTTATTTAATATGATATTAATTTTTCTAATTACTGTTAATTTCTTAAAACATAGGGGCTATATATAAAAGGTGCTGTAAGTCGGATTCCAATCACCCATTTTTTATATATACAGTATTGTATACATACCCTTGACTTAATGCTGAATATCTACACTAAAAGTTAATATCCTTTGTTTCATTAAAATACCAATATGTTTGGCTATGCTCAACTTATTTTTTTCTTTGAACGTGTTCTGCCCCTAGCAAGGTAAGCAAACTGTGAATAATGTAGAAGGACTAGCAAGGGTTGAATCAGGAAATTAAAGGGAATTTTTGTCAAAACAAGGGAATAGGCAAAATATGAAGTCAGAAAACAAAATGAAATTTGATAGCTGGAAAACACACTCACTAAGACGTGCATGAGTCTCTTTCATATCCATGCACAGTAAAAACAAAGATGGTATAATTTCTACAAACATAGATTTAACTGAAATCACAAAGAAATATGTATTACTTTCAGTAATAAAATTAAACATAATGGGTTTATTACAGAACTCTTGATTCACCCAAACTACAATAAAGCATAACTTTGGAGTTTGTTTTGATACTTCCCTCTCCAAGTTTAAGGTACTATGGCTTGATTTGGTGATTGGATGAAAAAACTTGCTATCAAGTTAGTTCAGATTCTGATTCTGTGATGTTCAAAACATTGACAAAAGTTGATTCTAGCGAGGTGTCTGTATGTGTCCGTGGATACCTACATAAAACGTTAACTTCCAAAAAAAAATTGCATTATATTTGTAATGTAACAGGCTCCAGACCTATTATATTTGTTTCGGTTTGGTCCAGTACTTATTGCCACATCCTTCCTAAAACAGTATGAACAATGTTCAATGATAACAGCTGTAGAAATTCTTTAATAGAACCACAATTTTTGCAGTGTGCTCTTTTTAGTCCTATGACCAAGCCTATTAATTTGCAAACTTTTTGCACAACTAGTCTTTGATATACATAATTTATATAAATATACATGCACATGCAAGTACGTGCTTGTACACAAACTTACACACTCAAAGAAATTCATAAGAGGAGACAACTGACTACTTGTTTGCAATTCCTAAACACAAGCTGGATAATGAAGAGAAAGAAATGAATACACACACACACACACACCACAATAGATCTGTAAAGATCAAGGTGAACAAAGACCATCCATGGCCCAGTCTATTTATCTGTTCAACTTGTTTACGTCATTTGGCTCGACGTGTTGGATTGGCTCCAGCAGACCCCTGTGACCCTGTGTTAGGATATAGCAGGTTGGAAAATGACTGACTGACTGTTTACTTTCAAATTAAATATTATTTTAAGTTGTTCACTTCATTCAATTTTTTGTTCATTTTACTGTACATTTATTTGTCTACATAATAAATATGTTAATGTACTTGGCATGTATATTATTGCACGGTAAAATAAATTGTATTATATTGTAATTTATTGTACTTTAAGGACCATTCCAAACCATTATTTTTTTTCTCAAGCCATCTTGTTTCATTCTATAATGAGAAATGTTCTGACCTCTCAAAAGGAATAGAGAAATCACAGGAATGTTCAGTATTTCTTAGAAAAGAGATGGAAATTAAACTAGGAATTTGAGTAACGACAAGAGTACTGTTTTTATTCAGGTAGGACTAAAAAAATGCAAGAACTAAAACAAAGCAAAATCATAACCAAAGCACTAAACCAGAAACTTTACTCAAAATATTAAATAATCAAAGGTCCTAAACATGTCTTATTCTACTTTCTCCTTACTGACACTAAACTTTGACCCAATATATAGCTAAAGCCACCTCATACAAAGAGATGTGATGATGTCACAAACCTCACCCATGTGATATCACTCACCATGCACACATTACCCGCAAAAGGCATTGTTAACATTTGCATGGCTGCATCCATCAGAAAATGCAACAAAATGGCAAAGAACAATCACCTGAAATGCAATGAAGGTGAACTAATGTCATAGTCAAAGAGAGAAAATAAATATACAATGATAAAACACACACACACAAATTTAAAAAATAATGAAGTAAATTGCATCTAGATAAGCCAAAACAAGGATTCATAACTGAAAGGTGTGCATTTTCTATTCATTGGTGAATCTCCAGTGTGTGTGCCTCTTATGAGTGAGTGTTGGCAAGTGGAGCATGTGCTGTAATAGTCTGATGGCCTGCCCAGAGTTGACTCATATATTTCATGCATATGGGATAGACTCCAGCTCACTGTGAGCCTATGATGGGAATAAATGAGTTTGTAAAATGCATTGCCATTTTTCTCAGCAGCTACCCTTGAGAAGCTTCGTACTGAGCACACACATCCTTTTCACCAAAATTATCCAGTGGCTATAAGCATATTGAAAGAACTTGTCGTGATTTAAATTGGTGTTTGTCCAAAAATAGTTCCTGGCTTTTTTAAAAGGAATAGTTCCTTTTATTTTCACTTAAGGGACTTTTTATCTTTGAAATGTAGTTTCAAAGCCATGCCCACATATTCAGGGTCAGTGCTGAGTAATAACTTCATGAATTTTATATCATGTGCTGAAATACTTCATTCATTAATAATCTGCCAAGTCGGTGGAGAATACAGCATTTGCTAAAATAAATTTCTTAGCTGAACAATCAAATTCCCAACAAGGTTTTTGATGTGCCTTAATGAGAAACAAATCTGCAAAGACATTTTCACTCTAATTTTTCAACCTGCCGAGATAAAAGTAGGTCAGACTTGTATTATAATACAAGTGAAACCTTGAATTACTTTCACATGAATGGACAGCTGGGGCAGATTCAATCTTGGCCTGTTTGCAAGTGCAAAATGACATCACTTGGCCTTAATGTAGGTTAGTACAGGCACATGATTTAGGCATGCCTGCATCTGCCAGTATGATGCAAGCTGTTCCATTTAATTTCATTTCCACTCATTTATCTTACACCTTTTGGATTTTTTTCCCACTCGGAATTAAGATCTTGCTTATTTTCCTTAGTGTTTCTTTTTTGAATTTTCTACAGTCGATTTAAGATTTCTTAAATGTGAGGGAAACTGAGCTATTATACCTAATACAGTCTTTCACATGTACAGCACACAAATGGCACTGTCAGAACTGATCCAAGAAGTGAACTGATGAAACATATTCCTAATTCAACAGATAATGCGTGTAGTTCCTCTTAAATGTAAATGTGCAGTGTAAGAAAAGACGCTGTATAGCACCCGACCCGACGCAAACTGGACACGGGAGGCACGTGTAAAATAGATTTATTTTTCTTCAGCTGGAGGACACATCTTCCCCATAATCCCTCAAGCCACAACACAGTCCCAAGCACTGAAACTACACACAAAAGCACTTTTCTCTCCTCTCTGGCACCACCACTCCTCCCAGGCAACCTTGTCCTCCTCCACCTGACTCTGGCTGCTGAGTGGTGGTTGCTGGCTCCTTTTATAATTCACCCGGAAGTGCTCCAGGTGCTTGATCACTGAGTTCCAGCTGCACTTCCGGGTATGATGAATATGCTGCCCACACGGGCTCAGGAGTCCCAAACGCAGCACCCCCTGGCGGTGCCTGCGGGACCCAACAGGGCTGCACTCAACTCCAATTCCCAGGGTGCCCTGTGGGAAACCGAGGCACTGCTCCACCCCATGGGGGCGGCCATCTAGCATCCAGGGGGAGGTATTGCAGTGTCCAGGGCTGCTCCCCCTGAATATAGTGTGCAGAGGCGTCCTGGCTGGGCATGGACTCCAGCCACCTGCCACAGCAGCTTCACCATTCTTGGTAGTCAGCTCAGACTGCTGTTCATTTCACAATAATGTGCAATAAACAGTAGGCTGCATGACGAGGAAGGGAACTCTTTAATGCAGCTGTATGAGAATCTGATAGATAGGCCCTTGTGTTTGCACTCTCTTTTGTGCCATGTCTTTATAAGATTGGACAGGTAAAGAAAATATGATGTCTAGAAAAGCTATAAAATATCACTGTGAAGATGGAGCAAATGATCAGGTAATCTTGGGTTAGAAACTGCAAGTGCAAACTGAATGTCTTTCAGTTAGCACCAGTCTGGAGCAGAGTTTTTTATACAAGCCTTAGTGCCTGAAGCTTGACATGACATATTTTATTTTAACTTAACACAGTTTTTAGCCTATATCTCTCAAGATCTATCAAAACATTTTAGTGAGTCGAAAGCTCTGGTGACTAAGCAATCTACACTTAAACTCTGTTGTATATATTACATATACAAAAAAAAACATGAAAGGAAACAGCAACTTTAGCCTACTCGCATGCCAAACTTTAGTGAAACCCCCACTCTCCTGCTTTTATAAGGGCATGGATTCCTAAAATGGGCTTTTCCTTATTTTGAAATGCACAAATGACACAAGGACACTTACCATTTTTCTTCACCTATCAAAAGGATAATAACTTTAGACCATGCTACACTGCCCAAAAAAGCTTGCCAAACCTATTCATCTAATTGCTCCAGATTTATAAGGACAATTAGCATAGTGGGTCTAAGTTGTTGTTTTAAAATTGGTTCCTCAACAAGAGTACAGAAACATAGATGGAAACCTGTTAACAATAAAGTATAACACTGTGCACTGTTACAAGCGCTGGAAAGTTGTTAAAAGTATTATAACACAAAGCATATTGTCCACATAAAAACAACTTAAAGTAATTATTAATAAGGGTTAATAAAATGTAATCTCATGATAAAATATTAAACTTAAATATCCTTACCAGGCAAACTCTGACAAATGCACTTAAAATAACATACACTCATTTTGATGTTTAACTACTTAAAAATTATTAAACAGTACAACTCTGTCCAATATCATTACAGGAATGCAGGTACCCGTATTTTAAGTTATGCCAGAAACATACAGAATCTCAATCTTATCCTTTTTTCCTAAAGAAGTTAAATCCTGACAGGTGCCAACAGCTCCAGCTTGAAGGAGCTACCATTCTTCCATAATTCAGCAACCCACAAAACAGTTAAAAGAGGAGTTAAGAAATATAAAGAAAACCTAAAAAAATATATATTTAACATAAAATAGGCATCTCCCATGTTGCTTCAATGCCCCTGAAAAATAGATCTTATAGAAACTACTGTGAAGTTGAAGTTGACTACACTCACTGGTCACTTCATTAAGTACACCTGTTCATCTGCATGTTAATGTAAATATCTAATCAGCCAATCACATGGCAGCAAATCAGTGCATTTAGGCATGAAGACATCATCAAGATGAGCTGCTGAAGTTCAATTTGAGCATCAGCACCATGAAGAAAGGTGATTTAAGTGACTCTGAACATGGCATGGTTGTTGGTGCCAGACAGGCTGGTCTTTCAAAAACTGCTGATCTACTGGGATTTTCACACACAACCATCTCAAGGGTTTACAGAGAATCATCCAAAAAAAGGAAAATATCCAGTGAGCAGTAGTTCTTGACACCAGAGGTCAGAGGAGAATGGACAGACTGTTTCGGGCTGCTAGAAAGGCAACAGCAACTCAAGAAATCGCTCATTACAACCAAGATATGCAGAAGAGCATCTCAGAATACACAACTTGGCAAACCTTGAAGCAGATGGACTACAGCAGAAGTTGTGTGCAACTCCTGTCAGCTAAGAACAGGCAACTGAGCCTACAATTCTCATGGGCTTACCAAAATTGAACAATAGAAGATTGGAAAAACATTGCCTGGCCTGATGAGTCTTGATTTCTGCCGTGATATTCGGATGGTTGGGTCAGAATTTGGATTCAACAACATGAAAACATGGATTCATCCATGAATCCATGAAAATGGATCAAAATTCACGAGGAATGTTTTCAGCACCATGCTGAATCTATGCCACGGAGAATTATGACAGTTCTGAAGGCAAAAGGGGTTCCAGTCCGGTACTAGCAAGGTATACCTAATAAAGAGGCCGTTGAGCGTATATCATATAAGAATAAGGTACATAAAACCTATTATATGGAAACAGAATAAATGTGACATTGACATAACAGATAGATAGATAGATAGATAGATAGATAGATAGATAGATAGATAGA
>JANRMT010062813.1:57315050-57329559 GCA_026402145.1 Polypterus bichir lapradei
ATAGATAGATAGATAGATAGATAGATAGATAGATAGATAGATAGATACTTTATTAATCCCAAGGGGAAATTCACAAATAAGGTTCCATCACATTAGAACACCAGTTGTTACTGCATACCCTGTATGATTATGAGAGACTGTTTAGACTTTCTGACTGCTGCTTTCTTCTATAGGACTCTTACCTAAAAACTTAGCCTTGGGAAAGTTCTGCTCATAATAACCTAAATATCTTTTCTTAAAAAAATCCAAATTTTATCCATTTTTTTTTACATTTTAACTCTGCTCCCTTTTTGCTTTAGACTTGTACTAAGGTTCTGAATTTATTTCTGCTCTCTATGAATTCCAGGATAAACTCTACTCCTATATTCATTCAGCCTGTTATTTTAGTCTAACATTTTTTTCTACCAATTTTGAGTTACTTTCAATTACCTTTGTAATTTCCTGTCATTTATTGTTATTATTTCACTTTATTATCTGGTGGGTCTTTGTATAGGGTGTTCCAGATCTAATTATGCAATTTTCATTATGCTATAACTTGTTAAGTTTACTACATAAAGAATTCACAAAAAATTATTTTTGTTGACGATAGATGGCAGCACCTGCCCTGCATTCCAAAATGGCGGGGAGACGGTTGTCAGTCGAACAGCGGGTGCGATGTGTTCGCCTTTTCATAATTGCATAATTATGAAAACCCTGCATTGTGTTTATGTGTGTTTTGGAGAAGGTCTAGTGAAGTGTTTGCTTTGAAATATCTAACATAAAAGAAAAAATAATTGACAAATGATTTGAAAAAAATTAGGTATGAGTTGCACTGCAATTAAAAATTGTTTTCACTGTACGGTGAAACATATTAATTGCAAAGTGTTTCTATAAACAACCTCACAACAATGACAAGGCCATCATTTTTTCCTGACACTCCAAAGAAAATTTTCTTTGAAAGCATTGCAAATCTCCTCCAGTGAGTTCTATAGAGCCTCTGCAATTTGCAAATGAATTATTCTGTGAGTGTATTACTACTTCATTGAAAACTGTTAATTTTACATTACATGCAGCATTCAAATAGCAAATTCATAAATATTAAAGAGCAGCACTACGACATAGATTTAGATAGATTTTCTCCGCATTCCCTCTGGAGTCTGCAAATGAGCACTGGCTCTTGTTTCTGGACACATAAAATGTGCCTCGTTAGTAAAATGATTAAAAAACATAAATGCTGTTAATTAACCATTTATTACTACCTTTTTCTATTCCTTACAGAACACTAAATATCCTAATATGATTGTAATTATTAACTGTGGAGTATACAGAGTGACCTTATAGTTTAAACAACAACAACAACAACATTTATTTATATAGCACATTTTCATACAAACAGTAGCTCAAAGTGCTTTACATAATCAAGAATAGAAAAATAAAAGACACAATAAGAAAACAAAATAGATCAACATTAATTAACATCGAATAAGAGTAAGGTCCAATGGCCAGCGGGGACAGAAAAACCAAAAAAAAAAACTCCAGACGGCTGGAGAAAAAAAAATAAAATCTGTAGGGATTCCAGACCATGAGACCGCCCAGTCCCCTCTGGGCATTCTACCTAACATAAATGAAACAGTCCTCTTTGGATTTAGGGTTCTCACGGAAAGGCTTGATGATGATGGTCACGTAGAATTCTGCCTTTTAATCCATCCATTATTGTTGGAGCATCATGAAGCTTTGAGTAGGTGGAGGTGGCGCAGGCCACCACCACAAACAAACCGGAAAAAGAAACAGAAGAGAGAGTAGGGGTTAGTACGGATTTTAGAGCCACCTTGAATAGTTATTATGATGAATTGAACATACAGAGTTTCAGGATTAAATTAAAGTGAAGTTATAAGAAGGCCATGTTAAAGTAATATGTTTTCAGCAGTGTTTTAAAGTGCTCCACTGTATTAGCCTGGCGAATTCCTATTGGCAGGCTATTCCAGATTTTAGGTGCATAGCAGCAGAAGGCCGCCTCACCACTTCTTTTAAGTTTTGTTCTTGGAATTCTAAGGAGATACTCATTTGAGGATCTGAGGTTACGATTTGGAATATAAGGTGTCAGACATTCCGATATATAAGATGGGGCGAGATTATTTAAGGCTTTATAAACCATAAGCAGAATTTTAAAGTCAATCCTGAATGACACAGGTAACCAGTGTAGTGACATTAAAACTGGAGAAATGTGTTCGGATTTTCTTTTTCTAGTTAGGATTCTAGCAACTGCATTCTGCACTCGTTGCAAATGATTTATGTCTTTCTTGGGTAGTCCTGAGAGGAGTGCGTTACAGTAATCTAGTCGACTGAAAACAAATGCGTGAACTAATTTCTCAGCATCTTTCAGTGATACAAGAGGTCTAACTTTACTTATGTTTCTTAAGTGAAAAAATGCTGTCCTAGTGATCTGATTAATATGCGATTTAAAATTCAGATTACAGTCAACAATTACCCCTAAACTTTTTACCTCCGTCTTGACTTTTAATCCTAATGTATCCAGTTTATTTCTAATAGCCTCATTGTATCCATTATTGCTAATCACTAAGATTTCAGTTTTCTCTTTATTTAACTTAAGAAAGTTACTATTCATCCATTCTGAGATACAAGTCAGACATTGTGCTAGTGAATCAAGAGAATCGGGGTCATCAGGTGCTATTGATAAATACAGCTGTGTGTCATCAGCATAGCTGTGGTAGCTCACGTTGTGTCCTGAGATAATCTGACCTAACGGAAGCATGTAGATTGAGAATAACAGCGGACCAAGGATAGAGCCTTGTGGAACACCATATCGGATATCATGTGTCTTCGAGTTGTAATTACCACAACTAACAAAGAATTTTCTCTCTGTCAGGTAGGATTCAAATCAATTTAAGATGCTGCCAGAGAGGCCCACCCATTGACTAAGGCGATTTCTAAGAATATTATGATAAATGGTGTCAAATGCAGCACTCAGATCTAAGAGGATGAGAACAGATAAATGGCCTCTGTCTGCATTCACTCGCAAATCATTTACTACTTTAACGAGTGCAGTTTCTGTGCTGTGATTTGTTCTAAAACTCGACTGAAATTTATCAAGAATAGCATGTTTATCTAGGTGGATGGCTGCCTTCTCCAGAACTTTACTTAAGAAAGGCAGGTTAGAGATGGGTCTAAAATTTTCAAGAGCCGAGGGGTCAAGATTATGTTTCTTAAGAAGGGGTTTAACTACAGCAGTCTTAAGACAGTCTGGGAAGACCCCCGTATGTAATGACGAATTTACTATGTCAAGAACATTATCAATTAGCACGCCCGCTACTTCTTTGAAAAAAGTAATTGCAACTTCAGATCACTTTATGCAGGGACTTTTTTCATATAATGGTGTTAAGTACAGCTTATTGGCAGCGAAGTACTATCACTTAATTTTGGTGTTGGGTCATGAAGTACCTTTGCATTGAAACATAAGGTGAACCCTCTCATTATGTTAAAGACCAGCTGCTCTTTTCTAATCTGTCTTACAGTTGTTGTGGCTTTTACGCAAAGCCTGTAGTATTATGTTGTATGTGCAAAGTCTACAGTATTGTAAAGGACCGCTTCTACCCCTCCCATGGTCACTTTGTCCCACTTCCATCTGGCAGAAAATATTGTAGAATCCAAACCAGTTTTACCAGGTTCTGCAACAATTGACTGTCCAGACTATGAGCTGTGTGCTGCACCCTCCCCTCAGTTATTGTTATAATTTATTTATTTTTTATTTATCTAAATATATACTGTGGTGAGTATTCTCCCTAAGTTTCTTTTTTTATTTCAAAACATTCCAGTATACATTAATAAATATTTTTTAAGCAATTAGATTCAACAATAACCTTATTTATTTGGAACGCAAAACATCCACATATCCAAAGAGCGACCCTACAAAGACCTAAGACAGAAGGTGGCATGGCTCTACCTAACTTTCAGTTTTATTACTGGGCAGCAAACATACAAGCTATAAAAACCTGGACACAAATAGATGAACAGACACGGGCTTGGTGTGCAATAGAAGTAAATCCTGCAGTACTTCTTTATATTCCCTGCTCTGTGCCCCAACAAATGTAAGTTATCGCCATTTTACTAATAATCCATTACTGCTTCACTCACTCAGAATATGGAACCAATGTAGAAAGCATTTAGGATGGAGAATCTTTTAATTATGGCACCTCTGCAAGAAAACCACCTCTTTCAACCATCGCAAACATATGCAGTTTTTAATATCTGGAAAAGATTTGGGATTAGATCGCTTAGAGATCTTTATATAGACAACATTTTTGCATCCTATGAACAATTACAATCCAAATTTAACTTTCCATCTACACATTTCTTTCACTATCTTCAAATTAGGAACTTTGTTAAATAAAACCTGCCCGATTTTCCTCATCTTGCACCCTCCTCCAAGCTGGAAAAAATATTGCTCAATTTCGAGGACTTAGACACCATCTCTGCAATATATAAAATTATTTTACAGTCCTTCCCTTTCAAAGATCCAAGAGGACACTGGAAAAAAGATCTCTTAATCAATATATCAGAAAAGGAGTGAAAGATAGTAATGCAGAGAATTCACTCGAGCTCCATATGCGTAAAGCATACAATCATTCAACTTAAAATTATATATCGAGCACATCTGTCCAAAATTTTCCCAGGTCAAGATCCAACCTGCAAACGCTGCAATCAAGTCCCAGCTTCACTGGGTCACATGTTCTGGGCCTGCACTAAATTAACATCATTTTGGACCAAAATTTTTAAGTGCCTTTCAGGCAGCCTTGGTGTCACAATCCCTCCTAACCCATTAACAGCTGTGTTTGGGGTTCTTCCAGATGGGTTTAAAGTGGAGAAGGACAAACAAACTGTGATTGCATTCACTACACTATTGGCACGCAGACTTATTTTGCTAAACTGGAAGAATCCTAACTCTCCTCTTTTAAGTCAGTGGGAAACCGATGTTTTATACTATTTGAAATTGGAAAAAATCTAATTCTCAGTTAGTAGATCGGTACAGAACTTTTTCAAAACCTGGCAGGATCTAATCAATAATATTTTAGAATAAGCTCTTAAAGCACAGAGGAAGCAATTCTTTCCGCATTTCTTTTTCTTCTCCATTCATCTCTATTGCCCTTTTAAACTAATCAATTTAGGTATGTTTACAAGCTTTAAGTTTTACTCCATTGGCCATACTCTCTTTCTTAGGGGTGGGGGTTAAGTTGTTTTCATCCTATTTTTTTTTTTTGTAAAAATTGATTTATTTGTATGGAATGATTAAAATAAAATTAATAAAATAAATTATATATATATATTGTCAGGGATGCCAGGGGCGACGACCCGGCCGGGATGCCATGAAGGACCGGAAGAGGGCGTGCGCCCACCTGGGATCACGTGGGGGCCGCCACCCTGGTTGCTTTGGGGGCCACGGGTTGAGGGCTTGGAAGCTCAACCCTGTAGGGGCCTGTGGTCACCGCCAGGGGGCGCCCTGATGCCTTGGGAGCCCTGGACCTCAGCACTTCCGCCACACCAGGAAGTGCTGGGAGGAAGATAAGCAGGGACACCCGGAGTGCTTCCGGGAGTACAGCCGGCACTTCTGCCACACTGGGGCGTGTCGGCGGGTGATTGCCAGGGAGCACCTGGAGCACATCTGGGTGTGGATAAAAGGGGCCGCCTCCCTTCATTCGAGGCTGGAGTCGGGTGGAAGCAGGACGAAGCAGAAGAAGAAAGTGTGGAGGCGGCCTGAAGAAGAAGGCATTGTGTGGCCAGGACTTTGTGGGATTTGTGTGCACTTTAATAACTTGTATATATTGTAAATAAACGTGTAGTGGTGGAGAAACAACATGTCTGCCTGTCTGTGCCCAGGATTTGTTCCTGCCTTGCACCCTGTTCTGTCTGGGATTGGCTACAGCAGACCCTCGTGACCCCTTGTTAGGATATAGTGGGTTGGACAATGACTGATTGATGACTAAATATATATTATTTTGTGACCTTGAGTGCTGCAATACAGCACAATGCAAGTACATTAACTTATATTTATTATGTAGACAAATAAATGTACTGTAAAATGAACAAGAAATTGAATGAAGTGAACAATTTAAAATAATGTTTAATTTAAAAGTAAACAGCCAGTCAGTCAATCATTGTCCAGCCCGCTATATCCTAAACACAGGGTCACGGGGGTCTGCTGGAGCCAATCCCAGCAAGCAGGAACAAGGCAGGAACAAATCCCGGGCAGGGCGCCAGCCCACCGCAGGGCACACACACACCAAGCACACACTAGTAACAATTTAGGATCGCCAATGCACCTAACCTGCATGTATTTGGACTATGGGAGGAAACCCACGCAGACACGGGGAGAACATGCAAACTCCATGTAGGGAGGACCCGGGAAGCGAACCTGGGTCTCCAAACTGCGAGGCAGCAGCGCTACCACTACGCCCCTGAGTATGAATGGTATGACAATAAATACACTTGTGTTGACTTGACTTGATGACTGATATATAATGTTGTAAGTGATTTTGTCAGGGAAGGGAGCACGTTTTTACTAGGGATGAAGGGCAGATACAGATGTATCCCTTTGTGCCACTGATAAACTTGGAAAAAGTTGATGGGCATAGATCAATGTAAGATACATATTGGTGGAATATATTTGTTTGGATTTATGGCTTGAGACTCACTGTTTTTTTAAGTTATATGGCTGGATGCTTTTTGTATTGCATTTGTTTTTTCCACATTTTGATATGGATTTCCTTCAAAGATATTTGTTATCTCGCACTCTGAATTAACTTCTTACTGAAGTGATTTAAAATTTTTGAAATTACTCTGATATAAGTGTATCCTTGAAAGCTCAATGGCAGTGTGAGTGGTGATGCCACTTTTCAGCCCTTGTGCTGGTTTAAGTAATATCTGTTACTTTAATTTACTATTTTTGGCTAACTAACATATTCCTGCCTTTACCGGGATTACAAAATTGGCACATCATCATGATATTATTGCAATAGTCATGAGTTCACAATGGTAATTTAGACACGAAGAAGGCAGAGCCTCAGGTTAGCTTATCTCCTCTGATCTTTTAGTAAATAAATCGTTACTGTTTGGAATTCTAGACACAAACAATTAATGAAAAGAAGTGCAGGTATCTAAAACTCACACAACAAGGTCAATCCTGCACTTATTTCTGGTCAGGAACCACTGGATAGGCCTCACCCTAGACAGTATCTCCCCAAAATCTAAAAACAAGCTTCCTTAATGATAAAAGGGATGCTGAAAGTTTCTGGTACAGTGACATAACCAAAAAAAATGTTTATAATTAAATATATTTATTAGAAAATCAAAAAGAGAATCACAAAGCTGCCAACAAATTAATTAATGAAAAGTTTGCTGAGGGCAACCCAAAACACAAATGCAAATGATGTGAACTCCACAACTCTCAAACAAAGTCAACCTGAAGGACCAAGATCCCAGCCCGAATACATGCACCTGCCTTCTGAGGCACCACCCACAGAATATAAGGCAGAGAACAAGAAGTATTTACATAATATGTAATCAATGGATAATTAATAAACAACACAATAAAATCATGAAACATAAATAAATAAATTCATAAATTAAACAAGGAAAATCAAAACCAAAAACATACTCAACATAGAAAGACAAATAATATTTGAATAAGAACAAAATCATTAACCAAGAAAATAATAAACATGAGCAAGATCAACCACCCTTGCTGAACCATGACTATAATCTTCCTAACTTTTTCTTGATGTTTAGCGATAAACTTTTTCCAGTAGGCACATTGGTTTTCTACAGATTCTCCAAACAACCCCTACCCTTCTAACTCCTGAGCCTTGTTTTTTTTAACTCTAGTGTTTTTCAGCATTGCGCTGTTCTTCTGTCCGCAGTAAGAGCAAACTAAGTAGGCAGGCCCAGACCGCCGTACTGACCATCTAGGGCCAGGTCTATAAAACAAGCCCTTTTAAGTTATACAGTGTAAACTACAAATAAGCTTCTTTTCTCGGAGTTGTATCAGGGCTGCACCACATAGGTCTTTCTCTCCAAGTTGTTGTTACTGTTGTTGAAACACTAGTAGATTTAGGAGTAAATTTGTGTAGCTGGGAAGAACTAAGCTGAGCCTTAGCGGCTTTGCTTAGGCCTACTTCTTGGTTTGCGTTTTTCATGTGTGCTGTTCATGTCTTCCATATGTTTGTGTGAGTTTCTTCCAGGGAATACAGCTTACTCCTACGATACAAAGTCATGTTGCTAAATTAAAATGTAACAAATAATACATTAAATAATGTGTGATTTTGTCCTAAAGTAACATAGGTATGTTAACGAATGTGTGAGGGAACTAAAACTAAACTATAGGTGCTGTATTAATGATGAATCATAATATTTGCGATCCTGAATTAAATGTATTACATTTTTAGATTTTATATGTTCATTTCTACTGGTTAATTAATTGTATTGTAATCTATACTAATAAAAGGCAAAGCCCTAACTGACTGACTGACTCATCACTAATTCTCCAACTTCCCGTGTAGGTAGAAGGCTGAAATTTGGCAGGCTCATTCCTTACAGCTTCCTTACAAAAGTTGGGCAGGTTTCATTTCGAAATTCTACGCGTAATGGTCATAACTGGAAGGTATTTTTCTCCATTTACTGTAATGGAGTTGAGCTTGAAAGCCGTGGGGGCGGAGTTTCGTGTGACATCATCACGCCTCCCACGTAATCACGTGAACTGACTGTCAACGCACTATGTAGAAAACCAGGAAGAGCTCCAAAATGAGCTGAAGAAAACATGCATTATATAATTGAGAAGGCAGCGAAACAATAAGAAGCGAGCGAGTGACATATACTACCATATTCATGAGTGCTGCTACTTCGGAAACAAAGCAAGGTGTAAACCTAAACTTTAAATTAAGTTAATAGACAGGCTGCTGCTGGCGTTTTTCATGCCCACGGGTAATGCGGGATACAAGTTTAATGAGAGGACGCAGGATATAAACGTGAGTTTTGATCACTTTGTAACTAAGTTAAAATTGCAGGTGAAGGGGTGTTCTTATGCAAATTCCGAGAGACTGTGTTTGTGGGGGATTGACAGTTAAGGCGGGTGGGGGAGTCACGTCATCATATCCCCTCCCATTTACCTCATTTCGCTCTGAGCTGAGCTCCGCGGCTAACGCCGTCTTCCGAAGCAACTTCATTACACTGCTACCAAATACTCACAGAAAAATCCACAAGTTAATACACACGCTGTCTCTAGAGTTTCTCCACACTGAATCCTCCAGGCACTACTTACAAAAGGTTACATTGACAATCGCACAGCTGAGAAGCTTCGATGCATGTGCTCCATAACGCGTTAAAAATATAAAGTCACTGTCGGAATAAATAAAGTCAAAACTTTAATATATAAAGTCAGCGCTGGAATATATAAAGTCAAAACTTGAATATATAAAGTCATTCCCAAATATATAAAGTCAAAACCTGAGTATATAAAGACGGCATTGGAATATTTTGGAATATATAATGTAAGCGCTGGAATATATAAAGTCAAAACTTAAATATATAAAGTCAGCGTCGGAATATATAAACTCAGCGCTGGAATATATAAAGTCAAATCTTGAATATATAAAGTCAGCGTCGGAATATATTGTCACGCTTGGGTCACAGATTTGCACAGAGACACAGGAGGTCGTAGAAACAAGAAGGGTTTTTATTCAAACACTGCAAACACATGAGCTTAAACGTGCTCCATGACAAGTCAGAGATGACAGTTTCGCTAGGAGCAGAGAGAGAGAGTGATAAAAGCAAGCAAGCAAACAATCAATTTTCAACTGACAGGCGCTGCACAAGGCTTTTAAGTTAGCGGAGTATTGCGCGAGGTTTGCATTACGTGTTATAGCGCAAGTGAGAAAGTAAGGAGCAATGTGAGGGTAGTCTGTGTTTCAGGGGTTGTGGTTTTCCCAGAGGCGTCTGTATCTTCTTGGGGTGCGATCAGCCCTCCAGCTCACACCCTCCCCCTCAGCTTTATTCACATTTCCGTGAATCAAGCGACTCTCTGTACCAGGTTCATTTAGTCTTGATAATATGTCTGCGTTGACGTGTTCAGAACCTGGTCGATGTTTTACTGTGAAACGGTAAGGTTGTAAGCCCAGAAACCATCTCATGAGGCGAGAGTTTCTATCTTTCTGTCGGTATGACCATTGAAGTGGAGCATGATCAGTTACCAAAGTGAAGTTTCGTCCCCACACGTAATAGCGAAGCCCTCCAGCTCACAATATAAAGTAAGCGCTGGAATATATAAAGTCAAAACTTCAATATATAAAGTCATTGTCGGAATATACAAAGTCAGTGCTGCAATATCCATCCATTTCCCAACCCGTTGAATCCGACCACAGGGTCACGGGGGTCTGCTGGAGCCAATCCCAGCCAACACTGGGTGCAAGGCAGGAACCAATCCTGGGCAGGGCAAATGCATCATTTTCAAAACATTAACCAAACAGTGTTTTTTTAATTTATTTTTCTGAATACGTTTTTGTTAACTTACTTCATTTCAGAGTCGTTTCAATCAATATATATATTTTGACTTTGAGTTTATATATTCAGGAATGAGTTTATATACTCCGATGTTGACTATATATAATCAGGAATGACTTTATAAATTCCGACGCTGACTTTATATATTCAGGTTTTCACTTTATATATTCCAGCGCTGACTTTATATATTCTGACGCTGACTTTATATATTCAAGTTTTGAAATTATATATTCCAGCGATGACTTTATATATTCAAGTTTTGACTTTATATATTCCAGCTGTGACTTTATTTATTCAAGTTTTGACTTTATATATTTAGAAAAAAGTTTTGACTTTATATATACTGACGCTGACTTTATATATTCCGACAGTGACTTTATATATTCGGGAATGACTTTATATATTCAAGTTTTGACTTAATATATTCTGACGCCGACTTTATATATTCAGAAAATCAATGTATTTGCCTGTTTCGCACCCCATAGTATATGTGTGTGTGTATATATGTACACATGTATGTATATATATATATATATATATATATATATATATGCCAGCAGCACTCATGACAATGACAAAACAATTACGTTGTCAATTATGTTACGTTATTATTAAAATGTTTCCTTTTCTTTTTACTTCTCCGCTGCCAAGCGTGGGTATTTTGCTATATATATATATAGATATAGATATAGATATAGATATATATAAATATGACAACAACACTCATATCAATGACAAAACAATTACATTAACAATCATGTTACGTTATTTTTAAAATTTTTCCTTTTCTTTTTCATAACTTCTTTTATACACTACTTCTCCGCTGCGAAGCGCGGGTATTCTGCTAGTTTAGGTAATAAATAGTTATTTTCCGCTTTTTCGTCCTTAAATTTTTGGCTCTCATTGTATGGTCATGGCTATATTTTTTATGGGTGTTATGCCAGTGGCTGGTCATGTGATGCAGAGATCAGGTTACACTCATACCATCACTCTTTGCTTATTTAAAATGCGTGTGTTATGCAAGCATTCAGTCTTCCCAAAAGCAATCTACAAACATCTGTTTGTAACTAATTTTTGACTAAGACTTTGTATAACATGTTTTGACAATCAGTGTAATTATTTGATCTAAGTTTTCCTCTGGCCCTAGCCTGTTTTAGACAGTGCTTTGTTTAGATAAATAATCTTTTGTTCACAACACTCCCTTTTCACTCTCATGCTAAATTTCTTCTTTGATCATTTGTATCATCATGGTTATTATAACATTACTAGCAAAATACCCGCGCTTCGCAGTGGAGAAGTAGTGTGTTAAAGAAGTTATGAAAAAGAAAAGAAAACATTTTAAAAATAACATAACATAATTGTCAATGTAACTGTCGTAGGCTTATTTTAGTATTGAGAGTGAATCTGATGATTGTAAATGTTGTGTATGAGAAATGCACATTTTTAGGATGTAAGGATCTCTTTGTAAACAACGTTTGCAATTCTGCCCTTGGGCTGTAAAATGACCAAGCTGTCTACTGAGCTTACTCTTGAGCATGCAATGTACAGTTGGCCATGTGAGAAGCAATCTTGTGTCAAATCAATGCCGACCTTTTTTAGAGTCTGGTGCTGTGACTTATTTATTGTCATAGCGAAGCAGACCCTTCCTGGAAATTGGAGGCGTTTGAATTGGAATGGGAGGTCAGAGGGTAAGAGAGGAATGCGAGGAATAAATACAGTCTCCCCTGAGCCAGTTACAGTGAAGACAGTTGCCTCAATCAGGTTCTTGTGCAGAGATTTGATCTGAAGCCTGGTGCCATTACAAAGTTTTGGTGGTTGTAAGTTTCGTAGTAACATAATTAGTGTGCTAACCTTCAAAAGTAGAGTATGCAGAGACATGCCTGGAGGATTAGGAGTATGAAGAAACTAAATGAAAAGGCAGAAGTCATCAGCAGGAAGATGTGAAGCAAGGCGAACAATAACAGGCTTGAAACAGTGGAGTAAAGAAGAAGGGAGCAGTGAGCATGTAAAAAGGCTGAGGAAAGTAAGGAAGCGAGTAAAGAGGCACATGAATGTGGGATGTCGTTAATGTTTATAGGCAGGGAGCCAACCATGTGGTAGGTGCATGGACAGTGGCCATGCGGAAAAAGAAAGGGGGACCGGGGGCAGCCATGTGCGTGTCTGCCATGAAATAAATCCTCTGTTAAGGGAAATAAGGAATGAAACCGGCAAAAGGAGAGGTCAGTTCCGAAAGTTCCTTATGGCATAGTGGTGAGAACTGCCAAAAAGAAGACATCATTTTCGAAAGTTTTTTACGGGGCATGGCATGAAATGAAACATACGTAATGTTTGTAAGTGCAGTGTAAAGAAAGAACATGGGAAATTTTGGTTTCCTACGTATATTGGAAGTCGCAGAAATATTGAGGAGGGGTTTCCTCTATCTATATATACAGTTTAGAGGGTACACCCGTTTCCCCCCCTTGGGTGTTGCAATAGGACATGAAACATACCTAACTTTTGTAAGTATACTGCAAGGAATGAGCATGTGAAATTTCAGCTTCCCACCTATATAAGTGGGAAATTTAGTGATGAGTCATTGAGGGGTTTGCCTTTTATATGTATAGATTACCTTTTCTATTATAGTTACCTGTAGTGGTTCACTGCAAGGAAACCAATAATAAAAATTGCTTCACCTAGTGGTGGTACTGACACATCAAATAAAAAATTCAAGCAAATTTTAAAGGCAAATTTTAAAACAAATGGTGTTACTGGTGAAATGGCTGAGCAAATGGCCATGGAAAATGTATTTGGTTTAATCGAAATATTTAATCGAAAAAGAATTGTGGGGCCGTAACAGTGTATCTACCAGACGTTGGAAAGTTTTGCAACCCAAAAGGAAGGACTGTGTACTGCCAATGCCCACTTCAAGTACTAAAGGCATTTTTTTCTTTTGGCGGAGTCTGTTAAAAGAATTGGCCAGTACCCTTTTGTCATGTCTAAAGTAGTTAGGAATTGCACATTTCCTAGCCGATTGAGTAGATCATCCACCCGCGGCATTGGATAAGCATCAAATTTAGAGACCTGATTGAGACGTTGGAAGTCATTGCAGAACCTCCATGACCCATCAGGTTTAGGAACCAATACAATAGGACTGGACCATGGACTATAACTTTCTTCAATTACGGGTCTGAAATTAAGGCTATGAATTTTAATGAAAAGAGAGCGAGGCTGGCAGGAGGAGGGACGGTTTTCCCTGTCCTTCCATGGTTTCAGCAGATTTATATGATATACTCGCTCACTCTGTCAATTGGTTTGCTTAACCAAATAACTGACAAGTCGTTTTCTTTCCTTAATTTTGTACGGGCCTTGCCAATGTGCCTATAATTTGGAATGGGAAGTGGGTACGAGTACTATGACACAATCACCTGCAATAAATTCCCGAATGTTGGTGTTTCTACTATAATATCAGGACTGCTCTGCTTGAGCCTTTTCTAAATTATCCTTTAATGTGGGTCTATTTTTTTCTAGTCTATCACATAACTGAGCGATATATTCCAAAATGTTTGAGGTGGGAAGGACCACCTTCCCAAACTTCTTTTAACATATCCAATAAACCTCGGGGTTGTCTTCCGTATAAAAGTTCAAAAGGAGAAAACCCTGTAGAGGTCTGTGGTACCTCCCGGTAGGCAAACAACCTGAGGATACTATATAATAAAACACTAAGGACTTTGTGTCAAGTTTCTCAGCGCAATGTGATTGGTCAGTTTGACTTTGGTGTGGTTGGTCAGTTTGGTTTTGGTGACACTACAAAAGAGGAAGTGCGAATATGACACCCACATGCAGGAGTAAAGACATTTGAGCCATTCAGAGGCACACATGCAAAAACAGAGGAAAGATGTTCAAGGTGCACATTGTCTATATTGTATATGTATATATTCATATATATATATATATATATATATATATATATATATATATATATATA
>JANRMT010062813.1:57329569-57379888 GCA_026402145.1 Polypterus bichir lapradei
TATATATATATATATATATATATATATATATATATATATATATATATTATTCATAAAAGTACTTAGTACACAGTATTTCTAATACATATGAGTAGCTGATGACACTTTAACCCATTGTCTTAGAAAATTAACACAGCTAGTACATATATTGCATTGTAACACCAATGGTCTTGAATTAGGTAAAAAGATATTCACTCAGAGGCAGTTTCGAAAGTCATTACGCCATGGACGCCGTTGAGCTACTGATACTTGTAAAATCACCCCCTACATAATATACCCACAGATTACAAATTAGGGGTGATCATCTATTATGTTAAGGTATTCTCTTGGAGAGAATCTGACATACAGTATTTACATGGCCACTCCAAAACCTATTTACAGAGATTAAAATGATGAATGGAGATTTTTAAAAGCTGTAAAAAGCTAAAATTATGCTTATAGTAAACAAGCTGCAAGTTTGCCTTTTTTTCTGAATACAAATGCAGAATAAGTGGGCACTCTTCCTTAATACACCCATGTTTTGTATGGTCTAGTTTTCTACCTGTTTATAATATAAGGACATTGGTAAGAGATTCAGGATATTTATATCAGGGTAGTCTACTCCCTTGGCACTGTCCAATAAATGTAATGGGAGAAAAGCTTTAGTTAAACTTTACAAAAGAGCTTCAAATAAAATAACATGAAACTGTAATGTTCTGCTAGCTAAGAAACTGAGATGATCAATCTTAAAGATATACTGTATAGTATGTATACTAAACTATTTACTGAAAAATGTAATATGAAAAAGTCAAAGGTTTAGACTCCAGAAATTTGTTCAGAAATGAACAGCAACGTACTGTCAGCTACTCGACCAGTTTTTTCCCTTTTTTTGAAAAAACAATATTACAACAGAATACAAAAAAATAATAAGCTTAACATAGCAAATACTTCAGTATGCTTAAAAATTAATCCAGCATTCAACCCCAAACCAATTTAAACAAAATAAAACGGACAATCTAAAATAGTTCTTTTTATCTGATTAGTTGCCTGCGAAATCAGTCAATGGGCCTCAGTTTTAGGTTACTTTTTTTTTTTAAACCAGGAGCTAATGTTGTTAAGTTCACTGGAGCTCCTTATTCTTGAATATGCTACATAACATTGCACATGACTAAAATACTCCTGCTTTTAATCAATTATTGGTTTTCATAGTGATTGGCACAACCTGCTAATTTTGGGCACAAATAAACTGCTTTTCCTGTACTTCTCCCTCCTGCTCTGGCAACCTGACTCAAGCTTTATTGCTAAACATGTCACATTTGAGTTTCACTGAACCTACCACCTTCCACTTCACAGATCATGGCACATACCATCCCATCCACTGGTTGAATTGAAACCATACAGGAGTTACTGTATGTCGACATCTTGTTCTTCCTTCACAATGCGTGGTATATTTTATGTGACATTTAGCCTAGGATAAAATCATCAATAAATAAATCCAATAACATATCAAAGTTAAGAATAAAATACAGTTTGGATCATCCATAAAACCTTTCATGAGCCATGGTGCTTCCATCTCAAACTACATTTATGTTAAACATCCCTATGGTCTGCTCTACAAGACACCTTCCGACAAGCACAGTCATCAATTTAAACTGGCTCATGTCCTTGCCACCATTCCTCAGTATCTGCAAAGACTGAGAACCCTGTTCCATTCTCCTGTCACCATCTCTATACCTTCAGTGGGAACCCACTAAGAGTGATTCGTCACTCCTGCTCTCCTCGCTCAACCCAGGGCTATCCCTGAGCACTTGCCTCCATACTTTTCTCTTCTTTCTTCCTCGTAACCTCTGAACCCTTCTTGTTCTTTCTTTCTCTCGATCTCTCGTTCCTGTTTGATCACTCCCCTCTGTCCTACTCTGGCTCTATTATACCTTAGCGGACGCAAGTCCCTTCTTACACACCCAATAGTGCTAATGAGGAAATTGGCTGGACTGGGCATATCTGCAAGTGAACGCAGGATCCGACAATTTCCTTATCAACACCCCAGGCCCGCTTATCCACAGTATAATGTGCACCTATGCCCTCCCTAAACCTGAGTGCACTGTTTTTAAAACTGAAATTGGCACACTGCCATAGACTCCTGAATGCATTTTACCACAATAAGTTATCCAACCAAGTGCATAAGCCACCCCCGCCAAAATCTATCAGGAAGAATCTGGTAACCAGCATCAAGGACACATTTAGGAAACACTGATGCATGATTTGAAAAATATTACAGAACACAGAAATAAATTAACAATGAGATTCAATAAAACACACACATACAAAAATAAATATGTTCAATGTGTTTCAATGTGTAACACTGTTAACTCCAAATTTGCTGAGCACCACGATCATGTGTTCATTACATATGTGGTCACAGGATTAGAAAGAAAAACATACAAAATGGGTGGTCTTTACCATCAATAATCTATTTGCTCACATCTGACTGTGTAAGACATTGTTTTAATTCTGCCAGTCTTTCTCTGATGGCAGTTACTGTTACAAGCCCTTCTTCGATTCTATAAATTACAGACACTGTGGCTAATTTTTTTCATCTTCCAAATTTCTTTTTATAAACTCTGACCATTTTCACCAGCTGCCATAATGACAATAGGACTACTGTTTTCACAGTCAAAGACAATAAGCCAATTGACATGCTTCTTTAGTTCCCACACTCCTGCAGTCCTGTGTACCAAATAGGCCTCTTCTGCACCAGCCTAGTTTATAATGACGGCTCACCAGTCACTCAGAACTGGTACATTTTCTAAATGGAAAAAAGCTCTGATCTTGGCATCTACACTGCTCCTCAATAGAGGATGCTTAATTATGGCACTAACAAGCCATACCATACAATTTTTAAGCCCCCTTAATCCTAAGCAGGGGCCACAGGGGCTGCAGCAAAAACTGTACATACAGTATGAAGTTGAAGGAGAAACAATAACACTATATATGTTTAATCTTCATAACCTGAAAATAGAATTTGGCCCACCAAATGTGTTTTTATTTTGAAAATAGAAAAAAAAATATGCAGGCATAATGATGAGCTGCTGCCCTCAGAAATATTCTAAAAATGTTGAATAATAAACCATTAAAGTGGAAGCTCTTTTACAGAAAATCACTTCATAACAGATTTGATGAGTGGTACAGGGACCAGAAATACAGTGCTAGCTAAACTTTACAGTAAATGCTGTATAAACAAATAAAAAAGGGTTATAAGTTGTGTTACGTAATGTGACTATTTTCTCCTTTAAATATTTAAAAAGTGTCTATTTGCAGGGACAAAAGACAAGGTGACATTCATTTGCTAACGAGAAAGTATCACACCTATTCAGGAGCATGAATGATGTGTTGCACGACAGTACAGAAGTTGTAATGGATGCCAGGGCTGGGTTGACAGCCTAGCTGGGATAAACTCCCATAGCCTTACTTGGCAGGGAGGCCAGTGTAGTGGATGTTGGACTGTGGGGTACTGCCATCCAAGAGTACATGCTCCCCCGACACAGTAGACAGTAGATGGCAGGATTCCTGGGCCAAGATGACCATTTATGTACCTGCAGGGCATTTTGGAAGTTACGGTCCTGTGGGGCAGCCCTGCAGGGTTCCCTGAGTGCCAACAGAGGGTACTACTGGGAAGGGTTGTGCATATTTTCAGGGGCTTCCGCCTGACCTAGGATTACTTCCTGGATCTGGTATAAAAGAGGCTGCCTCTGTCCACTCAGTCAGAGCCGGAAAGTGTAGATGAGACTGCATGGGAAGTGTAGAAGGAGAAATGTATTGATTGTTGTGTGGTTTAGAAAGATGTAAAGTGAAACCTTAGGGAGGCATTGTATAAAAATAAATGCATTGTACAGTATTTCAACCCAGGACTGTGTTTTGTAGTTGTATCTGGGGGTTTGGGGTGCTGTAATGCCCCCTACAGGTCATAACGTTTATTGACTAGCAGCTCTCCTATAACTGTTTCTCCATCATAGCTATAAGAAACAAAATGACACATCTGCACATGCTGTTTTCTTTGTATCTTTTAATACACTATAAATAAACTAAGTGGCGGCATACAGTTTATACATTTATAAAATGTTAAGCCTTTCCTTGTACAATCTCTTAAGTCTCAGGGGACATCACTGATTGATGTTATGGCATCCATGGCGGGGTGCTGGGGGAGACTCATTACACACATTTTTAGTACAGTTCTATTTTTCTAGTTCTGAAAATACACATTAAAAAAGGATTTAAGGCCTGACTGACTTTTATTTATTTTCTTTTTAAAACTTTACTTTCTTTTCATCTGTTTGGTGCCTCTTTACGTGTACTTGAATCTAATTTGAAAAGCACCTAAAATGATCAGCATGTCTCTCTGTCTGTCAGCATGAAGTAACTTGGGTCACACTAGACTAATCATGTTAAAATTTGCCACACTTATTCTTATGGATATCTGTTAGAATAGAATTTTAGAATTTTTATTGTCATCTTTTAAATACAGTGTGTTAATACAAAGTTTTGAAATTTCAAAATCTCATCTTGAATCATCAAATACCTCTGTCTTAAAACATCATTTTCAGCAGTAGCGTGAAGCTGGCACCAAATACAAACATCATTAAAAATTGACAGATCCGAATCTACCAAAAAGGTATCAGTTTCACTGTCCGTGTCAATGTCTGATGGTCAATTCACAATGTCATCACTAGTGTTAAATTCAAGCAATGGTTCAGTTTCAGTTTTGGTTAAAAGCTCCACCCACTCATGAAAACTGAATTAGAGTTACCATAGAGTTATCATAAAGTAGCAGAATAGAAATATTCATAATTTGTTGCAGCCTAATGTTATTTCATCCATTAGATTGTAACAGAATACTGTTCTGAGAGTTATGTGAGTTCAGTATCACTCTGAGTCTGACTCATGTTTCACTGTACGAGTATTTACATAGAATTCCCAGCCAGAGTCACACTCAGGGTGAATGTCAATTAAGTTAACAGTATAGTTTACTGCTATTTACTGATTTAAAAATGCAGAGCAAATGGCAATAATAGTGACTGTTATATTGATATCCTCATAATTGAGATGTTGCGTGTACATGAATTTGACCTGGCCAAACATTATCTATAAAAGAAAACACTTCTCATAAGAGAAACAACAGGATCAAACTATTTAAATATTAACTATAGCCTTCGAGTCAACTTTTTTGGTGCACAAGTAAAGAATGCCTTTAAATATGTCTATCCATCCATTCTCAAACTTGCCTTTTCTGGTTCAGAGCTGGAGCCTATAACAACCAATAGAGTCCAGCTGCAGACGAGACAGTCTGAAGCATCAGACAGATTCAGTGACCTGAGACATTCTGAAGCCCATAAGCTTACTCCAAGAGCAGGCCTGTCAGCGGTATTTCTTTTGACTCCACCCACTTTCCAGGAACCACTCCCCTGTTTCGCTGATGTACTGACGCCTACATTACACACCCATCATGTCAATTTCAATTCCTTTTTACTTCGTGTTCTCAAATTGGTGGATTCAGTAGTTTTGAGGCCTGTGTATTCATCATTTATTAAATTTCTAAACTATCAAGGTCTCTCATTTTTCCAAAAACAAACCACAAAATGTATGTGTCTTTTGTTTTTAATTTTATATACTAGGGGGCTTCACCCCCTGTTCGCTTCGCTCGCCAAACCCTGTGTTTGGTTAATCTGATATTCAGTTTTAATTTTTTTTTTTTTTGGGATTGTTTCAATTTCATTATTTGCACTTTTACTTTAAAGCTTCATTAAAAACAATATTTTTTGGAGACACATTGTGACAATGCAATGTATAACTGCCCATAAGTGAATATTGTTTCTGTTTCTCTAATAAATAATCTGACTTTTTCTAATGTTTGTCCCTGTGATTTATTGATTTTCATAGCAAAAGCTATTCTCACAGTAAACTGTAAACATTTTAATACGAATGGCATATCACAATCTCCTTTGGTGTGTAATGTATATATTCCGTGAATAACATTACCTTTCTTTTTGCCTGTTAAAATTTGCATTGCTTCTCTGTGCTCATAAATATACACCTGACCGAACTGTGTATTCTTTAAAATTCAACTTGTCGTTGCTTTAACTGTTGCGGGACCACAGATTCTCATAGCATATAGTCTATTATTGTGTAAATCCACGTTTTGTGCATAAGAATGATGCGAATGTGAAAAGAATCTACTCTTTGCCTTTTATTTCTGACCTCGATTTGTCCTGCTCTTTTTTCAATTACACCTGGTACTGATGATTAATCCAAACCCTCATCCCCAGCGTCTCGCACCCCCCTTGCCACATCAATCAATACCCTGCTATCAGTCTTCCGTGCTGCACTCCGCTCTTCCTCAATCGGACCGAACAGTCACTTAAAACCAAAAAGACCTCAACCTGGCTGGGACGCTACAATACTTTAGAATTTTACTGGTTTCATAATCTCTTATCTGCCTTTTTATCTCTCCAACGCCTTTGGGTCTCTATTCTCCGTATTGTCCTTATACACTTTATATGTGTTGAGAGCATAGGATCTGTGTGAACTACGTGCTTTTACACGACTGACTGTTTTTGATGGATGTGCTCTTAGATATCTGTTGTAAGTAGGGCATGTCTTGCAAGAATCTCATGTTCCATGTCCCCGCGAGATGGCCCTGGCAAGTCTCTTTTGTCTCGCGGGTCTTTTAAATGTCTTTCAAGAACTTCTGAGAAAATCATGTATCGTTGCCTTGCTTTTGCATTCCAGGATTTCTTTTTATAATAGAGAGATGTATGTATGTTTTCAGAAGTCAATGTAAGTTTTTTGTGTGAAAAAAATAAAGTGAATACATTTTCTAGGTAAAGCATTACATCACATAAAAAGAGCCAACCGAATCCAATTAGTAAATTATTCAATTGTACGGTTATACAAGAGGTAAAAATAAATGTTGTGTTTCTCACATGAGTATAAACAGATTTCATTCCTCATAGTGTCTGAAGTACTCAGATCCGTTGGAGGCCTAAAAATGGCCTGAATGCAGCTGGATACTTCTCATAACAACAGCAACCAGCACAAAAGCCAGGAGCCAGATATGAATGAGCATTACTGTATGTCCATCACAGGCTTTAATCACTTTCTCTTTCACACTTCCTGGCAAAATTTAGGGTCAACAATTAAACTAACCTGTACATCTTTAGAAGGGAAAACCAGAGGACCCTGCAAAAAAAATTAAAGCAACATATTCAACAGTGGAAAGGCATTTATTTGTTTGTCTGAGTTTGTCTGCAAAGTAAGTAAGGAAATAAAGAAATATTGTGCAATTTAACTTCAGTGTGCATGGGAAAAACATGCAACCTCAACAAAACACAGGTTAGACCAGTGACTATTTTATAAAAGCCTAAAATCCTGTAACTTGACACCTATAATATACATTAAAAAGACATACAATACAACAGTATGACTGTCTATTCCAATGGAGTAGACATAACACAGGAATTTTTAGTTGACTAATTGCCTGTTTGTCATGCACAGGGCTCCTTAGAAGACTTTTGTAATAAAACCAGAGAAACAAGATGAAGGGTTAGTGAACTCAAAGGTAACTTTGTTCAATGTCCAAAATCAAAGTGCCATAAAACAATAAGAAAAAAATATATATATTCAGTACCAGCTTAAGTTATCCTAAAGACAGAGAGAGAGAGCTACTGAAGTTGGAGCTCCACTTTTTTCTATCTTCTCCAGATCTGATAATGAATGCCGATTTCATGTCTTTTGCCGTAAATGTCTGCTGAAATGGAAGCGATGGGACTTCCAAGTCCAAGGAGAAAGAGATGCCAGAGGTCTTCCAGAAGTTCATCTTACATTCTACAAACAGAAAGGGAGAAGAACTCAACAACTGCATCACCATAGTCTCTGACCCTGTTGGCCTTTCCTCTGCAGAATTCTGAAGAGAGTCCCTTGGTACATGAGTTTGAAACTCTTCAAAAATGAATTGCAACATTTTATAAGTGAAAAATGGAGCTGGGAAGCAAATAGATGATAGCCTGGACAGATAATTTGCCAATATACTCCCTGGTTCCAGCAGGATGATACGCAGCTCTCCTTTTTAACAATTCTACTCTATCCAAAAAATGTATTTAACTTGTTATTAATGGTTCATACATTGTGAAATAAAAAAGCAGTAAATAAAGATAACATACTAGCTCATTCACTAGAAACGCATTGGGAAATGGATACATTTAAGAAAAAAAAGAAGAAAATTCATACATAGTGTCCAACTAAGATTTAAAATTTTAAATGTGTACCATAAAGTGCAGAACTGGTGAAACTGTAAAAAGAGGCACCCATTTTAAGTAAGCAGTTAGGCTGTAAATACAATATGTCAAAGTTATTATTAAGTTTCAAGCCTAAAATCAAATTTCTGAATAGTCCTGGAAAAATTGTAAGGTGAATTATTGACTTACTATTCTTTGATCCTTTGACATTTTATATTCAAGGAAGACATGTGGAGTGAGACATTAAACAGTAAGAACAATTAATTTGTTCCATTAGTAAAACACCATTAACATCACTAATATTATTTTGAAAATTACTTTGTTGCTTTATTTGCAGTATGTCACAATAGAATTCTTATTCACACTTTCCTGCGGTAAAGAAACCAAGCATATAGTACAAGATATAAATATATTTTCACTTCACCCTAAATTTTAAAAAATGTAAAAAAGTAAGAGTAAAAGTCAAATACGTTTTTGTTTGATATGCAAAGTAAGTATTAGACAGTAAGGAAGTTTGGTGCAATTTAACTTTAGTGTATATCCAATCATTTTTGAAGAAGTTTAGAGGTGCAGGGCACAAGGTGATGTAGCTTATACTGATTAACTTGACAAAGGAGGAGAGCAAACAATGGCGAAAATGGCATCAACATCTGATGAGAGATCAATGTGAATACGGAAAGCAAAATACTCATAGTTTTCATATTATTGCAGAACTGGACTCTGACCTATCAGATTTTGATGCAAGTAATTGAAAAGGAATGTGAGGTACCAGCAACAGCTGGTCAGTCCCCAGCTGATGAACTTACAGCATCGTTCACCTTGGAGGACTGCCACTTACAATGACAAGAGGTTCAAAGCAGATTTCATTGCACTGCAATCGCAACCACTGCTGTCAGAAAGCTTGCCCCACATTCCTACTAGCCGTGGTGCTGCCTATGAGCAGATTGAGCCACAAGAGACTGCAAAATGGCGGCCACAGCATGCAGCAGCAGACGTTTTACCTTGATTTATGTGTGAAAAATTGCTTTGTGTGCTTTTCAGAAAACTGTGATTTTTTGGAAAAAAATGTTCTGTTTTCAAAGATTTAAATAAACTGAGGTTTGAATTATGGTTTAGGTAAATACTAAATCTTTTATTTGTGTTATTTATGTATGTCCTATTTCTTACTATTTTTCTTTTGAGCTTCTCTTTTTGGTATTATTTTATTCACTACTGTGTTTCAGAATTGAATAAATGTTTTAGATATTTTCTTGTTTAGTTAGTTGAAATATTAAGCTCTTAATGTGTTTCTTTTTAATCTTTTTATTTCATTAGTTGTTTATTTCTTTTCTTTCATTTATTATCATCAGTTCTTTGGATATAGTATTGTAAATGTTGGATTTTGTTTTTTTTTTATTTAATTAAATTAAATTTTGGATTTTCTTTTTTGGTGTTTGACCCCCTCATTTGCAAGTAATTCCTAAAAAGTATGGTTGTGCAATTAAGCACCCATCACCCCAAGCTCTAACCCCAGGTCCATTAAGTTGTACAGTGACAGAACTGCACAATAGAAGTCCTTTTTATTATAATATAAAATTTTAATACAAAATTAACCTCAGGTTCAGTTTACAGTTAAAACTGAACAAGTAAAGCCAACTGTCAGCTAGGGTCTCAGTGACTTATTAATTGTCTTTCCTTTTTTCCAGCAAAACTCTTAATTTAGACACAATTCTTCACTGAATTAAAAAAGAGAATTTTTTTTTTTTGTTTATAATATTGATTAACAGTTGCATTCTTCTGGATGCGCGATGAAAACAGAATGCAGTATAATAGTCTGCTCATTGCTTTGCTGTCAAAACAAATGTGAGACATGTGTCTTGTGGCCAAGTGTGAACAGCACCATAAAGGATGTGCAGTGAAGTATCTAAGGAGTCAGCAGTCTCATAGTATGATCGTGGGATGTTGACATTTCAGTTTCATTTTTGTGTTCTTCCTTATTTTCACCATGTTATGTTATGCACAGATTCAGACATCTGCCTATACTACCAAAACTAGTGCCAGGGCAAACTGTGCAACCCAAAAAATAACTGAATAGGCCTGTCTGTGATGAGACAAGTCTTGAATTTTCAGTGTTATTCAACAAGCATTTATTCTCTGTGTTCTGAAGTTGTAGATTTTTATTTATTTTTTAATGTTAATTTTGTTTCAGTCTCTTAAGGTTTTAAAACATCCTAAAATCAGTGCTGTTCTTATTTTGTTGTTTTAGCTTCATGTTGGTGTAGTGGATTTTTTGATTTAAAGCAACACTACTTTGTTTTTTGTGAGCATTGCCATTTTGAGAATCTATGTTGTTATCAGTGTTTTGTCGTTCTGGCCTTTTGAATTTCTAGTTTTGTGCATGGCCTGTTTAAAGGCTTTGCTTTTGTGCCTTTATCTCCAAGTCATTTTTGTAAATATTAATTCCTTAAGATGTGACTTTTCCACCAGATCACAATATGTGTTGACAGATGATATATCCTATGTTTCTAGAAACACAACTAAAAAATTCAAAAGTAAAAGATTAATGTCAAAAGTCCAGCCGCAATGAAATCTTATAATGTCAGATTTATTTTTTTTTAATAATTACTCAACCTGAATCAAAAAAAGAATCGGTCTGCTGTGGCAAACCCTAACAGGAGCAGCCGAAAGAAGAAGAAGAATTACTCAACCTGAATCGTTCGGTTTGGGTGAAACTATGTCATAGTGGGAGATTCAAATCAGAAAAAAGGATGTGTTATGTACAGTATAATTTGTATTGTAATAAAGTATATTTTTTAAACATTTTTGTGCATTATTTCTCCATTCACTTTTTAAAAGCCTTATTTGTGTACATGTCTTTGCAGGCTTAATAAAACAGGAAGTTGAATGTGTTGCTTTTGAAGATGTTTCTATATAGTTTCAGGCTTTTGTGAACACAATTATAATTTAGGATTATTTCTTTCTGAAAATAAGATGACTTCTTATTGATTGTATTTGTAGGGCTCTTTTCCCTGTTCACAACAAAAAGAATATTTTAAAATATACATTCATAAAAATGTTCTTAATTATGAAATTACTTCGGAATACAATGCTGCATTTATTTATGCAGCATTATACTAATTATTTTACATATTTATCACTAAAAATATTTTATTGTTAATAATTAATTCTGGATCAAACTGACCAATCATATTTTATAACAGTGGCCATGAAAATATCCTTTCCTGTGAAAAAGTGAGGGCCAGTATTCTGTTACTGAGGGACTGAATATAAGCTTTTCAATGCAACAACAAAGCTTGAATCAAAGTCCTATTAAAGTAAGATGTGTGGTATGCTGTGTTCAAGGAACATGACTACAGAAATGAGCTTTGATTTATGCTGTGCAGTTCGAAAACACATTTGAAATTCAGAGTTCCACTGTAGTTGTTTTTCAACTCAGTTCACTTTATGTTTACATCGTGCACTTCCCTGTGGCAGGGTAACAGCTATGTATGCATAGAATGGATAATACTGTCAAATAAAAATATAAAATGTCACCTAATATGTACATACTAATATTCATGCATATATTCAGTTAATGCACTATTCAGTTCAGTTCACTATATAAATAAACTGTATACAGTATATAAAGTATACAGTATATACATTGTGACGTTGTGGTTAGTCTTGCTGCCTGACAACTCGAGGGGACTTTTTCAAATCCTGGTAACTATCTGTGTAGAGTTTATATGTTCTCTCTTGTCTATGGAGTTCTTTCTCTGGTTGTTCTGGTTTTCCCCCCACATCCCAGTGATGTGTGTTGTAAGAACAAGAGAACACAATAGGAATTTTTCAAGCACCCACAGGGAAACCCCATATAATTGTTTTCACAATATTTAAAAAAACAAAATAAAAAAAAGCATTGAAGTTAAGTTTTTTTAGACGGGAGTCTGAGATGGTGGAGTCTCCAGTTATGTCATTCTCTGGCAGGAAGATGCAGTGCAGTTGGGTGGACACGGGAAGTGACGTTGAGGTTGAAAAAGTCATTAATCTCCAAGTCTGCAGATGGAGGAAAACAGAAGGCATTATTACACTGTTTAGACCCCGGGAGCAGTGAAGAAACCTGAAGACCCTGGTGCTTGCAATTCCTAGAGAACCCCTCTGCACAGCCTCCTTGGTCCCTTTACTGTGCGAATGCCCCTCACCCAAACCCCCATGAGAACAGTTCTGCAATACTGAGACATCTGTTATCGAAGCAACTATAACATCCATGTTATTGTCTCTGTAGACCACCTGCTTTTTGAAAGCAGTTTCCTAATATGATTATTGGTAATATATACATGCCAAAAATGGTTTACATGTGTCAACATTTTGCCTCAACATTTGCGCACACTTACTATTAATATTTTACATTACATAATCATTTGTACACTTGCACTTTGTGATGTGTTTACATTCCTTGTAGGGCTGCTTCCTTCCTTCTTTTTGATTATAACAGGACAGTCTCTGACTCATACAACCCTGCATTGGACTAACCCTCTTTAAAGACTGGAGGAATTGATGGATGATTTTGAATCTTGGAGCTTTCAAGTGTCTGTAAAACGTACAATATTGATTTACATAATTTACTCATCTTACTGTAAACAATTACTTGAGTTTTTTCAGTGCTTACCAGCAAAAAAATGAGGCTCTGGTGTCATCTCTTTTTAGATTTACATTTGGGTATTTGTAGTCAGCTATATATTTGTATTTGAATCCTTTACCTAAAGTTTGTATTATTCGCTGGAAATATGAGATCTTGTTTAGGAAACAATACTAAAAATAACAAAGACATTTTCCTATCATTGAATCATCTGAGATGTTTACACCTTCTCTGCCAATGACAGTTTTGTCTTGCAGAACTCAGACATGCCTGGCAGAGCAAAGTGGCACTTTGCCAACTAGGAGGAGGCTGCTGTTATGACTGAAACTCAAGGTGATCCTCTTTTGAAATTTAGTGTTTTGCTTAATATGGATCCCTTGCTCTGTTATCTGGAAGTATTTACTCACTGGCATTTTTCATCTTATAATTTTAAGCAGTTTCCATTGCCAGTACACACTCTTGTTATGAATGTTTAGACGGTATAACTTTCTTCATAGAAATTCCAGCCCAGAATTCATATAGAGATCAGTTTTCCTTCAAATGATTCACTCTTACATCACAGTTTGCCTCTCAGTTTATAATGCATAATAGAATTCATTAAAAAAAAACACCTAGTCTACTGTCATTTGACAAAGATATTCAGAAGGGTTTTAATGCAAAACATAATACAGGTTTCTGTCAAGCACCATTTTGTGAGCTATTTTATTCATCAGATTTTGCTGTCGGCTGCAATGAAACTTCAACTTTAAGGTCAAAGGTTTCCTTCTCCCCTGTGAATGCACCATTCTTACTGACCAGCCAGCTTATTTTTAACAATGTAATATGTTCTCCATCTGCACTTCTTCAGGAAATAGCATTGTTTTAATGTCACATGACTGCCATGCAAATGCACGAATGAAGACTGTGTTGTGACATTCTGAACTTAAATTATCTTAAAGAGATGCAATCAGTGCCCTTTGGGATCTGGAAGGCGATGATTCTGTGCAACAAATTATCATGAACACTCATTTTCATTTTTTTTCAAAGGAGGCGGTTATTGCTAAGCCAGATTAGCAACCAAAAAACAGAAAAAATAAAAAGCCCTGTCATCTACTCACACGGCTTATATGAGTAATGAAATGGATGTCCTGGGAATATTAAGATGATCTACTGATGAAGGAAACAATTGACTAAAATTACACAATCATCTTAAGAGGCAGAGGAGAGTCGTTCCTTTTTGCCACTTAAAGGAGCATACTGTAACAACTCTCAAAGATTCTAAAATGAAAACAAAAATTGTCCTTGCATAAATAGTAACCAAAAAATAGCTTAACCTTCTAAAGAGCTCTTTTTATTCTTTAAAGAAAGATGACATATGGGAATTATTTATATAGAATAAAGCCTGGAGAAGTGAATAACACAGGAGTTTACAAGAATGGATGGTGTATTAGACAGATCTGTAAGCACAGGTGCTTTGAAGGTTGAGTGTGTAGTGAAGTCCAATCCAACCCTTGGTAGATAAGCATATTCAATATGGATCACCAGGCACAAAAGCAAAGGGACCCTCAAAGACATCTGCATTTGAGGTTCACACCGCTCAGAATTCCAGCGGCACTAAAGCTGCTCATAATCATTAAGCAGCAGGTGAGCACAGTTGACCTGCTGTCTGTAGAGACTTCAGATCACTTTGACTCTCTATGTGTGGTCCATCTCAATAGTCAGGTGGGGAGGAAAAGTGGCTGATCACTTCGAAGCATGCTAGCTTTATTAACCATTATCCTTGACTTTCTGTCTGGATGTGCTCATGCTTTATTTCACATTGTTGACTACAGTACTTCAGCATTTCCCCAAAGCTTTTCAAACTGAGCACAGGGCAAACATTTAGAGGTGAGCTGAATCACAGGCAAAAAAGAGGTCTCAATCTCACTTCATTTTCTCCTTATGCTCTTCATTGGTGAGTGTCTGTATGTTTTCTAGACCATATAAAGAACTCTCACTCTTTCTGTTACTGTCATTTGTGCATTATCTGGCTTTAGTAAAGTTTTAATCATAACATTCTGAGTTCAGATCTGATCACAAACTTTTATGACAAATTATTATATATTTGTTAATGTTGCCTAGCCTGATTGTTAGTGGTCAAAGAGAAGAAACTTACAGAAACACTAAAATGGGCATGGATTTAATATTATCTGTAAATTAAACTGCTGATTTCTTCTTTGACTTATATCTATTTGCATGCCCAGAGTTTCAACTCTCTGTCTACTCTGTAAAAACAGGCAAGTAACTAACATCCAACAGTTTAGAAGGACAGAAAGAATGGTTCCTGATTACAAATGCAAGAGTGGGGAAGGAATAGAAGAAGAAAAGAGAGCTGAGAGAAAGAACTATCACAGACTAAAGAAAAATTATCTGGAAAATGCTTAACCTGGATCTGATTAGGCTTGTCAGACTGTAAAATCCAACAACACAATAAAGCAAAGCTAGAAAAGTTACAACTGTTTTTCTTTGGTTTTAAACCATTCATTAAGCTTCATAATGCCAAAATTGATAGAATACCTAACAACTAAAGATGAAAACTAAACTGAGAAGACACTGACCAACCAGCAAACTCGTATTGGTAAAGCCATCACAGCACTAAGAAAGCAGATCCCACCATCTGTTTCAAGTCCAACATAGGAAGCCACTAGGGAAGATCATGACATTGGCACATGTAGTGAAGAGAAGGTCACTACCATGTGACAAAAAGCCCCATCTAAAAATATTTGAGGGGACTGTAGTGGTAAAGTTAGTTTGAAGACAGATGGATCATCATCTTCAGTCCATTCCTAACAGACGTTGACCCTTTGAGGAAAAATGACAGAACACATTTACTGTATAAGGAACCTGAAGAAATGCAGTCAAAGCAACAAATAGGTTCAAACTGGGGAGACATTAATTTGAGATGTCAGAGCCAAGACACTAAGCTAATCCATGGTCAAAAATATCAGAATGAAAGCCAGAAATCTACAAGCAACAAAACAAAAGATGTAAGTAGTAATATCACATGATGCACACTTGCGGTTGTTGCTGCCCCCATAGCAGGAGTAAAAATAATGGAGATGTGGGAGAAAATTATGATGTAAAAAATGATCAAATACCTCAAAACAGAACAGAAACTGAAAGTAATAAGAATTTGAATAGTTCAGAGTTTCCAAGTGGTGCATAGCAAAGCAAAACTACTCAAGAAACTACCTGAAAAATATACTAAAACCAATATAATCGTAACAGGGCGATTCATAATAGACATCAGAGAAAAATATTAGGCTAGTGAAGAGCACAAAGTGCACAAACATTCTGACTATATAACTACTGACAGTACAGGAGCTATTTAGTCAGAGATGAATGGTTCCAAGAAAATGGCTGAAATATTTTTAGCTGTTAAGTTTTCTCAATCTCTTACAATAAGACCACATAGTATTGTTTCACCAACACTGCAATGACAGCACACACTTACTAGTGGGTGTTGTGAAATGCAACTGGAAGGCCTGAATAACAGCCCTTCAGTAGTGAGCATTACAACGTGAACAGACATTTTCCTCAGGGTACAATATGTACAGTAAGAGTGCACAAGGATGAAGGGGTCTGTTACAGGGGGTTGAAGATTAAGTAAAGTGACAACATTCTTTTTTAAAGATACATGTTTGTTACAAATGCACGCCTTTTACTTATATTTAATTAGCATGACCAATTCACTTTGATTTGTTTTCATTCTCAATTTGGTAATTTTTTTGCTAAAAATTTTAATTCTTCAAATTGAATTACATACACAGCATATGTGTTATACTATGTTTTGGTGATATACACATATTAGTGTAGGTATTTACAGTTGATGTGACACCCAGGCCCATATCTTAAAAATCAGTAAGAAGTTACTGTACTGTAAAGCTTACTGTAAGTATTTTTCCCCTAACACTCCTGTTTGCATAAGGTGATGGCTTCCTACTATCTAGTGTAGATGAGCAATAATTACACAGAAATAACCGACTGGATTTACAGTTTTAACAGATGCCTTGTTTAAAGTGGGAGAGGTCCTCTGCCTACTTCATTCTGTATTTCTCTTACTTTATTGTCTGCTAAACCTTTTGCTTCCTTCCTCTTGAAGATACTGTAACTGCTCCTGCTCTGAGCTTAGTAAACTCAGGAAAGGATTGGACTTATTTCACCATATTATCTGCTTTGACATGCATCACAAACTTCCAATTGCTCATTTTCAGCTACCATTTAATCAAACAATCAATGGTTGTTTTATATAATACCTTTCATTGTCATCCCAATGAGCTATACAAAACACATAACAATACATGTCAAAGATAATTCAAATAAATGACAAATCACAAGGGTAAAATGCTGAAAAGAAATTAAAAATAGAAGATTGTTAGATTGACAGGAAGATCTGATAAAGGCAGCTTCAGTATGACAAGTTAAGAAGAATGAAAATGAAACATTCCCAATCCAAAAATGTAACAGAAAATGGAGAGTTATCAGACATGACTGAACATTATCAGTGCCTTAAAGACAGACATAGCAGTAGACTTCCAGAAAGAAGAAGCAACAAAACTGTAATTATTCAAATCTGCCACATTGAACTTTGCTATGTAGGTTTTCTCTGACAGTCTTATGTGATGGCTTCTTCATTTTCACCTCTAATTCATCTACCTCTTTCAACTGAGGTATGCAGTACCATCTCAGAGTGAGAGGGGGCGCTGTTGATAACCGCGTCACCTGTTTCTACCTCCACAGCTCCGAGAAGATGCTCAGTGAGGACAATTGGCTCTAACCCTTTCCTGGCCAGGTCCCCATAATGCTAGGCCTTGGAAGGACTCATCTCACTTCTTGACAGAGCTCCACAACAAGCCAAGACCTGCTCGACTGAGGAACATATTTAATAGAGAGAAGGCTACTTTCTGTACTTTTAATTTTGTAGCTCCATCATGTGTTTGTTTTATTTTTTTGTTGAAAGAATTAAAAAGGGACAACCTGACTGGTGAACTAGCATTACATCCTTGAACCTGATTTTCACTGCTGTATGACCACAGTATATATGAGTCGTACAATGCCCTCTATAATTTTTGAGACAAAGACACATTTTAGTGCTTCAGATGTAATTAAAGTGCATATTGCAGGCTTTCATTTAAATGTGTTTGGAAACATTTCACTCACACCATGTAGAAATATATATACTGTAAAAGTGTTGTAATTTCTACATGGTGTGATATAAATGTATGCAAATGTCTGAATTGCTTGATTTGTAATTTTAAACTGTGAAGCAGAGACGTAAATCAAGAAAAAATGTGTCTTTGTCCCAAACATTATAGAGGGCTTTATCTATCTATCTCTCTATCTATATATCTCAGTATATATGTCTATCCATGGTGAAGGGGTTTAGTTGTTCTTAAACTACTCTTAAGTAAAGGCCGTACAGACATACAGTGTGACCTAAGCTACTTTTATTGCAGTATGATTGTTGGATTTGAGCTTAGGTGTTCCAGCATCTCAGAAACGGCTGCCCTTATTGGATTACAGAAAATGCAGCCAAATAATGAGCAGGGCTGCCCTTTGTCACCGATTCTGTTCATAACTTTTATGGACAGAATTTCTAGGCGCAGCCAGGGTGTTGAAGGGGTCCGGTTTGGTGGACTCAGGATTGGGTCACTGCTTTTTGCAGATGATGTTGTCCTGTTTGCTTCATCAGGTCATGATCTTCAGCTCTCTCTGGATCGGTTCGCAGCCGAGTGTGAAGCGGCTGGGATGAGAATCAGCACCTCCAAATCCGAGACCATGGTCCTCAGCCGGAAAAGGGTGGAGTGCCCTCTCAGGGTTGGGGGAGAGATTCTGCCCCAAGTGGAGGACTTCAAGTATCTTGGGGTCTTGTTCACGAGTGAGGGAAGAATGGACAGTGAGATCGACAGGCGGATCGGTGCGGCATCCGCAGTGATGCGGGCTCTGCACGGTCTGTCGTGGTGAAAAAAGAGCTGAGCTGTAAGGCAAAGCTCTCAATTTACCAGTTGATCTACGTTCCTACCCTCACCTATGGTCATGAGCTATGGGTAGTGACCGAAAGAACGAGATCATGAATACAAGCGGCTGAAATGAGTTTCCTCCGCAGGGTGTCGCTAGAGCTGCTAGTAGAGCCGCTACTCCTCCGCATCGAGAGGAGTCAGATGAGGTGACTCAGGCATCTGATCAGGATGCCTCCTGGACGCCTCCCTGGTGAGGTGTTCCGGGCACGTCCAACCGGGAGGAGGCCTCGGGGAAGACCCAGGACACGCTGGAGGGACTATGTCGCCCGGCTGGCCTGGGAACGCCTTGGGATTCTCCCGGAAGAGCTGGAAGAAGTGTCCGGGGAGAAGGAAGTCTGGGCCTCTCTGCTTAAGCTGCTGCCCCTGCGACCCGACCCCGGATAAGCGGAAGAGGATGGATGGATGGATGAATAATGAGCAGTACATATTTAATACAAAATAGCAGGCCTACCTACTCAAGATAATAAAAAGGTCACAAATATTCAAATAGTAGTACTATATTAGTGTGCAGGAGGACAGCCGTAAATACACAGTGCAATGGACCTTGAAACAGATGAGCTAGAGCAGCAGAAGGCCACTCCTGTTTCCATTGCAGTCATTTAGTAACAAGAGGTTAAGGCTACATTGGGCATGTTAACACCTACTAAATCTCAATTTTTTTATCTTAAATGGAGAAGGCAAGGTCTGAATTTAGCATGAACAGTGTGAATCCATGGACCCATCCTTTCTTGCGTCAACAGTATATGTTGGTGATAGTAGTAGCACAATGCTGTTGAGAAGGTTTTCATGGCACAGATTAGGCCCCTTAATATTAAATGAAAATTGGTTACATGTCTTAGCATTGCTCTTTATTATGTGCTTTCCTTTATGGCCAAAGTGTACTAATTTTCAAATGGATACATCTTGCAAGAAAATGTGCAATATCACTAAATATAAATAATTTCCAGCTGCTCCCATAAACATGGTAGTAACTTCACAGTAACCAGATCTTAATCCAGTACAAAACCATTGGATTGAGGTGAAACAGGTGATGTGTAGCAGTTGTGCTATCAAATCAGCATTGGCTAGCTAGAAGAATGGAGAAAGTGCTGCCTTCGATAATATCAGAAGATCAAACTGGATCTATTAAAGGCCGACACTTAGCGTCCAATCTTCGACGCCTGTTTAATGTAATATATTCACCCGCAAAGTCAAACATTGCTGGTGTATATTATTATTCTTGGATGCAGAAAAAGCATTTGATGTCATTCAATGGAACTACCTTTTCACTACATTGGAGAAATTTGGGTTTGGTCCAAACATTTGTGCATGGATCAAAATACTGTATACCAATCCAGAAGCTTCAGTTTGTATTAACAACATTAATTCAGACTACTTTAAACTAGAATGTGGTACCAGACAAGGATGCCCCTTGTCACCACTGCTTTTTGCAGTCGCTATTGAGCCACTGGCAGTTCACTGTCAAAATGCTTATGAGATAAAGGGGATTATCAGAGAAGGACTTGAACAGAAAATTTCTCTATACGCAGATGATATGGTACTGTATATATCAGCATTGGCTAACATCCTGCAAGAATGTTTTCCGCACCCTGTTGAATTCATCCCTTTGAAAATTCAGGGTGTTCTGCAGGAAAAAAGAAGTTTCCTACCTGTTATTAGGTTTACGTAATGAAGTGTTCACTAATTTTGCATAGACAGCATTAGAAATAAACGTAGCAGTGACAGAGGGAATGTGATCACCAAAACTAGATTAAATTGACTCTTTTATTTAAACATACAACTTAACAGTCTTAAAAGGGAAAATGTAAAGAAGGAATAATCAAGCTACAATATAGCCTGGGATTTCCATCTCAGCAGAAGATAATGAAAAATTTTTAATTAAAGGGCCAGGAGATGAAACAAGGTGAAAAATATATGCAGGGTCAATACCAGAGAGAATAAACGATCTTTCAACTAGCTAGAAATGTTAAACAAAAATCAAAAATTGTAAGCCAACAAAAAGAAGTCAGAGGACCATTAAGAGACGTTACGTAGAAAATTACACACCACATTTTAAATGACTCCAAACTCAGATAACCAAGAAATGCATATGATGAAATTTTATATGGTTGCGCTAATAACATCACACATTCCTAGGAATATTAAGTAGGCAAGTTCGATGCAAATATCATAAAATGGTGATGCAAATCCAAACTGTTTCTTAGGAATAATGACAGAGAAAAATGAATAGCAAAATTAAATTCCTTCAGTTCAAAAAGCCCAGACCAACCAAATATACCAATCATAACACTAGGCTAGCCTTCATCAATATTTGCTCTGCTGGCTGGTGGCCTGGCTTTTCTCTTTCACACTCTCCCTCTTCCTTTCTATTACTAAACCTGCAGTAGCTGATGCATGGAAGGAACCACTATAGAAAAGTAGGTAGTCTAATTACCATTGCTCCATTACAGTACATAGTAACACACGCATCAAGTCAAAGAACATCTGGCAGTTAAAATATTTCTGCCTTACAGGAAATGCTAAATGTGATGATTTGAAGTCTTGTGTTAAAACCAACTAACATACAGTATATTCAAAAATGACTTCTTAAATTCTACCTTTTTAAATACTGCAGATAATGTTCAAACATCAGTGTACTGCATAGAGTTGTGTGGCATACATGAAATTTTTGCTGTTCCCATGGTGATTTTATTTGGAGGCAATATTATTTTGCCATCATAATATTTTTCTTTTGTTTTGAATGGTTGTATTATACCTTCTCCTGACATAGCGTCATTAAATTTGATTAAGCAGTGCCATCTGTTGGCAGACTTTTATATACAGCTTGTACAGCTTATTCAAAGCAGCTTCTGCAATTTGTCTGGTCATCCAGTTTTTTGTGGTGTTTTGTCAACTTGAAATATATAGCAAATGTGTATAATGTAAAATTCTGAAATAACATGGTTTTTACAGTATATCACTGCAATGACCACGCTGCAGCATACTCTTAAAGAGAAATGATGGAGCAGGCAAACACTTGGATGTCATACACTGGGCAAGTTTTAGGTATTCAGTTCTCTGAAAAGTGAAAGTAATTTAGGTTTGACTATAAGTTAAAAGTCCTTTGAATAAAGTATGTGAGTTAACAGTCCTGTGAATAAAATGTATGACTTCTAAACATCATATTTAAAATTCACATGCTTCAAAAGAAATGATGTAAACCTGATGACACTTTTTCATTTCAACATTTATTTACCTATCTAACATTTTACCTTTCTATTTGTTCATGGACTATCTCTTACCACATCGCAGGGTACAGCAAGCTTTACAGATAAGAACAAGTGTGGCTATGTGGTTTTGCTATCCCTCTCTTATATGACTGACATGCTGAATTATCAGCATAACACAGAAGAACTGTATAAGAAATAGCAGAGCAGGCTTTTTCCTTAGGAGACTGTGTTCCTTTAATGTTGTAAGTGACATCCTTCACATCTTCGATGATTCTGCGATGGCCAGTGTGATTTCCTATGCTGTGGTATGCTGGGCCAGTAACATCACTACAATACAGGCTCACTGAATCAACAGGCTAATTAAAATGGCAAGCTCAGTTATGGGATGCACTCCAGCCCCCCATAGCAAAGGAGAATGAAACAAAACTTAGTGCCATTATGAATAATGCTCCACATCCTCTGAGTACATTCAGCCAATGAATTATTCAGCAGAAGTGTGTCAAGAAATGCTACTGGAGCTCCTTTATACCAACAGCAATACTCCTGCTTAATGCCTTACTGTGACTGCCAAGTCAGAAGTTTTCTTTCATTCTGTCACTCTAGTATGTGTTCAGACAATAGATAGATAGATACTTTATTAATTAAGGGGAAATTCACATACTCCAGCAGCAGCATACTGATAAAGAACAATATTAAATTAAAGAGTCATAACAATGAAGGTATAACAGACAGACAATAACTTTGTATAATGTTAACGTTCCCCCCCCCCGGTTGGAATTGAAGATTCACATAGTGTGGGGGAGGAACAATCTCCTCAGTTTAACAGTGGAGCAGGACAGTGACAGCAGTCTGTCGCTGTAGCTGCCTCCTCTGTCTGGAGATGATACTGTTCAGTGGATGCAGTGGATTCTCCACTATTGACAGGAGCCTGCTCAGTTCCCGTTGCTCTGCCACAGATGTCAAACTGTCCTGCTCCGTGCCTACAATAGAGCCTGCCTTCCTCACCAGTTTGTCCATGCGTGAGGCATCCTTCTTCTTTATGCTGCCTCCCCAGCACACCACCGCGTAGAAGAGTAGTGTGTATGTGTAAATATATTTATTTATTTAATAATGTATTTAATGAGCATTTGTAAAAGGCTGAAAAATGCTGAAATATCCACGAGAGATCCAGGAGAATCAGGAACGGTGACATGTTGGTAACTCTAGCAAATCATAGCTGGTCAACCACAGTCTGTAGAAGTGTCTCAGTCAAGTGGTTCCTCTTGAAGCTGCATTGGTTGGTATTGAGCAATCCATTCTGTACAAGGAAGAAAGAGACCTGGTTAACAACAGCAAGTTCAAGTGTTTTGGAAAGAAAGAAAAGAAGTGAGACAGGCCTGTAATTGTTAACTTGGGATGAATTGAGTGTTGGTTTTTGAGGAGTGGGGTTATCAGTGCATGTTTGAAGATAGCAGGAAATGTGCCTGAGCTGAGTGATGTGTGTAATTGCAGATATGAGTGAGGAGGAGATGGTCTGAAGGAGATGTGGAAGATTAGGATCAAGCAAACAGGTAGTGGGGTGATTTGAGACAAGGTCAGAAACATCAGTGGTAGAGAATGTGGAGAATGTTGGGTGATGCATGGGAGGAGGTATATGAGTGGCAGTGAGAGTGAAAACTGACTGCTGATAGGAGGATAAAAAAAGGTGGCAAAGCCATCATACAGGGGTATGGGGGTTAGGCGGGGTCGATGATTATAAAGGGAGATGAAAGCAGAGAACAGAGAGCATGTGTCGGTGGAGCTGTTAATTCTGGTCTGAGAGAACCTTACCTTAGCATTGATGGTGGCAGATGGAAAAGATGCAAGAAGGGATTGCTACTTAGCCAGATCTGCCTGAGCCTTTGACTTCATCCATTTCCTTTCAGCCGTCCTGAGCTCAGTCGGTTGATTGTGGAGTGCTTCAGAAAGCCAGGGACAGGAGGGTATTTTGCATGCATGCCTGGAAGACAGAGGTCAAACATTGTCAAGACAGGAGGACAGAGTTGAGCATAGGGTGTCTGTGGCAGTATTGATGTCAAAAGGGAAGAAGTGGTTAGGAGGAGGAAGAGCAGAGGAGACTAAAGAAGAGAAATAGGTGGGAGACACAGAGCAAAGGTGATGGCAGAAGGATACAGTGTGGGGAGGAGAACAGTGAGAAGAGAGAAGCAGCAGAGAAAACTGAATGAGAATGTGGTTAGACATGAAAAGGAGTGGCAGTTGCATCTGTGGGAGTGCAGTTGCGTGAGAGAACAAGGTCAAGCAGAATGCGAGTACTGTGAGTCGATGGGGTGTGGAGCTGTGTGATGTTGAAAGAGGAAAGAAGAGCAAGAAAGTCAGCAGCAGGAGGGCTGTGCAGGTGGATGTTCAGGTTCCCGAGAATTAGAAGTGGGCTGCCGTCATCTGGGAGTGAAGAAAGCAGTCAATGTGATTCGTCAAGGAAGTTACTGAGCAAACCTGGAGAGAGATAAATAACAACAATGTTCATATTAACTGGAAACGAGACAGTAGTTGCATACATTACCAAAGGGGGTGAATGTCCAGGAAGTAAGGATACCTGTCCCCCCAACCCTACTCCTACCTGTGGAGTGGCAGAAGTAGGAGAAGTTGAAGGCAAAGGAGAGTGCTGTTGGTGTTAATGAATTTTCCGGTCAAATCCATGTCTCTGTCAGAGCAACCACTTGGAGACTCCTTTGGGTGGCAAAAGCTGGGATAAAGTCTGCTTTGTTGACCACAGACTGGCAGTTCCACAAGCCAAAGGAGAAAAGGATGTCTGAAGTTGTGACTTGACACAGCAGATGAAGGTTGTCTGGATTTCTCCCTTTCCTGCTAAAGGGGTGAGAGAAGCTTCTTGTGGTAATAACAGGAATGTATTATTGACACATGCTGCAGATTATATTGAAAGGAAAGCAAAAAAAAGTACCTTAGTCAAGTAGGAGTGGCCAATGCCTTGTCTGGTGTTCTTCCTCAGTGCACATGCACAGGTAGACTTGCTGTCTTTACACAAGTAGATCCTCACACAAGAATGGCTACTAACAATGGTTGACACTTGTGTGACAGCGCCTTAAGTACAATGCAGTAGAGTAAGCCCAGCTGCAAGTCTTGAAGCAATTAGCAACAGAAATCAAGGGCACTCGGTAAAAAGATTAAAACTAGGCAGTAAGCAGGCAAACAAACAGACATGGCTCCATCTGTATACTTCAAGCAGAACGATAAACAATAAAATCAACTCAATAACGATAATAATAACTAAGCACACACAACTATTTACAACGCACAAGTACAAATCACTAATAGAAACCTGAAGACACTTAACCTCTCTTGAAACAGATGCCTATAAAGACAGAAGTTATGTCTATCTATCTATCTATCTATCTATTATTAAGCTAATGACTTGTATTTGTCTTTTCTACTGATTAAAACAAAACCAACAAAAAAAATAGGATAATGAGTCATTTCCATCCTCATTTGCATTTCTTATTATGTTACTATTTTACCACTTGATGGGTGAGATTTCCTATTTGTTTCTCCGCACACAACAAGCAACAATATAACAATAACACATATAACTGATGAAGAACAACTGCTGTTATTAATGTGTGTACACCTCAAAAGGTAGCTGAACAATATATTTTGAAGGAAACTATCAGAGGTTCCCTTTAATTTTTTTTTCTTCTGTCATAGCAAAATACAAAAGCAGATCTCTGTTGTTGATTCAATGTTAAAAAAAGAACAATAAGAAACTGCAAATTGAATTTACTAAGACAAGGCTTGACCTCTTAAAGTGCTTATAATGAATCAAAATGCTAGCAGTGTTTTATGTAGAGTTGAGGATCATTAACACCTATCTGTATAATTTATTTTTGCATGAGAAAAACAGATATAAATTAAGGTATGTAGTTTACTGCATTGTTGTTTATCATTGTACATGCTGGTCAGACATGTGAGAGCTACACTGTACTCTGCACACATGATAATACTAACACTACTCCTTACTATTTCTGTAAATGATGTATTCACTAACCTGTGACATGGAGTACCTTTACCACATGCTGGTATTGCCCTGTCATCATGTTCTTCTTATTCTCTTGAAGAACTGTAGTGGTATTTACTTTGTTTCCTCCACGAACATAGATGTAGACATTCAAGATGAAAATTATAGATTATAGGTGTGAATTTACTTAATTTAGACCACAGCGCATATTGTTAAAACTCAAAGCTCATGTTCACTGACACGACTGAATTTAAATGATCAAGTTTAATCAGTTCATTTCTTATCAGCTCATTTCCTTTATGTAGCAACAGTGTACAGTGTTCATTTTTCCACTGCCTGCTGTAATATGTTTCCCAAACAATGCACACAAATAAAATCTTAACATATAATCATGTGTTTAAAGCAATTATCCTTTCATTTTTTTAATGTTTGCAGCTAGCTTGTTTTTGAGTTTGTGATTGAAGAGGAAACCCTACAAATTTCATTGTTAGCATTTCATTGTACACATGCTTTATCGAGATGTTAATTTTTTAAGAATTACAATTTGAAATGCAGACTTATCATTATCTGTTATTAGATTTTTTTAAAGAAAATCAGTTAGTCTGTATAATAACCACGCATTTAGTTTTAAACTTATTCTCCTTTCTTCTTACTTTTGTAGTGTCGTACCTGAGTAACTATCTATGTGGAGTCTACACAACCTCTCTCCATCTGTTTGGGTTTTTCTGCAGGTATTCTGCTCTTCCTTCTGAATTCTAAATACTAATATTAATAAAATCAAGTAATATTTACTTGTGTACCACGCGCCCTTGTGTAAGACATGCACCCTAATTTTTACACAAAAAAACTGGAAAATTGTTTAGCCCCATGTACGATGTGCGTTGTGATTGTATAGGAATTGTTTAGAGAGAGAGCGCGAGAGCGCATGCAAGCGAGAGAGAGACAGCGTGAGTGTGCGAGCGAGAGAGAGCGAGTGCGCGAGCAGCCAAGCAAGAGAGAGAGTGCGAGCAACCGAGCGAGAGAGAGAGCGTGAGTGCGTGAGAAACCAAGCGAGAGAGAGAGCGCGCAAGTGTGTGAGCAAGCGAACGAGAGAGAGAGCTCGAGTGCGCGAGCGAAAGTGAGAGTGCGAGTGCACGAACAAGTGAGAAAGAGAGAGAGAGAGAGCGAGCGAGCCCAAGCAGAAGAAGTAAACATTACAGAATTACATTTCCTCATGTATGATGCGCACCTGATTTTCTAATGCTAATTTTCAGGAAAAAATGTGCGCGTGGTACATGCGTAAATACGGTATATAACCTTTCCGTTATCTGACTCCTCTAATTTAAATTCATGTGAACGAACATTCAGTTAAAGGCTAGATCATGCCTTGCAACCAGTCCTGTTTTATTCATATATGTTTCCTCTATATTTATTACAGTAAAATACAATATATAAATTCAGTTATTCAAAGCAGACAGAAACTTAAAGAGCTGGGGTCACAGCAGGGAAGCTTGAATTAATCTGCAAATGTGGAAAAAATAACAGAAGGTAAAAAATTTGGACATGAGTGTCAGTAGGTTTTGCGCCCTAGAAGCAAAGTTACCCGAACTATTCTATAACATTTCAGTAATTATGTACTGCCCTGATGCTGATCTTTCTGATCATAAAATAGTTCATTACGATAGCAATTGATGGAAGAATTCGTAATTAAGAATTATGGTATTTCCGGGTTCCTCTAGAGTGTCTCTTTCACTTGCATGATTTGGCTCAAAAACTAACCAGCACATCTTCATCTCATAACAGGCTTAAGTTTAGAGTTCGGTACTTCTGTCCAGCCGTTTTAGCTGTAGTACATCCTTAAGAAGCTGTGACATACAGAAAGACACACCCATCATTGAGATAACGATGTTTTCGGTATCAGGGGACATTTAGATCTCTTGAAAACCAGAGATCTGAATTTTTTTTTTTTTTTTATAATTTTATTGATTTTATTAAAATCACACAACATTCCATACAAATAGATCAATTTTACAAAAATAGGATTGAATACAAATCAACCCCCACCCCTGAGTAAGAGAGCATGGGCAGCAGAATACAACTTAAAGCTAGTAAAAATAAGTAAATAGATGAATTAATAAGTGAATACAGATAAATGGAGAAGAAAAAGAAACCGGGAGAGAATCTGCTTTATCAGTGCTTTAAAAGCTTATTCTAAAATGTCATTGATTACATCCTGCCAGGTTTTGAAAAATTTCTGTACAGATTCTCTAAGTGAGAATTAGATTTTTTCCAATTTCAAATAGTATATAACATCAATTACCCACTGACTTAACAGAGGAGAGTTAGGATTCTTCCAGTTGAGCAAGATAAGTCTACATGCCAATAGTGTAGTAAAGGCAAGTACAGTTTGTTTGTCCTTCTCTACTTTAAGGCCATCTAGAAGAACACGAAACACAGCTGTTAGTGGACTAGGAGGGATTTTGACATCAAGGCTTTCTGAAAGGCATTTAAAAATTTTGGTCCAGAATGATGTTAATTTGGTGCAGGCCCAAAACATGTGACCCAGTGAGGTTAGAGCCTGATTGCAGCGTTCGCAGGTTGAATCTTGCCCTTCCACTCCTTTTGTGATATATTGAGTGAGAGATCCTTTTCCCACTATCCTCTTGGATCTTTGAAAGGGACGAACTGTAAAATGGTTTTATATATTACAGACATGCTGTCTAAGTCCTCAAAACTGAGCAATATTTTTTCCAGCATAGAGGGAGGTGGGAGGTAAGGAAAATTGGGCAGGTTCTGTTTAACAAAGTTTCTAATTTGAAGATAGTGAAAGAATTGTGTTGCTAGAAAGTTAAATTTAGAATGTAATTGTTCGTAGGATGCAAAGACATTGTCTATGTACAGATCTCTAAGTGATTTAATCCCAAATGTTTTATAGACATTAAAAACTGCATATGTTTGCGAGGGTTGAAAAAGGTGGTTCTCTTGCAGAGGTGCCACCCATAAAAGATTCTCTATCTTAAAATACTTCCTACATTGGTTCCATATTCTGAGTGAGTGAAGCACAATTGGGTTGTTAGTATATTGGCAATAACTTGTATTTATTGGGGCACAAAGCAAGGAATGTAAAGAAGTACTGCAGTATTTTATTTCTATTGCGGACCAAGCCTGTATATGTTCATCTAGTTGTGTCCATGTCCAGGTTTTTATAGTTTTTCTGTCTGCTACCCAGTAATAAAACTGAAAGTTAGGCAGAGCCATGCCACCTTCTGCCTTAAGTCTTTGTAGGGTCGCTCTTTGGATACGTGGATGTTTTGAATTCCTAGTAAATGTGGTTATGGTTGAATCTAATTTCTTAAAAAATAATTTATTGATGTTTATTGGAATGTTTTGAAATAAGAACAGAAGCTTAGGGAGGATATCCATCTTAATAATGTTAATTCTTCCAGCTAAAGTGAGATGAAGGGTTGACCATCTATGCAAGTCTTGCTTAAATTTTTTTCAATACAGATGGCAAAATTTTGTTGATAAAGAGCTTTATGTTTACTTGTGATGTTTACCCCTAGATATTTAAACTTATCTGCAGTGATAAAAGGGAAGGTGTCCAATCTAATATTGTGTGCTTGAGAATTCACGGGAAAGAGCACACTTTTATTCAAATTATTTCTGAGACCAGAAATCTTTTGAAATTCTGTAAGTGCTGTTAAGACTGCAGGTACAGTATTTTGTGGGTCTAATATATAAAGTATCATATCATCTGCATATAACAACAACAACAACATTTATTTATATGGCACATTTACATACAAACAATGTAGCTCAAAGTGCTTTACATGATAAAAAAGACAAAATAAATAATTAAAATTAGGGAACACTAGTTAACATAGCATAAAAGTAAGGTCCGATGGCCAGGAAGGAAAGAAAAAACAAAAAAAAAAATTCCAGATGGCTGGAGAAAAAAAATTAAATCTGCAGGTGTTTAAGGCCCCTCTAGGCATTCTACCTAACATAAATGACCTCAACCAGTCCTTATTGTATTCAGGGTTCTCATGGAAGAACTTGATGATGACAGTCATGTGGACTTCTGGCCTTTAATCCACTAATGTAGGGACATCACAGTGCTTTGATCAGGTGGTGGTGGCACAGATCGCCACCACAGAAAACCGGAAAAAGAATAGAAGAGAAAGTAGGGGTTAGTACGGATTTTGGAGCCACCATGAATAATAATGAAAATTAATTGAATATACAGAGCATCAGGATTTAACTAAGATGAAGCTATGAGAAAGCCATGTTAAAGTAATGTGTTTTCAGTATTGTTTTGAAATGTGCTCCACTGTGTTAGCCTGGGAAATTCCTATTGGCAAGCTATTCCAGATTTTAGCTGCATAACAACAGAAGGCCGCCTCACCACTTCTTTAAAGTCTAGCTCTTGGAATTCTAAGTAATCAATCATTTGAAGATCTAAGGTTACGATTTGGAGTGTAAGATGTAAGACATTCTGAAATATAAGATGGAGTGAGATTATTTAAGGCTTTGTAAACCATAAACAGCATTTTAAAGTCAATTCTAAATGACACAGGTAACCAGTGTAGTGACATCAAAACTGGGGTGATGTGCTTGGATTTTCGTTTCCGAGTTAAGATTCTAGAAGCTGCATTCTGCACTAGTTGCAATCGATTGATGTCTTTTTTGGGTAGTCCTGAGAGGAGTGCATTACAGTAATCTAGCCGACTGAAAACAAAAGTGTGAACTAATTTTTCAGCATGTTATAAGAGGTCTAACTTTTGCTATATTTCTTCAGTGGAAAAATGCTGTCCTAGTAATCTGATTAATATGTGATTTAAAATTCAGCTCAGAGTCAATAGTTACCCCCAAATTCTCTACCTCCATCTTGACTTTTAATCCTAATGCATCAAGTTTATTTCTAATAACCTCATTATATCCATTATAGCCAATCAGTAAAATTTTCTGTTCAAGTCCTTCTCTGATAATCCCCTTTATCTGCCAGTGGCTCAATGGCGATTGCAAAAAGTAGTGGTGACAAGGGGCATCCTTGTCTGGTACCACTTCTAGTTTAAAGTAGTCTGAATTAATGTTATTAATACAAACTAAAGCTTCTGGATTGGTATACAGTAATTTGATCCATGCACAAATGTTCGGGCCAAACCAAATTTCTCCAATGTAGTGAAAAGGTAGTTCCATTCAATCATATCAAATGCTTTTTCTGCATCCAAGGATAATAATATCTCTGGGATGTTTGACTTTGCGGGTGAATATATTACATTAAACTGGCATCGAAGATTGGACACTAAGTGTCGGCCTTTAATAAATCCAGGTTGACCTTGTGATATTACCGAAGGCAGCACTTTCTCCATCCTTCTAGCTAGGACTTTGGAGAGTATCTTAACATCATTATTTAGTGAAATTGGTCTGTATGATGCACATTGTAATACATCCTTATTTTGTTTAGGAAAGACAGTGATTAATGCTTGGTGAAAAGTTTGAGGTAGAATTTTATTGTCTCTAGCTTCTGTGAATGTTGCTAATAAAAGGGGAGCTAGCTGAGTGGAGAACTTCTTATAAAATTCGGCAGGGTAGCCATCGGGGCCTGCTGCTTTCCCACTCTGAAGTGAGTTTATAGCATCTAGTGATTCTGATAGTGCTAACAGTTTATCCAATTCCGCTGCACTAAAAGTATATATTTGTGGTATCTGTAATGCATCCAGAAATACATTAGGTTGTGTCTTGTTTTCTTTAAACTCAAAAAGAAATAAAGGATTTATAGTAGTCTCTAAATGTGTGATTATATTTTTATGGTCAATGATTTTGTCTTCATTTGTGTTGGTGATTGCTAGGATTGCATTGCGAATGTCTTGCTTGTGGATTTGTTGAGCTAAGATCTTATTAGCTTTCTCTCCATGTTCATAGTAATGATGTCTTGATTTAAAAATGAGTTGTTTAGTTTCTTTACTTGTCAAGAGGTTGAGCTCTTTTGAGAGATCTGAATTTTTGACGAATCTAAAGATTTTGCTCTTAGCAAAAAAGAGGTGAAGTTCTTGAAAATTGAAGATTGGGCTTCAGGCTGTCACAGCTCAGCTTCCTCAGTGCACTCTGGTAGAATGACAACTGATGTCCTATTGGTGGACGATTTATTATCCAGGGATCAGAAGGGAAGGAGACATGACAAAAGCAGAAATGATGACTTAATCTTACACAAGAACAGGTACAGAAACATTATTGGAGACATAATGCAGTTTTCCACCAGACTTGCATATTTAATAATAAATTAAATAAACATAACTAGTCTAATTATGCAATGTTTAAAATATAAATAAAGTAGAACTTTGTGAAAAAGAATTTTGACTAGGACCATACAGCTTGCTAAAACATGAATATCTAATTATCATTAGTTTAGAGCTCGTAAGATTATATGACACATATATTTATATAATTTTTCACAGCACATGTAATTCCACATTAAATCTAGCAGAATGCAGATCAGAAAACAAAAGAACAGAATCACTGTCTGAAATGGACAATGGTCAAAAGCAACAAAGACAACCAAAATTGAGGCAACAAAGGCCAAAACCCTAAACAAAATCAAAGCTGAAAAGTACACGGCGAGTTCAGCTCCTGTTAAAGTTTTCAAACACAATTTCAAATCTTGGACACCAGGAGCAGCATGCCACCACCTTAAATACTTTCAAAGCCATGACACATCTGGACACCACATGGTAGCTACCTGCCCTGAAAATGCAACAAAATTGAGTATCTCATGCATTTATATAATCTATATCAGAATCTAAAATTGTAGAATGTTACATGCAGAAACTGATAAATACTTTACATTAATTAAAAATGGAATTTATTAAATAATGTTTACAATTGCTCAGGAATTTATTCTGCAACTACTATATTATGATATTATTAGCTTTTATTATGAATAACTGTTTTATTTAGGTTGTTTTAATGATTCCTTTTTATATGTGATGCTATGTGATGTACATGAACCAACAGTCGTGGACACAGGTGACTCAGGAGTGACATTATGACAGCCACCTTTAAGTCCATATATAAACAAGACCACAAAAGACAGCCCAAAAAGATTCTTTCACTATTTTAGTAGTAAAAGAATGATCAAGTAGGAGGAGCAATATATTAAGAATTGTAAGAGCAAATAAAAATATGGAGATAATAAAATAGCAAAAGCTTTGAACTTGCATTTTTCTGAGGTTTACATATGTGAAGAAGTCAATAACCTCCCTACAGTAACAGAGACTGCCAAGTAGGCACTGAGTGATTTGGATGTTGTTGAGGGAAAAACGCTGCTTAGAAAAAATAGGCTGAAATATAACAAATCACCAGGACTAGATAACAAATACTTTTTGAAAGACACTGCACACTGGGGAAACTCCTAATGACTGGAAGCTGGGTGATTAGGCTGATCCAGGTTACTGAAGGTCAGTGTGTTTAAAGTGCATCAGGGGTAAATTATTCAAGATTGAGTATCACAGGTCAAAAATTAATGTTTTAGTAAGTAGAAAGCATGGGTTTAGGTGGGACAAATTTATATAATATTATTTATCATGATTTTCAGAATGCTCTTGATAAGGTACCACTTGAGAGTCTAATAACTAAAAGAACTTTGAATATTGGCATACTTTTGCTTAAACACCAGAAACAAAGGGTGAGGTTTAGAGGAACCTTTTCATAATTAAGTGATGTTAAAAGTGGTGTATCTCAGGAATAAGTAGTGGGGCTGCTGCTGTTTTCAATGTACATAAATGATCTGAACAAGAATACAAATAGGCAGCTGGTTATGTTTGCAGAACCAAAATAAGAGGAAGGAGAGATCATGTAGAATAATCTGAATTATCACAGAGGGTCCTACACAACATACACACTTGGGTAAATTTGGAGCACATGAAATTTAATGTAAGTAAATGTAAAGTAATAGTATTTGATGTAGGAAGTAGAAATGTAAGATCTGAATACACAACAAAGAAAGTGCACCTCATAAGAAGGACCTGGTAATCATAGTAGACTCATCATTATTTACATCAAGAGGGAGTACAGAAGTCATCAAGAAGGCTAATAAAAAGTCAGGTAATATATCATGATGTTTGGAATAGAAATCATGGGAAGTTATGCTTCAGTTATATACTTTAATGCAGTATTGTGTACAATTCTGTCCAGTTTAGTACATTATTGTCCTGGGTATGACATTAAACTGCATCTGCCCTGCTAACAATCCTCCAACTTGCAGGGAAAACTTTGGGGTTAGTGGCAGGATGGCACTTCAGCTACCATAATAAAAACTTCATGCAGCTCCAAAACGGGACTCCTTTCTGCTCTTCATGGGAGTAGCTCTGCTATGGGCAGCTCCTCGCATTAAGAAAGGGATGGAGGAAAGCCCTCGGGATCCTAATCCCTGGAAGAATCAATACAGTTGGAGAGCCAATGGGGTCAAGCCTATTGGTGATCTGAACTGGTGTGGTACTGAGGCATCATCCACTGCACAGCAGCACACGGGCCCCAATTTGAGGTGGCCCATCTGGGTAGACGTGTGGAATGTCTTGTCTCTCTGGAATTATGATCATCTTCCTCTGCTGTTGGAAGAGTTTGTACACTGGTTACCTGTGTCATTCAGGATTGACTTTAAATTCTGCTTATGGTTTATAAAGCCTTAAATAATCTCGCCCCATCTTATATATCGGAATGTCTGACACCCTATATTCCAAATCGTAACCTCAGATCCTCAAATGAGGGTCTCCTTAGAATTCCAAGAACAAAACTTAAAAGAATTGTTGAGGCGGCCTTCTGCTGCTATGCACCTAAAATCTGGAATAGCCTGCCAATAGGAATTCGCCAGGCTGATACAGTAGAGCAGTTTAAAACACTGCTGAAAACATATTACTTTAACATGGCCTTTCTATAACTTCAATTTAACTTAATTTAACTTAATCCTGATACTCTATATGTTCAATTTCCTCATAATAACTATTCATGGTGGCTCTAAAATCCGTACTGACCCCTACTCTCTTTTCTGTTTCTTTTTCCGGTTTCTTTGTGGTGGTGGCCTGTGCCACCTCCACCTACTCAAAGCATCATGATGCTCCAACAATGATGGATGGATTAAAAGGCAGAATTCTACGTGACCATCATCATCATCAAGCCCTTCCATGAGAACCCTAAATCCAAAGAGGACTGTTTCATTTATGTTAGGTAGAATGCCCAGAGGGGACTGGGCGGTCTCATGGTCTGGAATCCCTACAGATTTTATTTTTTCTCCAGCCATCTGGAGTTTTTTTTTTTTTTTTTCTGTCCCCCCTGGCCATTGGACCTTACTCTTATTCGATGTTAATTAATGTTGATTTATTTTGTTTTCTTATTGTGTCTTTTATTTTTCTATTCCTTATTATGTAAAGCACTTTGAGCTACTGTTTGTATGAAAATGTGCTATATAAATAAATGTTGTTGTTGTTGTAAATTCAACATTTCAGTGGCAGTACTCTCTGAGGTGCACAGACCTGGGACTGGCCAGATCTCTGTAGGTGTATATATCTTTTATTGGTCCAGTTGCTCTGATGGCTGTCATACTCAAGGAGTAGCTGTTGCTGTGGTGGATCGGCTCTTTCTGATGGTGTCCTATGTCACTCCTTTCAACGAGCGTGTTATGAGACTCAGATTAAGGCACTTTCTGTTGTAAAGTGTATGCTCCAACCACAGTGAGTGATATCTCAGTGAGGGTGACATTTTATTTGCAAATTTGCTCAGTGGTTGATGGGTGCCCACAAGTTAAGACCTCTCTGGTCAAGGGTGATTTCAATGTGACCACTGGCACTGACAGGGATGGCTATGAAGGTTGTGTCGGTCCACATAGGTCTGGAGACTGTGGTGAAAGTGGCTCCATGTTCCTTGACTTTGCAAAAAGTCAGAGGCTGCGGATTGCTGGATCCTAGTTCCAGTGCCCTCAGCCACATCATTGAACTTGGCATTCCAATACTGGTGGTACAGTGAAAGAAATTGATCGCATCCTTGTGGGCAAATGCTTACAAAACTGCAAGGTCTACAGAAGTGCCCAGTTTATTAATTGTGACCACAGACCAGATCCAGCTTAGGTTCAGTAGGCTACCACCTACTAGGAGAATGAGGCTAGACCTGGCCAGACTCCAAGATCAGGGTGTTTCTGATGAGTTTACACACATTTTGTGTGAGGAACTTACAGACTTGGGTGCGACCACTGATCCTAATGTGATATGGAAGACCTCCTGTGACAAGACCCTGAAGGTTGCTGAGGGTTGTGTTGGTGTTGCCAGTGTTACCAGAAGGAGGTGTTTCATCTTGCAGGACACCCTAGATATCATCGCGCAGCTTGATGGCAACTCCAGTCTGTACCAGGAACTGAGAAAGATGGCTGCGAAGGCTTTGAGGACAGATAAGTAGGTGTTTGTTAGTCGAGTCTTTGAGCAAGTGACACACACACATCTACAGTATGGTCTATTGACCCATGTCCTGCAGGGATCTGTGGTATCTGGGTTGAACTTCTCCAGCCTTGTGGTAAGGCTGTCCTTGCATTGTATGAAATCTTTGCTTCCATTTGGGAGATGAGCATCATCCTAACTGACTGGAAAATGGGACTTGTTGTCCCTATCTGGAAAGGGAAGGGTGATCGCCTGCTAGGGTCATACTCAATATGATCCGTAATCACTTGCTCACCTACCAGCAACTGGAACAGTCTGGTTTTACGCCTAAAAATTCCTCTATCATGGCACTGAAGGTTCTCAAGGAACTCAAACACAAAAATTGGCAGTTACTTTCCAGCCTTTGCCAATTTAGAGTTTGATTGAGCTGCCCTGTGGGACATCCTGAGACTTTGCAGGATCCCCTAAAGTTTGCTGGATATCATGGCTGGCCTGTACACTGGTACTGTGAGTGCTGTGCAGAGTTGAGGCAGAACCTTTGCGTTTTTCCCAGTTGATTTTGTTCATTGCTTGTATGGACTGGGTGTTGTACAGGGTCATGGGGTCCAGCAGCTGTGGGGCATCTGTTGACTTTTGACTTTACTGGCGATGCTGTGATGTTTGCGGAGTCAACGGAGGCTCTGATTAGGGCTCTCGAGAGACCAAGTGTCTGGGCTTGCGAGTGGCCTGGATAAAAACCAAAATCCAGACCTTTATTGACCTTTTGGGCATTAGCAGAGTATCTGTCTGCGGAGAGAATGTTGACCTTGTTGAGAGGTTTTGCTTATCTCAGCAGCGACATTTATGTCTCCGGTGACTCTTCCTAGGAAGTCAGTAGATGGATTGGGAGAGCATGAGGGGTCATGAGGTCGCTGGAAAGGGGTGTGTGGTGCTCCCGATATCTTTGCAAAAGGACAAAGGTCCAAGTCTTTAGAGTCCTGGTGTTTCCTGTTTTGCTATATGATTGCGAAACATGGGTGCTATCCAGTGACCTGAAACGAAAACCAGACTCTTTCGGTACTGTGTCTCTTCAGAGGGTTCTTGGTTACCACTGGTTTGACTTTGTGTTGAATGAGCGGTTGCTCATGGACTCCCAAATGAGGAACATTACCTGCACTGTGAGGGAGCATCAGTTATGGCACTACAGCCATGTGAAGCGATTCCCCGAGGATGATCCGTGATCTGGCTCACAGGATCCTTATTGTTGAGAACCTGAGTGGCTGGACCAGGCCAAGGGGACACATACGTAACACCTGGCTGAGGCAGATAGATGGTCATTTCGGAGAGTGGGACTGGACCTCCTGACTGCCTAGGGGATTACCAACAAACATGGATCCTGAGCTGTTGTATGGTGGGTGTAGCAATGTGCTGTACCAGTGCTTGCTCCCCAACCTGACCTAACATAAAATGTAAAATGTAAAATTTTGGTCCTCGTATTACAAAAAAAACATAGCCTCACAAGAGAAAATTCAGGGTAGCTAGGTGGATTCAGGAACTGAGAGGTATGGACTAGGAGGATAGAGTGAAAGAGGTGAATCTTTTGAGTTTAAGTAGATGGGCATTAAGAGATAACATGAGTTAAGTGTTTATGTGGAGAATTAGTACAGTAGATCTTAGCTGTTAATTTAAAGTAAATCCCTCAACAAAAACACAACTAGTTATAGGCAGATTTTGCACAAATGTCAGAAAGTTTTTCTTCACACAAAGCAACATACGAGGGGCTTTTAAATCTTGACTTGATGTTATTTTGGAGAATCTAGGTGAATGGGAATGACTAGCTTGTTTGGTTGAATGGCTTACTCTCATCAAAATTATTCTAGCTGTCTAACTTGGAGAAAAGCTGGGTAGAAATCCCTATAATTCAGTTAGAAATTTAGGGTGTGACCTTGGCTTGTTTCTACTAACAAACACCAATTCGTTTCGGGACCTAATATTTGTCTTTCAACTTTTAATTGGGAACGTTTGACCACAGGTTTAGAAAATTAGAGGGAGCTCTAATCCCTAACAATTAAAGATAAACCATTACATAAAAGTCTTAGAAAAAACTTACATTAATTAACAATGGATATAACGCAAATCTAGTGAACAGAGATAGGTACCTGGGCTGTAGTTTTAGCACTACCATCAAAAATAAAAATTGTTTAGCTACATGTTGCTGAGCTGAATCAAGATGGTTGAGTAACTAATAGTGACTGCTCCTGCTGATCCATTTTCATTGAGTAATACTCTTTCCAGTTCTGTGGTGCCACTGAAATGTTTGAACATTGTCATTCTAGTCCTGGTACAAAAAGGTTTCCCGGCAAGTCATTTTTGTGCCTTTTTAGCTGAGTGCTTTTGCCTGTCTTACCTACTGACTACTTCTTTTTCTGTGTAATTTCTAAACATACCAAACCAGAAACTACATCATTTGTCTGTGCTCCTTGTCTCCGTGATTAGTTGTCCAGAATGATAGATGTCCTGCCTTTACATTTGCTTTAGGTTAAGGTGAGAGTGATTTGATTGAAACAGCTTGCCAATTTGGTCCACAGCAAGGTGTATAATTTAAGAAAACTTTTTCTGATGTTGTTCCTCTTGATTATATCACTGGGTTTCCCTGATTTATTTTTCTCTTTTTTTCTGGAAAAACGCGGTGTGATTTCCCATTGATGAATCCTGTTTCATTAACAAATATGGCTGTGCCAAGAAGGTAGACAGTTGACCTCTGTGACATGAAATATAACTCCATAAAAACCAGCAGACATCCAGAAAAATGTCTTATTTGTGTTTCTGTCTGATTAGCCTGGTCTGGATCTCATCAAAAGCATCACTAACACCAGCATCATTCACCTTGGAGTCAAAGATGACAGCAGATTTACCACCATTCATTATTTTCTTTACCTGGCTATTTGTATTTCTGGGAAGGGTTACAGATATTATTACTTTCCATTTGTAAATGCTGCCTGACATACTCTATGTACTGTAAAAGGATGAATAGTTTTTGATCTGTCAAGACACCTATACACCTTGTCATCTCAGCTAAAATTCTGAAGATGAAGTAAACCTTTCAAAAGAAAAGGAGCAGTAGATAAATTGCGAGGCTATGCCACTTGCCTGCCAGACATCCTCTACCAACTTTTCATTTAGCTATTATATGATTTAAGAGGCACAATGGAAACTTGGATGTAATTGGTTTAACTTGGCAGAGTCACCTAAAAACCTTTTGTTTATTGTACAGATTGGTTGAAGGAAAAATATACAGAGAGAACAGTCAGAGGCATCTGTTTTTTGTTAAACAATTCCTACATTATATAAGCAAAGATGATGTCTAAAAACATTTTCTCTGGAAACCTTGTCAGCATTATTCTCTCTGTTTAATTCTACCTGTCCCAGAAGTGAGGACCAAAGCATAAAACTGCTTTTATGTACAAAATAAAGAAGAACTCTCAGTGTAAGTGCCAATCTTAGAAAGATGATGTTTATTGTCAAATTCATATAATGTTTGCTTAATTTCAGTTATAGAATATCAGTTCCTTATAGCTACCTAGAATATGGTATAGCGTTTTAATCCCTGTATGTTAACATGAGTTAGGACTTTCTTAGCTATATCTTTAGAGCGGAGTGTTAATTAAGCCAGTTAGGAAGTAGTCTTACTGCTAACATGGACTATTAGATATGTTTGCAAATGGGAGATGGCCTACAGTTTTCTGACCATCTCTAACGTGTTAAACTTGCTTAATGTACCTCAAGTACAACTTTTCCTTTCATTAATACCAGTTTTCTTCTACCTTTGAGTGAAAAGTTTTGCTTTGACTGCGGTGGGCTGGCACCCTGCCCGGGTTTGTTTCCTGCCTTGCGCCCTGTATTGGCTGGGATTGGCTCCAGCAGACCCCCGTGCCCCTGTAGTTAGGATATAGCGGGTTGGATAATGGATGGATTGATGGAGTTTTGCTTTGAAGTTTTACTAAAACTTTTAAAATAAAAATATTTTTTTCTGTAGAATTATTTGAACATGTGTCACACTGGTGATTGAATCATCCTATGAAGCAAACTAAAAGGTGCAGAACTTTGACAATTTTGGATAAACGCAGCTACACTCAGATCTGTGATTAACCTAACTTGTGTGATTATGTAAGTAAATGGTGTATTCTCTAACTACAGAATTTATATGGCTGTACCATTTGAATATATACTCATTAAAAAAGGGCTAAAACAAAAATAAATTGAATTTTATATAATAAAGAAGTTTTCAAGTTTTTACTTGGATATACAGGAGACTATAGTTCTACTTGTCTAAGATTCCTTTTCCATGGTTAAGAAGAACATTTCACCACAGCCACATATCTATAAAGCAAGTTATCATTGTTTCTTTAAAATATGTTTTTTCTTTTCGATAGTTTATTAGAAAATAAATTTAATTTAACCATTTATGTGCACTATGGATTCAACTTTCAGGCTAACTATGTTAAGAAACCAAACAGTCTAACAGCGGAGGTGTGCAGGTGCTATGGGAATGTCAGTACAATACTGTAAACAGAAAGTGCAAGAAATCAAGCTACAGCTCCCCTCCCAAAACAGCAAAAAAAAAATGTAAGGTCTGTTCTAGAAAGAGAGAGTAGATAATCTTGGATCTCAAAATGAATTACAGCTTGCTATAGCACATTTGTCCACCAGCGCATTAGCTGGTGCCAGAATACCGGATTTCACACAACAATAAGTTGATCCAGGTTAACGTGTGCTCAATGCAAAATATACAGCCCATTATGAGTCCATCACTGGATAGCCAATCAACGATGGACTACAAGACTGAGAACTAGAGGGCAACAGCATTCATGCTAGCAGAGCACGTGGTGCTGGTAGCAGTGCATAAAGATTAGCAACATATCCTCCAAAACAGGGAGCAATACAGCAGGAGCAGAAGCTGCTAAGGAAAGGGAGACAAAGTGGAGTGGAATGAATGTGTAAAAAGTAAAATCTGTGTAAACATTGTGTTGATGAATTATTTTATTGCGCAAAATGTTCTCCTGATGATATTACCTTACTTTAAACATTATATGCCCTCAACTAAGCATTTTATTCCATTTTTGCAATATTACTGATATAAACGACAACATCAACAAGTTGTAAGACCCGTAGCTTTAAGTGTTTTGTGAATTTCACCTTGGGATTAATAGAGTATCTATCTATCTATCTATCTATCTATCTATCTATCTATCTATCTATCTATCTATCTATCTATCTATCTGGTGTATATATAGAGTTCTTCTAGTCATTATTGTGAAAGATACTGAGCACCATCCAACTTGCTCTTAAACCTGTATTGTCCTGTAGTTACATACCAAAACAGACAAAAGATTAATTACTTTCATGTACAAATTTGCAAAAGAAGACTTGGAACTGTACCCACACACTGAATGGCAGCTTACCAACAATAAGTAAAGATCATGTCGTGTTTTGTGTATTTGTTAAATCCATTGTCCTAGGTTCATTTTTTTTGTGCTGCGCCCTATGATACTGCAAATAAGGGACCATATCATCACCGTATATAAGACTTGAGGTATCTTATTCCTGTGTTGAGGCATTCATTTTTATACTCGAGTCATTTTTTGCATTCTTTAATTTTTGGAAGTTCTTTCTTGTGGTTTTTGAAATTTTGTTTTTGTTTATGATTTTTTTTGTGTTTAGATTATGGAACTAAATTTGTTGTGGTCTTTTAGCTTGGCTTTTGTAAGCAACATTTTTGATAAACTTACAATTATTTTGTTTTTTGAAATTTTTTTTAATAAAGTGTTTTTAAGAGACATTCTTTTGGTTATCCTGTGCCAGGTGTTTTATGGCTCTCCTCCCCTTTTTTGGCTTTATTTTTGTGTCTGTGCAGGGAATACACCTGTTCTTGAATTTCGGGGCCATACCTATATTAATATTTTTAAGGCCTCATTGTAGTTTTGCCTTGGTTTTGACATAAAGCCTTTTATTAGTTTTATGAATCCCAGCAATCAAAACACCAGTGACCTTAACTTAACATACCAAAAGCAAGTAATTTACTGACAAATAAAGCACATCCACTTAAACGTTTACACAAAATTCCTAAATAGTCACAGTAGAGGAATGTGTAAAAGTATGATTTGTCTTCTCTTTAAAAGGAAAAAAGAGGAGACATTTAGTGACAGTTCATTCATCATAGAATGTTAAAATTACTATTACTAGAGGCACTTACTATAAACTGATTTTCCAAGCAATGTTATTCCCAAATGTAACTTTAACTTCACTCAACAATATTACATGTTTCCTCCAGGAATCATCTGCAGGATTCTGTTTCTCATGCAAAAGCCACACTGATGACATTCATAATGTATTCTATTAGGTTGTTACCACATTAAACATTTTTCTACTTTCTCACATTGTCATTCAGGGAATCGCATTATTTCTTACAAGCTTGTTGTGACTGTATTTCTGCCACTAATGTAAATTCTTTATCCATAACAATTCACGAAACTTACCAGTGTACCTGACACTCTTATCCAATACAATTTACAAATCACAGAATACAGTGTTTGCATTTTCAAACAGCTGAAGCACTGGCAGCATAGTGTCACTACTCAGCAGATACAGAAAATAGAATACTGCTATGCTGGAGGTGGAAAATGGCACACCCAAAGCCAGGTACTAGACTGGGAAATGAAAAACAGAGATGTAGTATTAAAGTGGCAATGGTCAAAAAGTTCAGAAATAAGAAAGAGCCAAAAAGTAAGCCCAAAATGAGTTCCAAAAAAACAAAGTTCAAAAAATCACAAACAATTCCTATAAGTAATTAAGATTCTTAAGTATTAACTACACCAGGGGTATTCAATTAAAAGTCACTGAGGTCCAGTTATTAAATTTCGTCCAAGTAGAAGGTCCGAACCAAACTCCATCTTGTGTCTTGTAGCCTTCCCCTTATAGCAAATAAATTCAAGGCCTTTATTTTAGATTAAAGAACAGAAACATAATAAAATAAATTTTAAAAAGTGCAAACAGAGTGGAATAACTCCTTTTCTCTTAAATTAAGGAGGTCCCAACCTGAAGAATTGAAGGCCTACACTTCAAGTAAAAAAGTCAACTCAGAAAACAATAACTAAAAAGTGCAAACATAGCATTGACTTAACATTTTCTCTTCTTTGTTCTTAAAATAAGGAGATCCCAGCCTAAAAACAATTGAGGGCTTACTTTTCAAGAAAAAAAAATCCACATCTTCAACAAGTGGCTTTTTAGGGGGCGAAATGCAAACACAGCTTTGAACTTTTCTCTTTTAATTCTTCTTTTTTTTACTTTTCTTAATGAGAAAAATGGGCATGTGGCTGCCCTGCCAGTAATTTAAATCTTGGTTGGAATGGAGTTAGTGCCATTCTCATACAGATATGTAGGTGTTCATTGTTAAGCCTAGAACGGTACTTGTTTTTGATAATGTTCATAGTGGAAAAAGCTGACTCACAGCTGTAAGTTGATCCAAACATAGTCAAGGTGTGCAGTGCTACTTTGGTTAGACTAGGGAACACACTCTCAGGGTTGTAAATGTATGTGTGATGAGTCGGGTAGATCTGTCATACTGGGCTTGCAGTTCGGTTATTTTGCGTGCCCTCAGCTCGGACTTCAGGGGATAACTTTGCTCAAAAGAGCTGTGCTTTGTTTCGTAGTGGCGCTTCACGTTGCCACTTTTAATTAATGCCACGTTTTCGGAGCATATGAGGCACAACGGTTTTGAACTGCTCGCCGGAAGAATGAACATATATTTCTCCGTCCATTCATCTTTAAAACAACGATTTTCATCATCTACTTTCCGCCTTTTGGAGCAAGCCATGTTGTCTCTTAACTTAACCCTCTTCCTCTCTGCTGTTGTAAACTAACGATTTTATTGGCTCAACTGAGTGAAGCTATTGTTGTATTAACTGGAGTAGCAGCGCCTGCTATCAATAGCCACGACCGTCCAAAATAATGCTCCATGAAAATTATTTAATGTCGTGAATTTACCAGACTGGTCACGGGTCCGGACAGAACCACCACTCGGTCCGAATCTGGACCGAGGTCCGCCATTTGGTGATGCCTGAACTACACTAACACACCAGCAGTAATTTTGTTTAGTTCCAAAAACATGGACATTTGCCGCCATCTTGTGAACCATATGGTAGCAACAGGCCTTCATTGCTAACATTAATATGGCTGTAGCCATGAGAAGAAAGCAGAAAATGGTGGTGATCACTGGAGATTTCAAACTCAAACTTATTCAAATTGAAAATTGAATTCAAATTGGAATTGAAGATTCACATAGTGTGGGGGAGGAACGATCTCCTCAGTCTGTCAGTGGAGGAGGACAGTGACAGCAGTCTGTTGCTGAAGCTGCTCCTCTGTCTGGAGATGATACTGTTCAGTGGATGCAGTGGATTCTCCATGATTGACAGGAGCCTGCTCAGCACCCGTTTCTCTGCCACAGATGTCAAACTGTCCAGTTTCATGCCTACAATAGAGCCTGCCTTCCTCACCAGTTTGTCCAGGCGTGAGGCATCCCTCTTCTTTATGCTGCCTCCCCAGCACACCACCGCATAGAAGAGGGCACTCGCCCCAACCGTCTGATAGAACATCTGCAGCATCTTATTGCAGATGTTGAAATATGCCAGCCTTCTAAGGAAGTATAATCGGCTCTGTCCTCTCTTGCACAGAGCATCAGTATTGGCAGTCCAGTCCAATTTGTCATCCAGCTGCACTCCCAGGTATTTATAGGTCTGCACCCTCTGCACACAGTCTCCTCTGATGATCACAGGGTCCATGAGGGGCCTGGGCCTCCTAAAATCCACCACCAGCTCCTTGGTTTTGCTGGTGTTCAGTTGTAGGTGGTTTGAGTCGCACCATTTAACAAAGTTCTTGTTTAGGTTCCTACACTTCTCCTCCTGCTCACTCCTGATACAGCCCACAATAGCAGTGTTGTCAGCGAACTTTTGCTCGTGGCAGGACTCGGAGTTGTATTGGAAGTCTGATGTATATAGGCTGAACAGGACCAGAGAAAGTACAGTCCCCTGCGGCACTCCTGTGTTGCTGACCACAATGTCAGAACAAAAGAAATATAATGGATTGTATCTCAGACGTCAGCCAAATAATAAATGTAATATACAGTATATAAATATAAACCTTTTGAAAGAACGAAACTATACTGAGTCAGCACAGACTGTTAAGAGGCCTAAAACATTAGTGCGGATAACGGAATAAAACACAAAACCTTTGATTGAGCCTGCAAAAGTCTGATTACCAATCATTGTGATCAGAGTGCGTGCCTAATACAATTAGGTCCTAACACTGTATGCACCAAATAATCAAAATACTGAAACAAGATTAACAACAAAAATAGAAAAATAGAAAATTCTCAGATGCAATGTGTAAATAAATAATTGGATCAAAAGCATCCAACTGATAGACTCTGCTTGTTATGATCTGGTCTCTTTTTAACTTTGTTGAATGTCTTGTAAGGCCAATGTGATTCTTATTTGGGGGTTTTACTTATGTAATTTGGAATGGTGATATTCATTTTCACTTTTAAATTGTATTTAATAATGTTGAAAACTGTTCCTGTCTTTCACAACACCATTGTTATTTACTACAGGGGCCGCCATTCTGTGTCTTTCCTCTGTACATTTCTATGGTAATTCTATGCATGGATGCACAACGTGTAACACCATCTATTCAATGATATAAAGGTAGATGGTGTACACTTTGTGGTATACCTTGATTACGGATAGTTCTTTTGAGAATTAGAAAGGGGGTTTTACTGTATTTTGGTAAAATAAATTCTTGCTAAAATTATTGACTGTAATTTAGGGTTTTGTTTTGGGCTTGATGACAGATTAGTCTGGTGCTTTTGAGTAACAAACTGGGCTAAATTTCTGACAAACTCTTCATCTCCTTGTTCATTATTCTTTGCTAGTTGTCTTTATTCATAGTCCACAGCAAATAAATGCATCCACAGCCATGGCCTTCAGGACCCATTGTTTTACTCTATATGTAAAAAACATGATGAAAAATCAAAATTCTTGCCATGTTTGTAATTGCTGACACTTCTTAAAATTAATTAAGAATGAAGACTAACTACTTTAGTCTAGTAAACCTTGATTAGAGTTGCTGATTAGTGGTGCACATTGCATCTGTGTTTATTAACCACTTGTATAAAAATAAAAGTAATGCAATAATTAAGATCACTTACTAACACCTCTCTGTTCTGTTACTCCTCTTGGTATCCTGCTATGGAACTTGGTGCCACTGCAGTACATCCAAGCTTTTTTCCTTCCTATGGAAAAGACACCTGAGATACTGGAAGCTTTGGAATCATCGAATATAAAGATTCTGTTTTAATAGAAGATGGTCCAGAACAAACTCTGCCTTAGAATGTCAAGAAGTGGATGGGCGGCCAGCTGGACAATAGTCTTGTGGGGCCTAATGTGATTCTCGTCACATCTGGGGACAACCCATTAAAAAATATATGCGTTTTAAATTGTCACAGGGTACCAGAGAGAGAGAGAGAGAGCAAATGAAACTGAACCAAAGAATTGATGCTGAGAGGAAAGAAAAAGCTAACATTGCTGTTATCTGTTCAGGAGCTCAGTAGCACTAGCTTAATAATTAATTTGCAGCTTTGTAATGAGTGCTGCAACAGTGCAGACAGACGCACACACACACACACACACACACACACAATGCACAAACGGAGCTCCACATGTTTGAGACCTGTCTCTGTCTGCTACAATATGTTTCTGTCATTGTAACTATTGCATCACTATATGACCTAACAACAGCAAATTGAGTTTAGATAAGCATTGGGATCTATGGATATAAAATATGTTAAAACGCTGCAGCTATTTTATCATGACATGTTTGCATTTCCTTTTAGGCAGTAATGTTAAATTTCTTTGGTTACTCATTTAGACCTGAAGTCAGAAGGTGGATGCTATGCAACGCTTTCTCCCTGATTTTACTGGTGTTGATAGGCAGATTTGTTGATTTATGTGTTTTTAGTATGAAATCTGTATGTCCTTCGTTATGGCTCTTTGTTATCAGCTCTTTTAATGGCTGTCCTATTGACAGAGTTTAACTCACCATTTACTTCAAAGGCATATGTTACAGTTCATATTTTCACAAGCATAGCTGTCCATTCTTTCCAACTCACATCAACTCCTACATTATTGTTATAACGCTGAACAACACAGCGCAAAACACAGCATCTACAAAAACATATTCACATTTACGACTAAGTGTATAATCTGATGTTACAGAAAGGTTTATCCCATGATAAGGTTCTGCTTCTTTTTAGAACAGGTTATGTTGAATATGTCGAATACAGTTTTTAATTACTAGTTTAGGTGGTTCACTAAAAAAAGAAGCTTGGTGTCTGTCGGACCAGATTAACCAGAGCTCCGCTGATCTTTGCAGTTCAAAACCACCATCTTTACTCTGAGCACCACCTTCATGACGCATTGGTTTGGTTTAGAAATATGACACTAAGTGAGAAGTTTAATTGTTCCCACCCAGTTTGAAGCAAAATTCACTCATGGTTGTCTTCAGACATAAATATTATATGTTTGGGTTCAGTGAGACTAGCTGGATAAGGTGTACAGGGCTGTGACTGAGTATGACTCTGTCTTTTATGCAGTAACTCACAGTGGATCCCCAGAGGTTTATGTTTTCTGGTTTGCTAGCCATAGATCAACAATTAATGGGCAAACATTGTTAGGTTCAATTTAAGTTAAACATTTTAAAAATGATTTAGTTTCTTTTCTGTTTAAAAATAAACCATGTCTTAATGTGTTTTCAGTATGTAAACATAAAGTTTGTTTTTGCATCTACCTGTAAACTTGATACAGCACTCGGTGAAGCATGCTCCACAAAAATAAACTGAATTGAAAATTGAATTATTCATTCCACTGCTGCCTCTTACTTTGTGGTGACTAACCACTTCATTCTACTGATATGATAGACTTCATGCAGACCTACGTTTTAGGGACTAGTACCACAAAGACATCCTTGAGGCTCTAATAAGTAAAAACTTATTTTCTAAACTGCCTTCCAGGCCCATGCTAGATCTGTATTTTGCTTTCCTTGAGCAGTCCCTTTTTCTTTGCAGTTTTATTTTTATGTAGTATGACCACTGTTTTTCACTTTTCCTCCTTATTCACATTGATGTCAGTATTTTAGATTTAAAATTACAACTTTACAGTTTTATGTCTTGAACTTCTATCATCGACTCAAAAGGATGGTAAAAGTGGAATTGCCAAGATGCGACTAATTTTGAAGACTGTATTGAAACACAAACTGATCAAATTTGCATGCCATTTTTGGATAGTGATTTTGTTCGATTTCTGCATTGTGTTTGCAGGGTCTCACTGTGTCTTGCATTTTTTATTTTGTATTATCTAGTTTCTTAGTACACAACAAACACGTGCACATGATGCTTAGTGATAACTCTAAGTTGCCCTTTAAATGAGTGACTGTGTATTTGTGCCCAAAGATGGCCTTTCTTTCCATATAGGAATGGCTACTTCCCTGTACTTAAAACTATCAAAATGGACTTCAACTCCATGCTAAGTGGGAATGGAAATACTAAATTACTAAGGTAACACTGATGTTACAGGTACTCAGTTTATTTTATCATAAAACGACATTCCAAACATTTACTTTGTGATAATTTTTCATTTTTTAATTGCTTCTTTTTTGTGTCCTGCTAGAGGACTTTGCCCAAATCCAAGTGTCTGTCTACATTATAAAATCCATGCAGTTATTGGCAATAATTTAATTAACTTTAGCTTAACTTGCAGAGTTTTAGAAAAGCCAGAAGTGATCTTTGTTAAAATCACAAAATAAAAATGTTTCAATAGAAATAATAGGGATGAATGTAAAAGCAATCCTCCAATGAGTTCTTCTTAGCCAGAATAAAGAAACTTAACTTTATCAGCATGAACATTATCAGTTACAGAAAACATTATTTAAACTCAGAAGAGACATGTTAGATCACATTTTTTAAGAAGCTGCCTTGATTAGAATCATAGAATATAACTTTAATCTTAGTAACATCTGTGCTGTTTAATTATAAGCAAAATGATGTGCTCTTTCATGTATAAAACAAAAAAAAATTACAGAGGAAGAGACGTTTTTTGTAACTGAAAGTTCAAAGGAGATTCCAATTCAAACTTGGAATTATACTGTTCAACTTGTTTCTTTAGAGAAAAGATAATAACATAAAATATTGCTGACAAAATATGCTTTTATTCATTTTAACCTTTCCTCTAAATGTATTATGCTTGACATAATGTGACGGTGTTGGTTGGGAGCAGCTACCATGTTCCTCTTGAACATAGTCTGAGGATAGTCATGTCTGAGGATGAGCCAGACAATAAGTACTAAAAACACGCAAGTGGTATGTGCAGAAGTGCTTTGTGCAAAAAATTCCTCCTCTAAAATGATCAATAAAAACACAGACATCGGGTTCTTTTCCTTTGCATCCTGTCACCCCAAAACGATACCAACAGTTGTGGACCTCCTCTCTTGCTTCCATCCAGACCACCTCCTTCATTCACTGTCAGTATACTCAGAGCTCGACTAACTCATTCATGCTGCCTCTGTCGCTGTCTACAGGACCTCTCAGAGTTCTCAGTCACTCCCTGCCACTCCATGTTGCTCACAGAGCCACTGACCCTTCTGATCTCTCTCACTATCCTGCACTGACCAGTCTGATATCTCTCACTATCCTG
>JANRMT010062813.1:57388196-57449335 GCA_026402145.1 Polypterus bichir lapradei
GACCGTTAAGTGTAGAATTTCAAAATGAAACCTGCTTAACTTTTGTAAGTAAGCTGTAAGGAATAAGTCTGCCAAATTTCAGCCTTCTACCTACACGGGAAGTTGGAGAATTAGGCCGGAGTTATACTTCATGCGACGCGACGCATGCTGCAGAGGACGCTCCTGCTACGCAAGCGTTGTAGTGTTTATACTTGCGCGCGTACTTTACGTAAATCTGGAGGAATCCACCAGGTGGCAGTGCGAGATATTATCACAGTGAGAACATGTTTGGCTTTTCTGTGTTGTGAATTGCCTAAAACACCTATTAAATTCCGATAACACCTTACTGCAATATCTCTGAAAAGGATATTTATTGATTAAATCCATAAATCCAGGGATGTGTCCATTCCAGCAAGCATTGGGCACGACTGAGAAACAATCCCTGGACAAGGTCTCCGCTCATCGCAAGGTGAATACAAGCACTCGCATACACTAGCGTCATTTTAGCGGCACCAAAACCCCAAATCTGCATATCTTTGGAAGGAAACCGGAGCACAGTGTGGAATACAAGCAGGATATACCAGCAACATAACTCCCTGCGAGACAGCAGTGCTATCGCTCCGCCGCCGTGTCACCCCCATGTGTGTAATTATTCCCCCCATGTGTGTAATTATTAACAGTATTCATTATTTAAACAAAATTATATGTAAAATGTAACATACACACTTTAATGCATTTAATCATGAAAGTGATATCAAGTACAAATCTAAAGATTCTAAATGTGCAGAGAGTTGAAATATCATACATTTAATTTTTCTGTGTGGTGATATATTGCTGCTTGCCGTAGCAGTCAGGTCCAAGAAGCTTGCAGCGATTAAAAACTGGGATGACGTCTGCTTTAATGATAAAGTAAATTACGAGGTTAAAGTGGGCAATTTGAGATAAAAGCCGAAATTTCCACTTTAATCACAAAATACACGTTTTCAACGTGTCCTTTATTTTTTTCTCAGTGGCTCAAATACAGCGATATACATTATGTTGCTGTTGTTAAGTTGCAAAAAAAAAAAAAGCACGGCACAAAGATGTTATGTGAGACTTTTAAAATGCATTGTGTCATTACAATCGGGAATATGCGACGCTTGAATATAAAATCACCACGAATGCATCTGTATGTCAGCATTTTGCTTCATCACATCGAACCATTCACCAAACAGCTAAGCACGCACATCGATCCCCGTAGGATCTGCATAGAGGCTTTCTGTCACATGTAGATAGTAAACAGAGACTCTGACGTCACATTCCGACTTTTAGCACACTGCGCCCCCCGACTTTTTGCTGGTAATGCAACTCGCGCACGCGTCGCGTTAATTTCTGAGGACCTGCTCAGAGGACGCATGAAATGAACGGTGGGGACGCGTGGCAGCCATGATGCGGGCGTGTACGCGTTCTGAGCGTGAAGTATAAATGAGCCCTTAGTGATGAGTCAGTGAGTGAGTGAGTGAGTCAGTCAGTGAGGGCTTTGCCTTTTATTAGTATAGATTTGAATATTAAATCTCAGCATACCATACAATAATAATAAAGGAATTCAATTCAATTCAATAGAAGAAAGGTCATATTTGCATATGATGACGACTGGCTTCTAAGTTGATTTAGATTTCCAAATGCTCATGTAATTTTTAAGATGAAATGCAGTAAAGTATATACGAGTATACTGCATTATACATATAAATTTTTAACTTAATGTATACTGTTAATAATTAAATGTGTGGGCTCTCAAACAATTTAAATAATAAAATCTATACTTGATATTATTTTCATGATGATAGGAGTTAAAGCGCATGTATTAAATGTGGGGCCATGGTGGCACAGTGGTAGTGATGAGCTGTTGCCTTATTCAGGTTTTGTTCCTGCCTTGCGCATGCACGTGCATTACATTTCACGCTGACCGGGATTTATGTAGCAGAAGAATATGAAAGTTGGTATACGCACAGATTTATGCATCTGGATTTTTTTGTGCGTAATCACATTTCTCCTTTTGTCCATATGCCATGTTTTAGTGTGAATTCTACGCACACTGTTATACATGAGGCCCCAGGTCTTTTATATCCTGAAGCTGTTTCTCATTTTCTTTCCTTATTTCCTTTTTGTTTGTCTTTATATCTCGCTTTATATCATTTATGCCCAACCTCCCCAAGTGAGGCCCTGAGTGAGGCAAACATTACCTTCAGCTTGGAGAGGGGAAGAATGTGGCAGACTCACAGGGGGCAGTGAGGGGGTATTAGCTGAATTTCAATGTAGGGATGAAAAGGCTATGATCGGTTCCAGTAGTCCTCTTGGCAACGACGAGTACTCCTAGCCCTCCTCACTTGCAGTTTCACTCCCACTAGTGGTCTCAGCTGGAGCTGACGCTGTAACATCAAGTCCTGGCAGGTCTGTACCTTTGCCAGACTGTTCCAGGTCTGTCTCTGGGACGCTGTACCATGAACTTGAGGCCGGTTTAGACTTTGACGGAACTTTTGCTGCCTTATCCTTTTCCTTCTGAGCCCTATGTTTGCTGCTCTTGCATTTTTGTACTTGCATGTAGTATTATTAGTAATTATGAGTAAATACAGGATATCTTGGAATGATATTTAAAATAAAAAAAGGGTAAAATAATGCCGCTGCTAACAGAGCTCCCCCTACATGTCCATCTCCAGCAACAGACTAGACAAAAAAAAAAGAAAAACAGAACACCACTTCATACCTTTTCAAGACAGTCTTCATCATACCATTGGGTTTTTGCTTCATTCTTCAGTTCTTATAAGCTAAAGAATCCCAGATTACTTTATGAAAAACCAAAATTTACACTGAAGCAGTAATAATGTGATCCTGTGATGAAGTTAAGATTATGGATGATACTTGTTGCTGAATGCCTACTGGTTATGATATGCATCTAATCCAGCTCAGCACAACCCAGTCACTCACTGACTGTAAGAGAAAGGATAGGAGGTGAGTGCAACATCTGTTGAGAGTTACACATCTGCAGAATGGCATCATTTTGATACAATTATGGCAGATTAAACTGTAATTTGGAACATCAGCAGATCCTCTACCTATGGGAAGATTTTTCAAGTTGGATTGAGAAGGAGGAGTATTTTGGCAAGACGTAGTTGGTATAACTTCTGATTATGGTGGTCTGGGATCTAAAGTTTTCCAAAGAGTTAGTAAAATTTAAAGTATTATCTTAATTTGGATCTCCTCAGAATATTCTGTGTTAAAACATCTAACGTGCACATTACAGAGTGCATGAAAGCAAATTTTTTGTTTTTCAGCAGAGCCAAAAACAAAGAGATCCCTTTTACATTACTTTTCGTGATGACAAAAATATAAAACGCTCATAATTTTTAAAGTCCATTCTGACAAAAGTTATAGTGTATCTCAATTTAGTTTTTCATTTCATGGGTATTTAAAACAAAACAACATACCTAGTTACAGTACCCTTGAAATACCATGTTGAAAAAATGAAAAAACAAAGACAAAGTTTTTTTATGTTGACACAACATTCTTATGCTCCATGACATTTTTAGAAGTATTTATAAAGTATAATCTAAACTATTTTACATAAATCAAGTGAAATTATGCTAAATGTTCATAATGCACAGATAAGGCTTCTGTCAGCAGTTCACATCACCACACAGCAAAAAGAACATAGCAACACCCTAGGATGCACAAGGAAGAATAACCAATAGTGCGTCCCTGGACTAAAAAGCATATTCTATAGGGTGGTCCAGATCTAATTATGCAATTTTCATTACGCTATAACTTATTAAGTTTATTCCATAGGGAATTTACAACTGAATGGAGGACAAGTGGGACATTACATGGAAAATCAGTGAATTAATTCAATGTAAGTCCATTTTCGTTTATTACAAGATATTTTGAACAATTCTTTTGTCTTTTATTGTTTTCCTGCATTGCATTAAAAGTTGCATAATTAGATCTGGACCACCTTGTACTATGACAGGCTAAAGGTAAGGGGACACTTTGCATGGACACAGAGAAAGCTACTTAGAGGTGTAATCCACAAGTTCAAAATTCTTAAATTCATTATAAGAGGTTAATGCAGGAGATTTATTTTAATGAATTAATAATTTTTGTATTCTACCACATCATATAGGTGAAATGGAAACTGGGACAGGTTAGTGCTTAATTAGCCATGGGGATGTTGATGGACACGACAGTCTCCTCTTTTTTATAACATTTAAATGGTGCTTATTCCAGGAATTTCTTTTCTGGTGTTCATTGAGTTTAAGAAAGTTTTTGATTAGCTGTGGCATGTGAAATAATGGGGAAAACATGCAATAGTAACAAAGGTGCAATAGCCCACATTTTGATGGTGGGTCTTGCATAATGGAGCCTTTACCTACTGAGCTGGGATCAATGCAACAATGAGAAAAAATTGCATTCTGTCAATATTTTTACTGCTCTTTATAGATAATATACTGGTAGCCTATTCTTGCAGAAATTTCATAAGAGACCTTCTGTAGAATCCACTTACTGTATATGGATTGTTGATTTTGCTGATAATATCATAAGCAGAAGGTCTGGTGACATGCAAGGTAATCTGAATAATCTTATTTACAATACAGAAAAGACAAAAGACCAATAAAGACTGATGTTGCTCATACCAGTGGCTTTATTATAACAAACCAACTAATTGATAACATTGGTGTCTTCATCTACTTTTGTAGCAAGATTTCACCTGATGGTGGATCCAAGTTGAATGTTGAAAGTTGAATGTTATATTGCAACCTGAATAAAAGCGGATCTGTGAGAAGTATGGGAATATTTAAGTAAGCATCCCTTAAAAATGAATCCATCATTCCTTTGCCATGTGTCCCATTTTACTTTAGTCAAGGAGATACTTATAAATAGAATCTAATTTTCTGCTTATAATGCTGTACCAGCAGCTCTTTTAAATGAAATTTAATGCATTGCCTTGTCTGCTAATTATGCTTTCAGCATTCTGCACGTGTGCCTTTTTAAATAGACTGAACACACAAACATTATGCTTACAATTCTTGACTTAGTTAACTGAATTATTTGAATTTTAATATGTTACCAAATGCTTGCAGCTGAGTTAATCCTTATTTCCAATTAACTAGAGCTGGTTAACTCAAAGTTGGCTTATGCAGCGTTATTGTAAGATGAATTAGCTCCATGAATTACTCTTAATTTTTGGTGGCACATGAAATCATACATAAAAATAATAAGCCATAATGCTTTTGAGTTGGATATAATTCTGCATGACAATTGTTCTTCTTGTTTCTCTGTTTTTAGCTTATTAAGTAGTTGGCTTCCATTTTGTCATAATCTGTCTTAGGTGGTTTTAATTGAATTATGTGGTAATCAGGAGAGTACATTATTAATGCATCAATAAAGAGCGCCAAATGCCATCTCGCGGCACATTCATTGCTTAATGACACTGGAGACACGGGAAAGGAAATACTATCTTTTAATGTATTCATGTATGACATATGCCATAATTTAAAAGAAATTTGTTACTACTGATATCCATTAAGAATTGTTTACAATAGAATAAATTAATAAAGACAGCCAAGCACAAGTGACATATGTATATTTTGCTAAACTGCAGGCATCATTAACCATCTGAGTGAAAGTAATGGCATTTTTATTGCAGAATAAATGTTTGCTTCTGTGGCTTGTGGGCTGTTTTTTCAGACTGTACAGTATTTATTTATAATTTATGACTATTATATATTGGTCAAAAATAAATTGTAGCATATTAAATAAACAAGTTTAGCTATCTTTGTTCTTAGGAAATGCTTGCACAAATGACACATTATAATCTGTTCTAAATAGATGTGTTTTATTTATGTATGAAATGTAAACCATTTCACTTTTTTACTATTGTGTATTGACTCTGAACCTAACTTGTTTGTTTTATACACAGCAAAAATAATGGACTTCTTTCTATAGCAGTTTTCCAGTGGCACATTGAGTTAGGATGCACTTTGGGCAGGAGCTCATTGATGGGAGGAAGAGAGACCTGTATAGTCTACTTCCTTCTAGTTTTCTACCATTGTATTTCAAGGAAAATTGTGGCACACTGTTTTTTTTTTTTTTTTAAAGAGGAAGGATCTGTATTCATTTAACCTTTTGCTTAACTGTTACTTGATCAAGATAATGGATGGATAAACCCAACCTTGCATGTTCTTGTAAAAAACATTCAAACATTTTTCTGTCTTTTGGACAACACATCTTTTCAGTCTTCTAATTGTAAATGTTGTTTCCCTGTAACTCCAGCAACATGTACTATCCGATTTTCATCCAATATTGTCCACTTTAGGCACAAGCTGATGACACCATTTATCTACTGTATGTTAACACACAGTGTCATTAAATGTATCACTTCAGCTTCAAAAGTCAAATCTTCTATCCTCACATAGTATGTATTATGGGAATCAGAAGTACATCATAATTGAGACCTCAAACTGGAATTGATGGTAGTGTACACGTTAGGAATTGTATATTATTGCACATCCCGAACTGTCTAAAGGTATATCAAAATTTTATTCTAGTAAGGTCTTACCAAAGGACATTGCCAAAATATTTGATCGAGAGGGGCCTAAGTTCACTATTTCCTCCAGATCTCTTTTTTTCTTGTCGGCTACTGTTTTCATTTCCGGCAAACTGACCAGTGACTTTGCGTATACCTTTATAACCATTAGATACATTAAAAATATGAGCTAAACACTTTGTAAGAATATGGGGTATATAAATTTCTTTTATTAAAATAAAACAAGAACACATAAAAGATAATCCCCATGTTGCTTTTCTATCACTTGAAGGAAAAAGATTTGTCCTCCTTTTTGTTTTTGAGGACTTCTTGTTTCTGAGTACACATCAAGCAAGTAAACAAATATGTATTTGTTATTTATGTGTGTGCCCCTCAAAACACAGCTGTCAATGTATTTTGAAGAAAATAATTAGAGGGACTCATTAAATCTTTTCTTTTTTTTTCTTTTGATTTCTGTCATGCGAAAACAAATGTAGATTTCTGCAATAGGCTAAGAGAAACAAAAGAATCAGCACATTGAATTTAGTAAGACTTTACCTATTAGGAAAGTGTGCATAAGAATCAAAAACGCCAGCAAAAGATTCTGTAGTGCTCAATATGAACTAATTACTGACAAATATCTTTCATATATTTTCAAGTGAGGAGAACAAATATAGATGACGTTATGTGTTTTAATACACTCTTGTCTAGCATGGTGCTGGAGATTGGAGAAGCGTAGTGTGTTGGTCAGACATGCAAGTAAGAATTTCACTGTACTTTGTACACATGAAGAATTTAAGAGGATGTCAATTCAAAAGGGATACAGATCTTTCAATAAAAATAAAAGAGAAACTAAAAAAGATTCAGTTTATTCATGACAACTTAACACCATAAAAGAAGCATGCAGTGTGCTTTTACAGTGAACACAAAGATTATGAACATATGAATTAAAGAAATACATCTGCAAAAATGTACAGAACATTTTCATTGGCTTGTTATTCCCAAAACATATCCTACTAGTACAATATATGCTCACAGACATTATAAAAAAGTTGACATTTACTGAATGCTGTTTTCAGAACCTTGATTATAGTGTTCTCATGCTTTACTGTTACATATAGATTTTATTTTACTGTAAATTACTCTTGTTGAAAATTACTTATGAATGAATATTTATGTGAATGATTAACTTTAATAAACTTAAAAAAAAAAATCTTCATTCTGCATTTTGTTGCATTTAAAAAGCAACAACATGAATGAAATAGTCACTACAATTATACCAGCCTGGCAAAAAAGACTCAAAATCTGTGTTTTACCATCATTGGAAATCAAAATGTATAACCTTTTCAGTTCTGATAGATTAAACAGCAAACAGGCAGTTTTATTTATCCAGTACACAATTAACTCTATGTTATACTTCATACTTTTCCCAAAATTCAGTACATAAAATGTACATTTTCCTAAACCTCATTGTCAATGCTGATAAAGTCAAAGAATAAAGTAACTCATGCAAACACAGAGAGAGCATGCATTTTTACCATGGGAAACAGTCTAAATGAAAACTAAACTTGTGACAATAGGAATGGGAGAAGCCATCCTGTCTTTTTTATTAACAAAAATATATACAAAAGAATCCTGGAAATCTGGACTGAAGACAATTTTGTCAGCTAAATCTACTTCTGAGAATGGCTGTTCCAGCTTTCCACCATTTAAACAGACAGTTCCACTAGCACAACGAATAAACGTTCAGCAAAAAAGGCAGCCATGCACAGCTTTTTGGTCATATTACTCAACACTTATTTAAATTATTCTAATCAGGTACAACAACTGGTTTTAAGAAATGTAGCGAACAAAACATACAGTATGTAACTATGTAAAATGGTTTTGTGATACCTGACTGTAACCTCATCATCTGTAGCCTGAGCATTGGTTATTTTATGCCCAGTCCATAACCTTCATGAAGATATAGCATGGATATGCATGAGATTGAGAAAATAAAAGCAGGGTGTATTAAATATCAACAGTAATCAGCAATTTACATTCTAATCACAAGCAGCTAAGCAGATCAACTTCAATGTACCACAACAACTGTTCGTCCAAAGACAGACATGAGAATAAAAGCAAAGTGAAAAGGATTCATAACTGTTCTGTCATCCATTGTAATGAGCAATGACTGATACATCTCAAATAAGATATATGAACTATCTGCTGTCATTGTAGGTCAAAGTGCATACAAGTACAATGGCATTTTCTGTTTTATGGAGAGTTGACTTAAACCTGATAAACCTGACACTGTTTTAATGCTGGGTGGATTTCATTTTATTCAAATAGATCCAGTGTGGTGTGGAAAAAATACAGGAATGGGAATATGTAAAATGGAGCTTATTATAGTTAAAATTACAGTTTGTGATTCAAACATTGAAATTTTGGCCAACAGAATTCATCCACATTATTTGCCCAGGGGAGACGAGCTATACAATTATTATTAATGTTATATCTCTGCAAATGTGGACTCAGCAATGGAAATGGTTCACTCAGTCATCATCACTTTAATGATGAATCATTCTGACCCTGCAGTTATAATATGTGTTTTGACCTTGGAAGGAACAATGATAAACTTCTATCAGTTTGGGTCGTGTTCCACTTGAGAAAATGACAAGCTGGAACTGCTCCATTCAAATGTTAAAGATACCTTAAAGTGTAAACTTCTGGCAACTTTAGGCAGATCAAACCACAACCTGAGTCATCTTATTCCCAGCTTGTTATTAGACAGCAACCTGTTACCACCAGTATAGTGAGAAAGTGGAGCCTGGAGGCTGAAATCGCTCGAAATGACTTCTTCCATATGACAGACTGGAAAACGATGTGTAAGTCACACGGGGATAATACTGAGGTACTCGGTCACTGCATCACAGGCTATATTAACTTTTGTGTTGACACTGTGGTACTCTCAGACAGTGTGTTGCTTTCCAAACAGCTAGGCCTGGATTACTAAGGTGCTAAAATGTCTCCTGAATGAGGAAAAGACAGCATTCAGATCCAGTGAGAAAGAAGCTCTGAAGGAAGCCAAGTAAGTACTGAAGAAAAGGAAACTTGTAAAGTTATAACAGAACGATGTCTGCAATGAACTTGGCATAATTACTGGACTCAATCAGGCCAGGGCTAGAAGGGAGTGTAGACAAAGATAACGCCATGAACCAAATTTTTAATAGATTTGTTCTCCTATTGCCAACATCGTACAATGACCAAAACCCACACACATCCCTATTACATCAGCAACTCCTGGCATTTCAACTGGAATGATCAGTGATGAATCCAATTTGACCATCAGTAGGGGCTGTCCATAACTGAAGACCAAGTTACACACATGAAAAGGCGAGGGACTAGGTGGAGTCAGTCCTCAAGTTCTTACAGCCTGTGCTGACTAACTTTGTGGTATCTTCTCTGGCCTGTTCAGTCGGCCTTAACACTAGAATTACCAGAGCCAACGAAAAAACTTGTAATTCCGGCCCACCTTAAATCCCTTTGCACCTCTCGGTCTTCTAAATGAGTCGATAAGCCCAAGCAGCCTACTATACCATACCCCCACCGCCTCAGAACAGGCAAGAAGTTCTCCCAGTTCCTGCTTTGATTGATTATCTGGGAGTGAGCTACCCATAATTGTAAGGGGAACTAATTCGATGTGTTTTTGTGTCTACAACAATCTATGTAAACACATCGTTAAAACAAAAAACATTTTTCATGTTTTAGTAATAAATAACAAAATGTAGACATGAACTGTATAATGTGTGAAGGCTGATGGCCAAATATCAAATAAACTCTTTTACAGAGCTTCTGTGGCATTGTGGTTAGAACTGTCGACTTAAAATCCAGAGGTCGTGAGTTTGAAACCAGCTCCTCGGCAAATTTATCGTTTTGAGTAGTGAGCTACTTGTATTGTTAATATTATATAATAAAGCCATACATTTGATTTGTGTCTGTAACAGCCGGTGTAAATTTATAGGACTTGTAAAAGTTAGCGGTTTTTTTTTTTCACTTTTATTCTCTCAGTCATGATCACAATACAACAACCCCCGCCCAAAGATCTGACGCGTTACTTTTTATCTGAAACTGGGAATAACTGTAGATATGAGTGGTGTTTTGAGAAAATGGGACTGGAAATTCTCTGATCTGGAGGGATAAAAGCTGACACACAAACGCTGGTGAATCTGCCTTCTTCGTATCTCACCGTCACTTGAATTTTTTTTATTCAGTTTTATTGAGTGTTCCTGCTCATGCTGAATTAGTATGCACCTTATGGTCCATGATGTCAAAGCCGCATTAACAAAAACACAGATACATAGGTATATATGATATTTAGAATAACTCATTTTATGACCTGCATAGTACGTTTCGGAAAACACTGTGGCACTGATGCAACATTCTTCATATTATTAATATTCATTTGCATGCCTTCTTGCACTTATAATCAGCGACTGCGTTTTTTTTTTTTTTCGATCTTTCCAGTGTCCAGTTTTTGGTGCATGATGTTGTTTCTTTTGTACTCCAGGACATGCAGCGGAAAGAACAGTAGGGAGAGGTCAGTTCCACGCTATATGCAATCATCAGATTCAAATGTTAACAGTTCACACACAGACAAGGACCGTCCTTTCTACGTTTACGAGATTGTACCTGTTGCAATGTACACACTTATCTCTGTGCTGTGATTCCTATTACACTGAAGGGGCTGGGGGGAGCGGTGGTCTTGGAACAGAAGCTTATCGATGTTGCATCCTCTTTTGCTTTATGCATCGCCTTTTCTTGTAAGAACGACGACAAAGTTCCTCTGGCCGGTTGCTGTGTGCAATAACACGCTTGACTTGGCGACGATGAATGCACATGTACTGTACTGAGAAAAAAAGAGTGTTGTTTGCTCACCATGCAGAGGAACTTCATCATCGCTTCTTACAAAGAAAAGGTGATGGATAAAGTGAAAGAGGATGCAACATCGACAAGCTTCTGTTCCAAGAAGCAGTTCATGTCTACATTTTGTTAATTACTAAAACACGAAAAACGTTTCTGTTTTAACGATGTGTTTACATAGATTGTTGTAGACACAAAACACACATCAAATTATTTCCCCTTACAATTCTGGATAGCTCACTCCCAGATAACCAATCAAGGCAGGAACTGGGAGAACTTATTGCCCGTTCTGGGACGGTGGGGGGGATGGTATAGTAGGCTGCTTGGGCTTATCAACACATTTATAACACAAAAAATGCTGAAGGAGTGGTGTGAAGGGATTTAAAGTGGGCCAGATTTACGAGTTTTTTCGTTGGCTCTGGTAATCCTAATATTAAAGCTCCAGAAAGTGCCACTGCTGTGGAAAACATCCTGCATTTTTCCTGAATTAAAGAAAGTAGGTGACTTTACATATAATGATTACAGACTAGTTGAACTTATATCTCACATCCTGAAGACCTTTCAGAAGTTAGTCCTGGACTATGTGTTTTTATGGTAGACCACCTGGACCCATTGCATTTTGCCTTTCGGACAAAGGTTTGGAGTGATGAATGCAATTATCTATTTACTCCCAAGGCTTATTCTTACCAAAATAAAGCTGGCAGCAATGTGAGGAGTATGTTTTTTGATTTCTCCAGTGCCTTCAATACCATCCAGCCATCCCCGTTAAGATGTAAGGTCAGAAATATGCAAGTGAATGAGCCCATGGTGTCCTGGGTAATGGACTATCGGACAGCAGATTGTGACACTCTAGAACTGTGTCTATGATGTGGATTTGAGCAACACTGGAGCACCACAAAAAGCAGTCCTGTCTCCTTTTCTGCTCATTTTGTACACCACAGACTGAAAATATGATACCAGGTCATGTCATTTGCATAAATTCTCAGCTGACTCTGCGCTTATGGAATGTATCAATAAGATCAATAAGGGGGATGAGACAGAGTATTGGAGTCAAGTGGAGAACTTTGTTTCTTGGTGCAGAAAGAACTGCAAGTTAACATTGGCAAATCCAAGGAACTGACTATTGTCTTCCAGCACACTAACCACACACCTCTTGTGTCAGGAAAACAGTCTGTCCATTAATGTCAGCAAAACAAAAGAGTGCAATGTGGAATTCAGCTGGGAAAATGAGAAGCAAGTGTGAGTACACATCTCTGTTCATTAACAGTATTGCAATGGAGAAGGCCGAGTGTTTCAAACACCTGGGAACCAACATCAAAAATGACTTAATATGGTCCACACTAAGACATTCTGGCCTTTATCATCTCAGATAACTCATGAAATTCAAAATGTTGAGTAGAGTCCTGAAGTCCTGCTATTATGTGGCTATTGAAAACATACTAGAAGGATGCGTCACTGCCTGTATGGAAGTGGCTCTACAAAGGACCACACCAAAAAAGTACAAGGTTATCTCTCTGGATCTAGTAGGTTGCAGATACAAGCTCTTATATTTAATGAGTACTTTTTATTAGTCTGCATCCTTGGAATTTATTTATAAATAATTGTAAAATTGCAACTGATTATTAAATATGCAATAATTATTTTGTTAGGGTGTCATGGTGGCACAATACTTATCACTGCCAATTCATCAATCCAGAATTTTAGGTTTAAATCCCACACCTGTTCATCACCCATGAGTTTGCACATTTCTCTGCATCTGACCGAGTTTTCTTCCAGGTACTCTGGTTTTCAACCCACATCCTCAGAGATGATCAAATTAGATTAACTAGAAACTCTAAATGTCCGTGTATGCTTTGTGCGGCTGCATAGAAAATTTTGTCGGGAGTCATGTTGCGCGGAATTTTGTGTGTGCACAGTCCAGTGCACACTTGTCAACATATGCCACACAACAACAGCATGGACTCATTTTAAGAGAAGCTGCACACAGTGCTATGCACATACAGTATAATCGTACTACAAACAGAACAGGGTACGCTGCATCTTTCCATGTCTACGCCCATTCAGTTTTGCAGTATAAATTTCATTTTAATTTGCTGTGTATGAGTGTTAGTGGGGGTATGTGCATGAGATGGTGGCCACTATCACGAACGGGTCCTGTCCAGAGTGGGTTGCTGTCCTGCACCCAGTGTGGCCAGAATAGGTTACACTCCCCCACCATGAATTGGACTTATAAGAATGTATATATGTATTTGCTTTTACAATGAGCAAAATGATTCTTGTAAAGGCACTTCATAAAGTTCATAATAAAATAAATAAGGATCTACTTAGAATTCAATTTAATTGTGCTTATCATTTAGCATATTTTCTTCCTGTAGGTGCCGTCTGTCTTTGTCAGTATAAAATGCCATATAAAAATGCATGATGATCACAAGTAAGAAGAAGAATTAGCAAGAATAATCACAGATTTGCACAACACACTGCAAATATTAACATCTAATTTCAATGACAAATTCACAAAATAGGAACTTTTACAATACTTCTTTTTATCATGAAGCATGTTTCATAAAAACAGAAATACATGAATAAACTGTAGATTTTTCTTGGCAAGCAAAGCTAAAATATTTTACATGTATATTGAGACAGCACAAAGATGTTTAGGAATAACAGAATATGAAAGGTGTCTCTTTCTGCAAGTGAGCATTCATAACCCATGAAAGATCAGCATGTGGCTTTAAATATTACCATATGTAGCCCTAATCAATAAACCGACTGACAAATAACTAATAAGTATGCTAAAATAAAGTGCAGTAGTGTTGCCTCCAGTGCTCAAAATCAATAGAAGACATTTCACTTGTCGAGTCACTGCAAGCTCTGATGTGACATTCCCTCTGCACTGAAACAAAAATATCAATATATTTAGTAGCTGTATTTATATGTCCAGTGATATTATTAAACATGTCGCTTTATACATGTAGGGAAATAGAAGGGCTGCTTGGATAGATAGAATTTTAAGTACTCAATGTGTTTGCATTTGACACCTTCCTCCCTCATCCCACATGGAATTAATTTAGGTTACTATACGTAATACTTCACTGCTGTGTAGCAATGACTGGGGTTTTCTTGCCTCTTGTTTTAGAAGATACCCAATTCAGGGTAATTTAGAAAATAATAATACCAGGACTGAGAAGTCAATCACCTCTTTTCATTTGTTCTTGCTATTTTAAATTTCACTTCCTACTGTGTAAGGTTTTTCAATGCTGAATGACCAAATCAAAAATTGTCACTTTCATTTTTTTAACTACAGAAGACTTGTCAGATGTTTCTACTTTTTCTTTATTAGGTCCAGCAAGTAAAACAATTATGTAGGTGAAAATATTACTTGATAAATCTCTTCTTTCAAAAACATGTAATTTTTACAAATTGGAAATAAAAACTTTATTAATAACTGAAATTAAGTGTGAATGTCGATTTAGTTAATATTTTCAAAATCAAATACAGATATGCACCACATAATATGTGTTCAGGCAATGTCCGACTGCATATACTTTCTTGGTCCCATAATGTTTGGAAATCCTGGTTGGGGAACAGGATGTAGCATACGTAATCTGACGTAGTAAACGCAACAGCTTCCCATGCGCAAAATGTGAATCTCAACTCTCTTGTATACAAAGCGATTGCAAGGCCAGTACTGTAATGTACTTGCTATCATTATTTTAATGTGAACTTTTATTTTAAAAGTATGGTTTGACACATGAGCAGCAGCACCCAATCTCATGTATCATGCATCTCTGGATCGTTGTAGCGTTATCTCTGTATATTTAGTCAAATCAGCTAAACTACAGTATCTCATAAAGCTTTGCTGAGTACTGTATATGTATATAATATGGTGTTCGCACACTGTCCAAATCACATAACATCATATTTCTCAGAATGTATTGTGAACATTAAGCAGTGGATACCTGTACTTGAAATGAAGAAATGTTGTTTTCTTGCCAAAGGGGCTGTATAATCATTTATTTGGGATTTTTTTTCTTAGATAAAGTACGTAGCTCTTTTCAGGGTTCAAACATTCATACACACAAAGGGCCAATAGGGAACACAACTGTTTATTCCCTACAACTAACACATCAAGCAACTGATTATAACAATCATACAAAATTTTAATTTGTAGGGTTTTTAAAAATCAGACAGTCCATTAGAACACATGCTGTATATTTATGAAAGGGTACATTTTCTTTCCAGAAGGAGCACTGCATGATAAATTTAAAATGCATATTCTCTTTGGGATACCTTTGAGGGGTAGACAATGCGGATGCTGATTATCACGAATGCCATGCAGACATGCGGACAAGATTGTGGTGTCTTATAATCCATAATGCAAAACATGGACATGGAGCTGGTATTTCAGAAAACAAAGACTAAAGCTGTTTCAGGTTTTCTTTGCATACATTCAATATGATCTAAACAAGATGAGACCATTATTTATTTGTTTTATACTAAAGTATACACAGGCAGAAATGCGTTTACAGATATTTGTTTGTTAAAGGATGCAAAACCTATTAACAGTTTGCATTGATTGTACATTCAGTGGCTGTAGCATACGAAAAGCACAAAAATAAATAACTAAATGGCTAAATACTGTACTTCCCTTTATTTTCTGATGGACAAAAGTTGAAACAGTGAATTACGTCTTGTGAACATTTTACTCCACAAAAGAATATAGAAAATATACTGAGCCAAAGGGTTTATTCCAGAGTTGCTTTCTTATATGATTACATGCGTGAGGTGTCAACCCTTAAAAACATCGGCTTCCTGTCTTTCAGCCTCACTACAACTCAAGCTGCATACACAGTCTCTGGGTTCCTAGAGTATTTTCTGTACTACACTTTTCAAATTAATTTATTTAATTTTTTTCTTCTAATTTTTTTTTGTGAGTCCAACAGTTTTTATAAATAAAGATAATACACCCAATACAGCAGATTCACAATGATGAACGAGAGTGGGAACGACAGTCTTGAATAATTATCTATGTAATGTGGGTTTTCAACTTGACAGCAGTTTAAAAAGCAGACCACTTTCTTTAGGAGGTAAGAAACCTTAGCACACTGGTCCTCTTGTTCTTTACGTTCCCCTTCTGGTTCACTTTCAGTGGGAGGGCATTTACTTAAACTGGAGTCATCATCTTGGGGTTTGGGGCATTGGGAGTTTCTTGTAATTGTTGTCACTGCTCCATTCATCTCATCCTCAATTCTCTGCAATTCATGTCCATACTATTGTGTGAAAGAAAGACAGAGAGAGAAGAGGGAGCACAATTAAACTTCTCTGATTAGAGCTATACACTATAAGCAAATCAATAAGATTATGGCCATTATTTAAACAATGCTTTCATTCTTCATACTTCTGTATGGTGGATATCTTAAGTACATTACTTTACCGGGACCAGATTAGGTTGAGGTGGGTTTATAATGGGGGTTCTCCTACAACACAGCCTAGGTACTGGGGTTCAATATGAATATACTTAGTAACCTGGCCCAGTATTGGAATGAGGGTTTGTCCCAAAGTATGCCCTGTGCAAAGTTAGCACCAGCCTAGTGCCCAATGCTACTGGGATAAGATCTGAAATTGGAAATAAAATTGGTCTGAATAGCTGGTCTAAGGCAAAGTTCTTTATTATGCCCTTTTTCCCCTTAGCCACAAGCCCCCAATCTCCTTGTTATTAATGAGATGACTGGACTCTGTTCATTGCTTTTTATTTCTTGGAAGTCAATGTAAAATATAAATGAAAAAAAAATAGAAATAAAGCTAATGCCCATTTTAGGAGTATTGTGTACATAAGAGAAACATGAGATACAAGTCTATCACAAGGTGCAGATTAAAAGACCATGACAGCTTAGCATCACCACTCAGGGCCTGCATCACCAGGCTATTGAAGCGGAGAGATCCTGTAGGAAAATATTTGTGCATTTCCAGTGGAGTCATGACACATTCCCTCTTCTGCCAGGCCATTATGCTTTTAGCTATCTATGCCAGTGATACTAAAATCTTGGCAGCCATTTGCAGATTACACAAAGGATCTAAAAATGCGACTGTTCATGGCCACAAAGTAAAGAAATGCACTGTATCAGTCCATTACAGTGTGGATACTAATTTTGGGTTAATTTAGAGTGAGCAGCCAAGCTAATCTATAAAATGTGGGGAGACACAAGAAAACTAATGTGGATATAGAGGCAAAGGGGCAAATTGCACACATACAGTGTCCTGTCCAGCTCTATTCAACTTAGAGCTTTAGGAGTGCAAGTTACAGTGTCTAACTACAAGAACACGGTCACCAAATGTTAACAAAGCACAGCAATAGTTAACCCTGAAAAGATTGTGATTCCATGGCTGCTAGCAATGATATCTGTATTCTGTGGCAAGCCTACTTAACATTCAGTGATATCTCAAAATTAATTACAGGTATCATAAAATGCAATTCACCTTTTAAGATATCTAAAACATGTTCCCAGATATCTCAAAATATGTTGTTATATATAAAAAAAATGTCTGCAATACAAAATCAAATTCATTATGTTAAAATGATATCTTAAAATTCACCTTGCCTATATTTTCAGGTATGTGAAATTCAATTCACGATATCTTAGAGTCACATTCTGTACAATTTCCAACTCTTTCAGCAGAACATCCTGTCTATTTTAACATATCTTCAAATTTATTTCAGATATTTTAAAATGGGGAGGAAAGTATTTTGATGTATCACAAAACATATTTGAGATATCTAGAAATGCACTGTTAAGATATCTTGAAATAAGTTCATACCTTTTTAAAGATAGAAACGTATTTCAACCATCACAATGTCTTTGGGTCAAATTTTACCCATTTTTGAGTTTGAAATTAGTAAAAGCACCTTAAATGCACAAAATTAAAGGTAACGTTTTTAATATCAAGAAGTTAAATTTTGTTTTCCTTATTGTAAGATTTATTAACTTATTAAGAAATTTGTATTAATGATTATTGAGCTTATTTTAAGCAGTCTTGTCAAGTAAATCTTGCTTACCCCATTAGCAGATTTCGTGGGTAAATAAGAGCAAAACAACTATTTTATTTAGCAAGAATATAGCAGTAAATTCAACAAATCTTACAAAAAGGAAAACACGACTTAATAGCTTGGTAATAAAACGTTTACAATGAAATGAGGCTTAATTTTTTGCAGTTTTCAGGATTAAACCTTATACTTTTCCTACATTAACAAAAAGTAAAAAATGTTTAAAAATCCCATAATTTGTGCAGCTTCTTAAAATGTTTACCTTGCCATGTCTGTTGGATCAGTTCTGACCCACCATTGACTTTAATGAATTTTCTGCTGCATTTAAGGTAATTATTTTATTCACTACCCATAAACGCATCCTAACAGTAATCATTTCAGGTCACATATGTGAAGGACTGTAGTAAAGTGACCTAACATTGCAAAAAGCAAAAAAGTTCCCAATTGTCACTTTTATGTACAGCTCCTACACCTTTTAAGCACTGTTGTGTCCTTTGGGTAACTTTTTTATCATTTATCATGGATTGTCCTCTGGATTTAAGCTGCATAAAAACTGTTCTGAAGATTAGGATCATTAGTACTACAGGTTAAGGCAGTAGGTAGGTAGGTATGGGGTAAACTATTTGATGCTGAGAGCACTTAAAAGGGGGCGTTGATAAAGAACCTGAGGGCACAGCATTGAGTCAGCACTTGAAGGCATTGTAAGGGTTAAATATCTGAAATGGAGCAGAGTCCCATTTTATAACACCATGAAATGAATTTGAGATATTTAAAAAGATATCAACAGGCCAAATGTTTTATAAATAAGCTGGCATGTACTGGAGATTGTATTCTGCACAGAGCTATGACAATTGATATTCTTATCTCATTGTCAAAACAACTGGAAGAAAAGGATTGTTGCCTTGTGTTACACTTTTACTCATCAGTAGTCAGTGTTACAAGACATATATGAGTTATTCTGTATCAGCATTTTTCATCTAAATAACTGAATTTTGTTTTTACCCCACATTGTATAAGATTTATGGTATTAGTGCAGTAAGATAAGTTTCTAGCTTTCTATGCTTTGTGCAGCTCTGTTGGCTTATTAAAATGTGCACTAAGCTATACAGCTAGAATTCATGACTGTACCGTAGGTCAGAATCACAGATATGGAGATTGAAGCAGGGAGCAAAGATGTGAGGGATTTCAAAATGCAGCAGATGGCATCCTGGTAACGTTGCAGCGGATAGCTTTAAACTGTAATTCATTTTATTCCTGTGAGTACAGAAAGAAGAGGGTGCCTGAATAATCAACTAATCATACACTGTACATAAGAGATTGTGAAAGTGCACCAGCTATATACTGATAAATCTACTTTCAGGATAAAGGGCTTTCAGATTGTTTTGTCAGCTATTTTGTTATATACATTTCCTAATCCTAATTAAAATATAGTTGTGCTAAAGTATACAAATATCCCAAAAGCAGGCTGAACTGGCTGTGACATTTTAAAGTACTGGTGAAGCAGATAACACACTTAACTACTTTAATAGCAAATTAGCACTTCAACATCACTCTCCGCCAAAACTAATTTCATTAAAGGTACAAAATTATAGCATATTTTATTTATCCAAGCACAAATTTTACACAGTTATTGAATGAAACAAATAGCAAAACCCCCAAAAGACCTGTTTACACAGGTTGTTGTCCTGTTTACCATCCCCACTCCAAAGTGCTCTCTTGCATCCCAAAACTCATTATCTCTGTGTTTGTGGCCTCTCTTCATCCTGTCATGCAGGTTCAGTATGCCTATAAAATCTACTAGAGGGGCACTTCCTGGTTAAGCCCCCAATTTACCTCTGGACCAGGTGTGGCCCTCCATGGCTACAGGCCCGGCAAACACAGATTCAAGAGTAAAGGGCCAGATCTCCAAGTATGTGTTATACCGGGCATTTGTGCCATTTGTGCTGTCACCTATTACCCAATAAGAAAGGTGATTCTCTGCTAGCTCTCCATGGCCCCCTCTGTGTTTGTCCTCTTTGACACATTACAATCAGGAATTAAAATGGATTTTTATTTGGATTTTATGTAATAGACATAACAATATAGTCCATATTGTTGAAGTGGAATGAAAATAAAATATCTTGTAGCACTTTCAGATTACATTGTTTCTATGAAAATATGCTATAGAAATACAGTAAATGTTATTGTTGTTTTAGTTACTATTTGTATTTAGTTTGTCTGTTTCCTTTCTCCCCACTTGTCTGTCTGTTGAAGTCACTAAGTAAGACACGTGGAGGATGCTTTAGTGACACAGGTGTTCTTACCATGTGCGTACACACCCAGTTCTGCGACATTACATGCCTTATTTTGTAGTGAGAAAAAAAAAAGAGACTCTGCAAGTTTTCATAATATGTTTAAATGCATACCTCTATTAGTTGGATGATCCAAGGCAGCATTTAATTAAAACTTATAATTGTAGGGTTCATTTTTTTGGGGGTTTTGTCCATCTTATATTTGTTTTCCTTTTGTTTTGATGATACTCATTTTTAATTTGGAATTTTCCCTTTTGATCTAGTTTTGGGGATGCAGTTCTTAATGCTGCTACCTCATATCTTCAGAACCCTGAGTTTGAATCCTGGACCGCTCTCTTTCTGTGTGGAATCCTCCATGTGCGCATGTGTTTGGAAGTGTAGTACACTGAAGGTCACACCTGAGTGAAACAGAGAGCTCAGTTGATATCATCAGGCAGTCCTTGCACAGGTGAGGATAAGAGTTCTCTTATTGATCATGGCAGAGGAGGAGCTGCTTCTGAGGGCTTTTGAAGTCCAGATGGCGCAGGATGTCAGTTGACCACCAGCAGTTACCACAGTGTAAAATGTGCAGCCCAGGATGGGTTGTGGTATAATTCCATGACAAAACATTTGCCGTAGTCAGCAGGATTTGCACTGTGGATCAATGAAGTGTAGTAATGCAGAAGGTTGGGGCTGAGTGAGAGAGCAAGTTCATTTGAGGGCATGCTCTGCTTGTGATGCTTACTGCGTGCAGCGTAGTCCCTGTGCTACCAAGGATAAGAGATCTCTTATTAGTTTTGATGTAAAAGACCTGATTCTGAATGTCCTTGTCATCTAGACATCATGAGTTTGCAGCTGAAAACCAGCAGTTAGCATAGTGCAAAATGTGCAACCCGGGATGGATTGTGGTGTGATTCCATGAAAAATGGAATTTACTCACATCTCAAAGATGTGTGAGACAGGTTAACTGGCAACTGTAACTTTGCTGTGCAGAAGTGTGTATTAGTGTGTCCTGCAACACACTACTTGCCAGTTCTTTTTTTTTCTAACTTTTCTTTGCATTTTAAACTGGATTAAGTGGGCTAAATCATGGGTAGATAGATGGCTATACTTTTTTTTTATCAACAACTTGTTTTTTTATTAACTCTAAGTTTAATTGGTATTCAGTGACCACTCAAGCATGAAATAAAATAAGCAATCTAACATCCCTAAAAAGATATCATATTATATTTTTTATAAGATTTTCAAAAATCCATTGGGGTGAAAGCAGTTAGTACAGCACACAGGGGATACTCCTCATGAGGTATTGTGGGAAATCAAGCTCAGTGTTGGAAACTCTGGGCACCTCAAGACCCCAACCAGAGCAGAGCATCAAAATGCCAAAGCCTTAACATCAAAGTGGAGGAATTGCACAGGTTTGATGAGGATGTTGATGGAAGTTTGAATTTTACAGCAAAATGGGTTGGTGGACAAGACTTGTAAAATTATGGCAGCAATTGTTGTGAGTTTAATAATGAAAATGTTTGAAACAGAGGAGGAACAGAGTATGTGGACTTCCTATTTAATGAATGCATGGCAAAAGAAATTAAGCAGTTAAAGATGGAAACATTTAAATGTCAATACACAGCATCTGCTAAGGAGGAACGTGTCTTGGCAGACCTTCAGAAATTCTTAAAGAAGAAGCTCTTTAAATTCAGAAGGCCACAATGGCACATAGAACAAAAAGACATATAAAGGGCAAAAACCTGGGCAGCCTTTACTGCAAACCCCATTGACTTTACCAAAAAATATTTAGGGCAAAGTCGCCACTAGTTATGCTTGAAGGATGTTGGCGAATACTTCAATATTGCCTACAGTCAGACCTTAGTCAGCTTGTTAGCTTTTACCTATGAGTTCAACTTCTAAGACCACTGAAGGCTGTAAGAACAGCTAAAGGTGGCTCAGTCCAGGGGCCAAATGGAGTATCCCTATAAAACATATAACAGGTGCCATAAGCGTTTACAAAGGCTGTGGAGGATATTGAAGCATTTTAAAGGTTCTCTGATATAGCAGTGGATGTTTGCTGATGGGGCATGGATTTCTAAGGATGAAAACCCAAAAGGCATTAAGCTTGACTATCTCATTGTGTCAAGAGGAAGATATTCTTTAGCATCATTATCAAGTCTTGAAGAACAAGTACATTGACATCTCAGTACAAAAGGGTTGTATGACATAAAACACACAATTCATTCAAAATTGAGGGAAACTAGATATGGCAGTGTTGTGATTAGACCTCACCAGTGCTTATGGATCTATACCCCAAAGATTAATCTTTTCTCTCAGATAAGATCAGGGACCTCATACTGTGTTATTACAAATTTACTCTTGAGAGAAACCTCAAAAGTGATTTACATCACACTGTTATAGGCTTGATAAGGGAATTATCACTGGAAGAACCATTTCAGTTGACCATTTTCATATTAACAATGGGCGTACTCATCAAATCAGCTATGGTGACATGCAGACAGGTCCCCATGACCATTTCTGATACTCATCAGAACCTGCCAGGCAGTTTATGGATAATTGGAAAGTAACAACTATGCCAGTAAATAATTCCACTAGGCCTTCAAGGAACTAATTGGATGGACAAAGGTAAAATAGTGTTTTCAAACTAGACAAACTGACATCTTTAGTATTTAGGAAAAGGATGGTGCCCAACTAGTTCCACTTCTCTTTTAGAAATGCCCTAATTCCAACCACTTCTGAAAAGCCAGTGGAAAGCCCTGGGGACGACCTTTGCTGTTATTTTAAGGAACATACAGTGTATATTTATTACTTTCTTGTCCAGTATACTGTATTTCAAAGTAGAAAATATGATTACATTAAGTCTTAACATTTTAGAAATGCCACTGTGCTCACCGATATAATTTTAGCTGCATCAGGATGATGAAGGGTACAGAAGTGTGCAACTGCATACTCAATTAAAGCCCCAAATATAAAACTGAAGCAAATTCCCAAATACACATCAATAGCCTTGATGAAGCAGTTAGCATTTGGAAGCGAGGTCCTGGCTCCCATCATCAGAGTTGTCATTGTCAAAACTGTGGTGACACCTATAAACAAAATGGTGTTTTTTTATTATCAAGGCTATAATAACATACTGTATAAATGTAAAAATGCTTAGTCATAATAACAATAACATGCTGCTGAAAAGGTCCCTGATTTATTGAGGCAGTCACCTTCAAAATAATACCAACAACTATTTTTACTGAAATTGTTTACTGTTTTAAATTCTGTTTATCTTACGTTGGTGATATAACACTCTCATATTTTTGATAGAAAAATCAGCTCTTTCTCCCTGCTTAATATTATTCTTTTATTAAGACAATGGCTGTACTTTGAGGTGTAAGTTAGAATATAATATTTTAAGTTTAGAAGAATACATACCTATGCATATTCGGGCTGGAACTGAAGACTGGCTAATCCAGAAAGACACCCAAGAAAGTACAACAAGCAGACTTGATGGAACATATGTCTCAAGTATAAAATACAAAATGTTCCTTTTCAGCTCAAAATGAAATATTAATTTTGGGTACTGGCCTGAAAAGGAACACAAAATCCTGTTAATTGCAATTAATATCACTCAGAAAGGCAGATCTTTGGAAAAAGAAACATGTTGGTGTTTTCATTTACTGCACATATAAGGAAATTATGTGACCACAAATCCCAGTAGTAATGTTATATTATATGAGGGAGGTTTTCTAAAAGCTGCTTTGTAATTGTTTTTTTAAGAACATAGCCTGTTTTTTAAGTGTTTTATTATTTTTTATTATAATGTTTGTGGAAAGTCTCCAGGAAATCCACACTCACTGTTCCCCAAGGAGAAAAGAAACAAGCTGTAAATTTGGCAATTAAACAAGTAGGGTAACCAAGGATGTTGGAAGCAAAGAATTTGTTAACATTACCTGTTTAACTTATCAGAATACAGTCAGCATCATGGAAGGAAAACAAAGCATACAAAGAATTGATTTGATTAGATATACTATATGAACTCCCCAGGGGAAATTGTCATTTCTCATGACATTTGAGGGTCAGAACGCAGGGTCAGCCCTTGTACAGTGCCTCTGGAGCAATTTCCAGGTTAAGAGCCTTACTCAAAGACGCAACGGAATAGGATTTCTTCTGGCATTAACGGCAACCTTCCAGATACGTATCAGCACAGATAATATCACAAGTATCTAGGGCATCTGGCTTTACTCTGCCAACCTAACAGAGGTTCTTTCTCAGATGTTTCTGCACCGAGTTAAACATGTTTGTGCATCAAGTAAGTACACTTGGGACCTTGAAGGTTTGCTAGACTCATTTTACTGCTATATATTGAAATGGCATTTTGACAATATGATATATCTAATTTCCTTCATTTACATTGTCTTTTTTGATGTACTGTTAATTTAATTTCTTGTCTTAATTATTTTTACAGACAGTAATTTGCCTTCTTATTGCAGTGTGAGTTGCTTTGTAAAGTTTTCAGAGTTAAAATTGGCTCATATATTAATGACTAGTTTATTGATTGTTTGATCTCCATGACTGCAGAAACAATCAGCAACTCTATAAAAACAAGCACACCACTGCTTTGAAATCACTTTAAATACTAATGCTATGAATCTCAAGTACATATTTAAATTATTAAAAAGGAATTATTTGAAAAATCAATGAAAACTAAAAAGTTTGCTTATGTATGTAAGATATTGGTCTACATTCTTTCTTAAAATAAATCAAACAGGAGCTACTGCCAATGCTTTGTTACATTTCAGTCACCATTGCCCATAAGTCAATTCAATCTTTATTTTATAGAGCACATTTCACAGTCTGTGCTGAAAGTGCTTTACAAAGCAATTCAGGGTACAGTACAGAAGATAATTGATTTGCTGCTCCTGGGACATGCAAGCTTTTATGGATTATAGATTCTCTGAATTACATGATGAATGCCATTAAAGAATGCAACCAGCACTAATCTATAAAAATGCTAATGTTAAAACTTGCTGTACCCAAAGATGCATCACAGTGCTGGGGATAACACATGTCTTATTAAAAAATGTATACAGTTGTGCCTAACTAGCATTGAGTATTCTCGATTGTCATTGTAGCAATTTTACCTCTGGCTTGTGGCTCTTTTATTTATGTTTAATCAGCCAAAGTAGGTCAAAGGAAATAAAAAGATCCCGAGACACAACAAGCGTGGGAGTTTATGATCGAGGAATGCTAGTGTGTTGGAGCTGCCCTTAACATGGAACATTTGCTGCATGAAAAGCTTTGTGTATTTCTATGGAGAACGTCAAGTTTATTTTCTTACAGTGAATATTTGGCTGTTCAAACCAGATGGAGTGTGTAAGGGTGCAGAAGGACTCAAACTAAGGTAAATAGGGTTAGGTTTGCATTGCATTGTATGCTATCATGGTTAGTAATGAGTGCAGTACAAGCAGCCAATTTGTAGCCTCTGTTACATGATATTCAAAAAGAAAGGGGAAAGATGGTAATTTACACAATTCTTGCCTGCAATAAGGAGAAGAAACTAAGTTCAACAAAAACTAAAAGAGATATTTATTGCAGGAAAATTGAAAACAAGGGTCTCATGCATTAACTAAAGCATTTTTTATACCTTTTTGTCTTTTATTATGTTGGTAAAATGCCAAACAAAGGAAACACTTGTATAAATTATTTTTACTGAGTACTGGGGCAACTCTAACTGCAAGAACATCTTCACTGTGCTTTGTCATAAATTCTACATTTTTGTAAAAGGGATGCAATTCCACTCTTCTGGCATTTGGTGTTATGATTGATAGTTCTGGCTCAGGAGGCATACCAGAACATCCCAAAGGAGCCCAATAGGGTTCAAATCTGGTAACAGAGATGGCCATGTTATAGAACTTTAATCATGTTTATAGCCTTTACAAAATAATTGATCACTAACTTTTTTATGAAGTGTTCCACTACTGCAGGAATAGGATGAATATAATCACTTAGAATAGCTTCATATTTATTGGTATTTAACTTATGACAGCTTCACACTGCAGGTCTCAACATGACTTTGAGTTGGAGTGCATTTCAAACTTAATGGCTGCAGTTGCTGAATATTATTGTCTTTGAGGGTATCAGATTATATGAATAGTACTCACAGGGGTTGACTGATTACATGACTCACTCATGACTTCTCATCACTGGCCCAAATCCTGTATTGAACAGCAAAAGTACTGTGATGTTGCCTCATTTTGGAAGAAAATAAGCATGGAGCACAAAGCAGGAGCAATCAATGCAGCAGAGTGGGGGAACCGACTACATTTTGAAATTATACATAGCCAATGGTCTTCCCTCTGTGCCAAAGAGGGAATCTGTGCAAAATTGGCAGAAATAGTTTTAATAGTGTGGATTTGTATATTGGAGAAACACATTCAGCGTGATATGCTAGATTTTACTGAAAAATGTTTTCAACATATATCTTTAAAATCACAGTCAAGTAATTTACTATACTTAAAATTACGAAACACAAGTAGCTTAATTACAGTACATTGACCATACCCTAAAATACCCTACAGGTTCTGATAATAATACAGTACCTCATAAAGCTGAAAAAGGCATTTGACAATTGATCACTCAGCAGAGATGTGCTATCTTTGCTTGGGGATTACTAAAAGTGTCACTTCCTTTCCAACAGCTGTACTCCCTAAGATGACATGGCAGGGATGTACAGTTTGGCGATGGGAAGTTCAAGTTATAGTTTCTACCAGTTTAGAACATAAGAATAATCTAGATGAGAACAGGCCATTCAACCCTAACCAAGCTCACAAGTCGTATCCACTTAATTCTTCTAAAAAACATCAAGTCTTGTTCTGAAATTCCCTAAAGTTTTATTGTCTATCACACACGCATGGTAGCTTTTCCAACTGTCTTTGGTAATCTGTGTAAATAAAAACTTCCTAATGTTTGTGCGAAATTTACCCTAACAAGTTTCCAGTTCTGTCTCTGTGTTCTTGATGAACTAATTTTAAAATAGCAGTCTCAATGCACTATACTCACTCCCTTCATAATTTTAAACACTTGAGTTATGTCACCTCTTGATCTTCTTTTGCTTAAACTGAAAGGGCTCAGATCTTTAAATCTATCTATCTATTCATCCCCTGTAGCCCTGGAATGAGCCTAGTCGCTCTTCTCTGGGCCTTTTCTAATGCTGCTATGTCCTTTTATAGCCTGGAGACCAAAACTGCACACAATACTCCAAATGATGCCTCACCTGAGCAAAACCTTGAGCAAAAACCTCCTTGGACTCGTAATCTGCACATTGTGCTACATAACTTAACATTCTATTTTCCTTCTTAAAGGCTTCTGAACACTGTCAGGAAGTTGATAGCTTAGAGTCCACTATGACTTCTAAGTCCTTCGCATAAGTTGTACTCTCCATTTTCCGACCGCCCATTGTATATTCAAACCTAACATTTTTACTTCCTATGTGTAATACTTTACCATTTACTGACATTAAATTTCATCTGCCACAAATCTGCCCAAGCTTGTATACTGTCCAAGTCCTTATATAATGTTTTAATTGACTCTAAATTATCTGCCAATCCACCTATCTTGTTATCATCTGCAAACGTAACCAGCTTGTTAGTTATATTCATATCTAAATCAATTATATATATTAAAAATAGCAGTGGCCCTAGCACTGACCCTGTGGAACACCACTCTTAACATCAGTCAATTCTGATAAGGTTTCTCACACCATAACACTCTACTTCTGGTGTATGAGCCAATTCTGCACCCATCTACAAACATCAACCTCAACTCCCACTTCTTTTAGTTTGATGCCCAACCTCTCATGTGGCACCTTATTAAATGTTTTCTGAAAGTCAAGATAAATAATATCATATACTCCACTTTGATCATATCCTTTGTTGCTTCCTCACAGAATTCCAGCATGTTAGTAAAACATGACCTCCCTCTTCTGAACCCTTGCTTATTGTTCAGAAAAATTCCTGAAACATAAATACAGAACTCACTCCGCAGTGCCACTCTTACTGTTGGGAGTGATGTGGGTATACACTGCACCACAGAACATCACACTATATATATATTAGCCAGGGCTACTACCAAAACTGGTAATGACTGAGTAAAGATCCTGTACAGTCTTAGAAAAGATTCTGGACACAATATACAGCACACTGCTCAATTATACAAGGACTCCCTGGTACCTTTGCTTGAAGTGAGTGTGTATGTGCTGCTTCTAATTCCCCACATGGCCAAAGATGATTCAAAATATACACAAGCCAACTTGTTATTGCTGTAGTATTAATCATGCCTTTCAGTTTGCTGGATTGTCCAAAGGTCTTGATATGTGAATAAAATAACTAGAGTACTACAAAGAACAAGAGTCAAAGGATACATGGGCAGAGACCCTGAGTTGACTCTGTGGCATTGATTGAAGTTACCTCAGCAGCTGGCTTATTTTTGTTGCTTCAATTATTGAAATGCCAAATGTTTCTTCTTCATTTATGTACAAAGAGATGAGTTCAGAGAAAAGAGGTTCTTGATCCTGAAATCCATGGATTGACATAAATTTGCAGAACTGTATCTCTTAGTCTTGCATGGCTGAATCAGGGTTTTATTAATAAGCAAGCAATCACTCCTGAGCATCTGAGAAATTCACTCAACAAACACGCTGTAAATTAAAAAAGGATCTTTGTGTTATGCATTACTGTAGGTATGAAATTCAAGGCATTTCTGTTAAAAATGTCTAATGATTTAACTAACCACTAAGAAGTTCAAACTTCTTTTGTTAATTTAAAGCAACAACTAATATTACAGGGAACAAAAAAGTGGCAGTAAGTTGTTTAGTTTTATATTTAATGGAATGGAAAGATAGCTGGTCTAAAATCTGCAGGCCCTTTTAATATTCTGTCAACCCTATCAGAAATCTCAGCTTTTTGTATGTTATGAATAAATCAAAATAGGCACCCTGTTTAATCTGTCTTATATACACAAGGAAACAATTGTCAACAATGAAATATTCATTACCCAATATGAAAGCATCTATGTGAAACTATCAATTCATACTTCAGACTGTTCATTTTCTTAGTAGTCTGTGCTAGAAGCATGGCAAACATCTGCATTGTACTTTGTAGTTTCAAATCTACCTCTATCTAGTCCTCATCGGCTCTTTTGTTCTTTTGTATTTTGCAGGGTTGGATTGTGTTATAGGGTGGTAGGGTGGGGGGTGTGCACCAAGCATGAGGTTTCATTTTATTGTAATTTCAGTCAGTGCACCAATGGCTCATGTTCCTCTTTAAAGTGTGTGTTTTGTATTTCAATAAAATTTGATTAAAAATGTATTTACTGTTGGGAAAAACTAAAAATAAATGTAACAGACATCAAAGAACTGAAACAGATAATCTATAAAAAAAGTTGCATTTGTGTTATTTGAGATTTTTTTTGTTGCTGTTGTTGTGCTATATATGCAAATCTGACATTTCTTATTTTGGAATTAAACCAAATGTGTCACTACCACTCAATGTGTTAACAGTTAATTTTGGGACAAAGGCTTTATAAATCTGCTTAGTCAATTTCAACATCACAGGAGCTTTACAGTAATTACTAACTCACCCAGAGCTGACTTAGAGCTGAAGCCTAACCTGAATGAATTTTATTAGGAATGTTGGAGGAAAGCAGCATACTTGGAGAAAATCCAAGCTGACATTGACAGAACCACTCTGACAGTGGGATTTGAACCCATTCTCCTGGAAATGCAAGTGTTAACCTATTGTGGTTTCATCACCAGATGTAGAGGGGGTAACATGAGTGATACAGTCTGCTGAAATATACATTTTTATACAACTCAGATCTACAGAAACCATTCATGGCATGACATGTTCTTATTAAAGCTTCTAGTATATCAGTCTATACGTAAAATAACATTTCATATAATAATATGTATTAAACAATGAATCAGTTGTAATCAGTCAAATCAGACTCAGTCACTTGAAAAGCACGGATGGCTTAATAGTTACTCTTTTGACTTCTGACAGTCCTCTTGTTTCCTATGAGATGTTTATGACTTCTCCCTCTCTTTACAGCAGACTTAGCCAGTTTGTTTACCCTGTCACACACGTGCGCAAGGGAGGCAGCTAAAGGGCCTGAATGAGAGTAATTCCATGCCAGACTAGGGGGTGGTGGAGTGCACTATCTTTTTCTCTTGCTTCTCTGCAGACCAGTTATAGCAAATTCTGCCTGGCCCCGATGCCATCACTTACAGCCCCAGTCCCAATGATGACGTCACTTCCGGCACCGGCCTCTGACACCACTTCCGTTTGCAGCCCCAATGATGACATCACTTCTACAATTCTCCTTTATAGCTGCCATCTTTGTGCCAGAGAATCAGTTCTGTCTTGGACTCAAACCTGTATGCACTGTACATCCTTTAAAACTAATTTTGCAGCCAGGAAATAATATACGGGTGGCTGCTCCAAACCTTTTTCATGTCCCCAGTCTATTCTTGTGACACACCTCTTGCATCATGTGGAGGTTTTGCTAGCTTTCCAGATGTACTGTTTCTTCCTGTCTCTCCCAAAACCTTCATTCTGCACTCCCAAACCCTAAACACCTCCTACTCTATGGATGCCTTGGGTTATAAACAACTGAGGTTATGTATGGCAGTGCTGACCTCCTGACCACAAGTGTCCAGAAGTCTCTTTCATGGAGGTCTATTGTTGAATATTCAACACACTACTTAAAGTAGATTACCAACAGTTGAGTCTCTATTATAGGGACTCATTTATGTTTTTCTAGTTTCTTACATTTCCTTGTTAGTTTTTTCATGTCATGTTTTGACTCCTCTCTTTAGTTCTCATATTAAATTTTTCTCTTACTTTTTATTCATATTTTTGGTTAGCAAAAGTTTCAATTAGGTGGATTGGGTTCTTGATTATTTCAAATGTTCTGATTCACACAAGTTTAATTCCTGATCTTGGCCTGTTTTCCCAACATCCCTGCCTGCTTTTCCATTTACCTGTCTTTTACACCAGGCACTTCCGATTGGGTGTATTTCTTGGCAGCAGTAAGTAGCATTCATATGACAGAATTGCTTGTGACATAAAAAAAAAACCTTGTCCAGAGTAGAGGTCTGCACAGTTCTGTTTTTTTTATGCCATAATTTCATTCCATTCCCAGCTGTTCCTAACTAAATTCCATCACATTTCTGCCCATTTCTTCTGTGTCCACAAATTGTGCATTCCACTACTGACCACATTCCTGCTGTCCCTTTACAAGGCACAAATGCTATATGACCAATTTAAGTAGATTCTTAAAACAGCACCAATCTACATCAATCTTGTGGGGGGCGGGGGGATTGGGGACATCACAAAGATGTAAGTAAATCTATTTATGACTACAATCAGATTTATTGATAACGTTTCAAAACATAATAGAAACCTGAATATACAGTATATCCTCTTTTTATTAAGCAATGTCCTCCTTGTGAAACTTAAAAATTTGGCCTGGCTGATATAGTACTTATAAATTTGTCTTAATCGCTACTTAGACTGTTTGACATACAGTAGATCTAAATATTTTTATTGATTTTAATTTGAAGCAAATATCACTCCATAAAATCAAGTTAAACTTAACAAACCAAAATTCAGCCCTCACCCAAAGAGAAAGAGAGGAGAGACAACAACCAGAGCAAACCTTTAAAAGCAGCAAGGAAGGAAGAATATCCTTCCCTGATACAGAAGCTCATTCTAAAATGTTATTGATTAGATCCTGCCATATTTTGAAAAAAATTTAGAACAGATCCTCTAAGTAAAAATTTGTTTTTTTCCAAATTTCACATAGTGTAGAAAATCTGTTACCCACTTAAAAGAGATGGGATTCATCCAGTTGATCAAGATAAGTGTGCTAGTAGTGAGGTAAAGGCAATTAGAGTTTGCTTGTTCTTCTCAGCTTTAAGCCTGGAAATGCACCAAACACAACTGTTAATGGGTTCAGAGTGATTGTGACACCAAGTTTGTCTGATAGGCATTCGAAGATTTTTATCCAAAATTATGTTAATTTTGCACATGCCGAAAACATGTGGCTCAGTGAAGCTGCAGCTCGATTGCAATGTTCACAGGTTTAATCTTGTCCTGGATAAATTTTAGACCATTTTAAATTAGATGAATGTGCTCTATAAAAGACTTTAAATTGAATGATTGAATGTTTTGCACATATGGAGCTAGAGTGCATTCTATGCATGACTGCCTTCCACTTCTTTTCTTAAATATTAAGATGAAAGATTTTTTCCCTATTGTAGGAAGGTATTTTAAAATGTTTTTATATATTGCAGAGATGCTATCTGAGTCTTCAAGACTGATCACTATTTCTTCTGGAATAGAAATAGGTTGGATGCATGGAAAATTGGTCAGATTCCATTTAGCAAAGTTTCTAATTTGAAAGTAGTGGGACAAATTGTGCTAATGAGAAGTTAAATTTGAAGAGTAATTGTTCGTAGGATACAAAGATATTATTTATGTACAAATCTCTAAGTGTTTTAATTCTGGACATTTTGCAAACATTAAATATTGTTTATGTGTGAGAGGGTAGAAAAAGGTAAGTTGTCATGTAGAGGTGCAATAGATAAAAGCTCTTCTCTCTTAAAGTTGCATTGGTTCAATTTACTGAGTGAATGAAGGGCAACTGGATTATTAGTTTATTGACAATATTTTGTATTTACTGGGGCACAAAGCAGGGAATATAAAGTACTGCAAGATTTTATTTCTATTCAATTTGTGTTGATGTCCAGGTCTTTATAGCTTGTATACTTGCCACCCAGTAATAAAATTGAAAGTTAGGTAGTGCCATGCCCCCTTCTGCTTTAGGTTATTGTGAATGTTTTGAATTCCAAACAAATGAGGCTATGATTGAATCTAACTTGTTAAAAAATGTTTGTTAATGTACATGGGGATGATTTGAAATACATAGAAAAAGAAGCTTAGGAAAGATGTTAACCTTGACAGTATCGATTCTCATTGCTGATGTGAGATGGAGGGTAGATCATCTATTCACGTTTTGTTTAATTTTTTCTAAGCAGACTGCTTTTCCACTTTGAAGTGAGTTTATAGTGTCTAGTAATTCTGAGACTGTCAGAGGTTTATCCAGTTCTACTGCACTTAGAGTAGCTGTTGTGTGGTAACAAATCAAAAACTCATCAGATTGTGTTTTATTTTCTTAAAATTGTGTAGAAAATAAGGACTTATAGTACTCTCTAAATTTGTGAATTATATTTTTATGGTTAATGATTTTATCTCCATCTGTGCAGTGTGACAGATAGGGGGCGCTGTCGTCCCCTTGAACCCTCAGATCAGATGCCAGACACCAGATAAAAGTCCAACAATTCGTTTTATTTAGACAATAATGTGCACAAAGCACCCTAAACTCCACAATACTCATAAACAATAAATCTCCAATAATCAATAATACATATCCTCCACTCCCAGACACGTTGTCACCCTGCCACCCGACTCAGCTCGTCCATCTGGGATCTCTCACAATCTTTTATATTCCCTGACCCGGAAGTGCTTCCGATCCCCTCAGTCCATGTGATTCTTATCACTTCCGGGTCAGATTAAAACTCCTTTTCTTCAACCCGGAAGTACATCATTTCCTCTGTCCACGTGACTGGGACATACTTCCGGGCTGTAGGGCAAATAGTCCTTGATCCTTCCTGCAGCATCCTCTGGTGGCCCCCATGGTATCCAGCAGGGCTGTGAAGGAAAACTCCAATGTCCATGATGCCCTACTGGAATTCGGGGCACCTCCATGCTATAGGGAGGGCTCCATCTGGCGGCCTGGGGGTATTGACCGGGATGAATGGCCGGCCATATACCACAGCAGGTAATTACTATTATTGCATTGCGGACTTCCTGCTTGTGGATTTGTTGAGTTCATAATAATGAGTTCGCAATTTAAAGATTAACTGTTCTGTTTCTTTTGTTGTCAAGAGGTTAAATGATTGCAAAACCTATCCTTTCCTATAAAGTGCCTAATTTGGAGACCTAGTACATTCTAGATATATTCTGGTAAATTCACAGATTAACTCAGACCGCTTCTTGGTTTCCAATTTATTTTTGTGAGAAGGTTATGAAATGATATGTCCTCTTAAAAATGCATTCATAGTTTCCCAGAGTATTCCTGCAAAGACCTCCGAGGATGCATTTGTCTCTAGAAAATAATCAAGTTGCTTGGATATGTATTCTGTACAGTTCTCAACAGCTAATGACAAGGGGTTAAGATGACAGATACAAGATAAGTGTGTAGGGCATAGTGATTTAAGTTCCATGATCAGAGGGGAATTAACAAAAGCATTGTACATACAAGATTTGATAATGGGCAAAAAATGATTGTCTATGAAGAAATAATAAATTCTTGATTAACAGTGATTTACTGATGAGAAGAAGGAATTGCTCTTAGGTTTGGATTTAAAAATCTCCATGTGTCTGATAAGTTATGATTCATTATTGTGTAATTATTTTTGCAGTATTAAATGTTATTACCTGCGGTGGGTTGGCGCCCTGCCCGGGATTGGTTCCTGCCTTGCGCCCTGTGTTGGCTGGGATTGGCCCCAGCAGACCCCCGTGACCCTGTGTTCGGATTAAACGGGTTGGAAAATGGATGGATGGATGGATAAATGTTATCACCACTGTAGCTGAAGACTTATCAAGGTCTGGATTTAAAACACAATTAAATTCTCTGATCAGTATAATTTTGTGAGTGGTCGCATTAGGAATAGATGCAAATATATTTTGGATGAAATCTCCATCATTCAGGTTAGGTGCATAGAGATTTTTCAAAATCACCTTAGTATTAAATAAATTTCCCATCACCATGACATATCACCCTTTAGGATCAGATACTACATATGATACTACAAATGGAATAGTTCTGTGTATTACAATTCCCACACTCCTAGTTTTTTTTGTATAGCTGGAATAAAAAATTTGGCCAATCCAGTCTCTTTGCAACTGGTTCTTACTTATTAAGTGAGTCTCCCGTAAAAATGCTATCTTGGCATTTAATCTTAGCATTTAGACCTTTTAGATGAGAGAATACTTTTTTTTTTGTTTAATTCATGATTGAGACCTTTGACATTCCAGCTCACAAAGTCCACTGTCCGGTTATAGAGACATTGCTTCTGAACTTTTGTTGATATTTTGTAATCTTAAGTTAAGTTAGTACATTGTTACATATGATTTCATGTTATTGCCAGCTGTTATGGCTGTGGAGGCTATTGTTATGTTGGCATTTAAAGTTACTGGGGTAGAAAGGATAAATAAGAAACAGCATTGCTCTCTTTCCCTCCACACTTCACTAAGTTCCCTGGAGCTCCAGATGTTCTGTAGTTGCATGAATGCTGCTTGGGTTTTCCTGATTTGTGATCTGATGTCACCGATTCTCAAGGTGTTCACTGTATCCCCTGTCTTCTCTGTGCTGTGGTGCTCTCCATGATCCAGTAAATCACCAATAAAAAGAGAAATGGCAGGAGTAGACAGCCTTGTCTGGCGCCGATTCTCACTTCGAATGCATCTGTTAGGTGTCCACAGTGGAGCACTTTGTAGTTTCAGTCCCTCATACAAGCTTCTGATTTTGGTGATGATGTTGGCCAGCATGCCATAATGTCTGAGAAACTTCCACAGGGTCTCCCTGTCCATGCTGTCAAAGGTTTTCTCAGTCAACAAAGTTGATGTACAGGGACGAGTTCTACTTTTTCGACTGCTCAATGATGATGAGCAGTGTTGCAATTTGGTCTGTGCAGGATCTATCCTTGCGAAAACCAGATTCCTGGTTTCAAAGTTGGGTGTCAACTTGGTCCCTCATCCTGTTCAAAATAACTCTGTTGAACACTTTTCCTGGTACCGACAGCAGTGTGATCCCTCCATAACTGGCGCAGTTGCTAAGGTCACCTTTCTTTGGAATCTTAATAAAGTTCCCCACTTCACAGTCTGATGGCACTTTTTCCTCTTCCCAGATCTTTTTGAAGAGTGGCAGGAGCATTTCCAATATGGTCTGAATGTCTGAATTCAGTGCCTCTGCAGGAATGTTACCTGGCTCTGCCACATATCTGTTTCTCTGTTGTTTGGTAGCCTTCCTAATTTCTTCTCTTGGTGGTATGTTGCAATCTATGGGCAGATTCACATCAGCCTCTTCGATGTCTGGTGGGTTTTATGGAGCTGGCCTAATTAAAAGTTCCTTGAAGTGTTCCACCCATCTATTCATCTGTTGCTCATCACCCCTGATCAGGCTTTCCTCTTTGTCCTTCACAAGTCTTCTAGGTTTTTAAGGATGCTGTGATGATCCTTGAGCCATTGACTTCCCATCCTATGAGAGCTCTTTGAGCTACTTTAGACAACATCAGTGCTACTCCTTGGGTGTTGGGGGTATTATCCATTTCATATCCAGAGTATAATATCATCTTTTCTGAGACTAGTTATTTCTGTCTGGACTCTGTCCATTTGGTATCATTGACTCTAATCGGTGTGAGGTTGTAGTTTTTAATTTCTGCTGCTACTTGAAAAGTCTTCCCTGTCTCATACATTGGATCTTGTGTTCCGTGTTCCAATATTGGCTGCCCAGGTCGAAAGAAGGGTTGTCAGCCTTGTGACTTCCAGAGACTTCTGGATTTCATCATAAGGCATCTTAAATCTTCTTGTTGAAGACCCAGCTCTTTCTAGGGCTGAGTCCTCTTAATCTCTTGTTGGCGTTTTTGCAGCTAGGTTTTGTTTAACTTGGTGGAGTAGCTAGCCCCATGCCCAACCCTCCTCCTTTCTCAGCCATGCTTGGGACCATCCCTCACCCACATCGACTCTTAAATTATAGTCCAGCTCTAAAAAAAATTGAGTCTTATTCCATGGGGATGCTACCTGACTATAGACCCCTAATCCATGACTTTACTCAAACATTTGCATTTTTTGGTCTTTTGTGGTATTCCTGAACCTCTGGTTTGTTTCTGGATTTTTGAGTTTTATCTAGAGATTTTCCCTATGTTTGGAATCATGTTTTTGTCAGGTTGTTTTCTGTTTTTGTCTTTTGCTTTTTAAAAATGTGTCTGTGTATCTTTTGCCTTTCCTGAATTTGACCTCCTATTTGCATTATGGGTTTTGTTTTTACACTACAGAAAGGTTATTTTACTTTTAAATATGTCTGATTCATTTTGTGCTCTTCCAGATCTGCATTCCACCTTTTATGATGTTGTTTTAGCCTTACACAAAAAGGGCTACCAAGTTTAAAGGGGATGACCTTGAGAGGAAATGTAACCAAGCAGAAAGTCGAAACTAAAGCTCAGTCTTATTGAATGTCAATACCCATATCTGTACCCAAGAATAGTAATAAAAGAAACAAAAGTAAACTCATGTATAACTCATGTATAACTCTGTGCGTAGAATTCACACTAAAATGTAGTGTACGGACAAAATTGGAAATGTGTATACGCACAAAAAATTCCAGATGTATAAAACTGTGCATACACCAAGTTCCATGCACTTCCTAATTATACATCCCAATGAACATGAAATTTAATGCACGTGCATGTGCCTACAGACCTACTCCTTCCAATATTTCTCATATTTGAATATACAAATCAATATAAACAGCCCCTTCCGTTCAGTGTTTTGTTAAAAGGCAATGGCAAAAGCATATGGAAAAAAGAAGAATTTCAGTGAATGCAATGTGGATGCAAGGAAAAAACGTACTATTTGTTGGCTTAAGCAATGGTATAAGCAATAAAAGGAAGTTGATCGAGTGATAATGAGTGTCAGGAGCAATTGAAAGTTCAAGTTCAGAAAGCGCCCAAAATAAGAAATGGTTAGATATCAAAGTCATTGCGAAAAGGCGAGTTGCAACCCACTGTCTCTTTATTCTGCTTCTGACAATAATACAAACACTGACCCCTGTACCGAAGACATGAATCCACATGGTGATAGTGCTGCTGTGCTGAGCACATCTTCGGGGGAGAGCTGCATACACAGCTCTGCCTCAAAAATCGCTGCGAGACCGTCTGGCTGTGTGCTGACTGACGCTGTTCTGGAGTCACAAAATGAAATACTGGATGCAGTAAGAGGTGTGGCCAATGAACTAAGGAATATAAAGGCTGTACATACGATATTGACCACAAATTAAATGAATTGGTTAAAAAATAAATGCTGCATCTGATTACCTGTTTTTACATTCTGCTAATTACATTCAAACGATTGCTGTCCGATTTGTCCTATACAACTGGCATGGCGCGAATCAGTGATGATTGTGAAATATCCAACCAGTCAAAAAGTTTACGTTGAAAAGCTCCTGAGGTTAAAAACCTGAGAGTGGACAAAACTTGCAAAGGAACAGGTAGAGCCCAATTCCTCAAAATCTGCCTTTGTAAAGCCGGCACCAGTTCAGCACACAGCTCCAAGAGGATAGATTTTGGAAATCGAAATCTACTTAGAAGCCAGTTGTCATCATCTGTAAATACGTGGCACTGCTTTGATGCCAGGTGCTGCCAGTTTGCAAAACTGAACAGAAGTGGCTCACCCAGTCCAGATGGCTCCAACTATTAACAATAGACATTCATCTTGGCTAGATTCAAAAATAAAGAAACTGGCATTTAAAGTTCAAAATATCAAAGTACACCTCACAAAAGGGGGAAATCATGAAAAACAGTAGCTTGTGAACAAAAGGTTACCTTTATAAATTAAGAAATCATTAGCCAAAAAATAGAAAAAGAGAGCAAAATATTCAAAGGCAATCAAAAGCAAGAATCTCAAGAAATCAGAAAGAGCCAACAAAAAGTAAATAATTTGAAAAAAATCCAAATGCAACCCCAATAAATCCTTTCTCCAGGAGACATAAATAGCCAAAGGGAGACTCGGGCAGCAGTGATGTCAGTGTTGCAAGGAACTGTAAGGAATTGTGGCATATTCAAGGAGAAAACAACAACATTTATTTATATGGCACATTTTCATACAAAGAATGTAGCTCAAAGTGCTTTACAAGATGTCAAAGAGAAAGTTACAAAAAAAGAAAAAACAAACAAGATAACCTAATAATATTAATGAATAAGTAAGAAAAAAAATTAAATAAATAAATCGATATGATTTTATAAAATATAGAAATATAATTAGTAGAAGGATAGTGTCCTTATATACAATTTCATAAAGTAAGTCTCTAAAGATAAGTTCAATGGTAAAGTCAGATGGATGGGAGGACAAGAAAAGCAAAAAAAAAAAACTCAAGTTAAGCTGGGGAAAGAAACAAAGTTTACAGGGGTTCTAAAGACAAAAAAACACCCAGCCCCCAATGTACAATGAACCTAACATAAATGTGCTTAACTCATTCTTCATTGTTTCAAGGGCCACAAATAACAAAGGACAAGTGAAAATATTAAAAATAACATATAAACAAGAAAATAAATAGCTCAAAATTAATAATAACAATAAAACAGTCAGTAAATATAAACCAGGGAAAAAACATGGCTGTAACATAAAACTGGAAAATCTAATGGCATTTTTCTTTGATTATCCACAAATTCAAACTCTTTCAGAAGCACAATGATGACAACATGTTAACTTCTGGGACCGCATACCATAGCAACTGCCAGAATGGGGAGGCAAAATGGCCCTGCTCAGGGAAGAACAAAAAAGCAATAAAAGTGAGACTAAATGTTTTTTAATACCTTTCTAGATTTCCATTTCTAAAATAAAAATGTGCAAAAAATCAGATCTGCCACCTCAAAAATACCCATAGTGGAAATTAACAATTAATACAAAAGGGCTTCAACAAGTGTAAATAAATTTGTCAGCATACAGAATCACAACACTTGTACGGCCTGATAACTTGTCTTTTCCTCCAAAAGAAGTGGTGCTGGAAGGCTGTTATTTCTGGGAGCACTGTCCAGGTGGTGAATAAAGCCCCAGCCCATTCCTGAATGTCTGTGTTTGTAGATATTTTGCCTACAACATATCTATATTTACTTTAAGTAATTCCATGGGTGCCTATTGTTGCCCCTCATTTGTAGTGTATAAATACAGACCCATGCATATTAAGTGGAAGCCATTTGAAGATGACATGTAGCAGAAACAATGCTGGTTCTCACATGGCATCAAGTACAAGTGCAGCATTGTAATTTTGGGTATAAGTACGAGAACCGTCTAAAGTATGGCAATAAATACACTTTACGTTTTAGAGCTACTAGAACACAAAATCTCATTTGTAATCAAACAGCCTTGCACATAAAACTTTTAGTGTGCCTGGATCTTCCAGTATAGATTCCCACTACATTATTTTTGTCCCATACACTATGTGTAAATATTGTAGCCTTTGTGACAAACCAGTTCCTTGTCAGTTTTGTAGTGCCCCTACATTACTATGTCCAAGGCCCTGTTCAAACAAAATGATCAGCACCTCTGACAGGTGCTTCACTCAAGCCATGTATCAGAGACTAGCAAAATACCCGCGCTTCACAGCGGAGAAGTAGTGTGTTAAAGAAGTTATGAAAAAGAAAAGGAAACATTTTAAAATTAACGTAACATGATTGTCAATGTAATTGTTTTGTGACTGTTATGAGTGTTGCTGTCATCAAGGATTTGATTATCATTATTTCTTTCAATCAGGTTTGTATCTGGAGGATGTGTTGTGTGCAAGTTACATTCCGTGTTTGTCAACCGTTGTAAAGATAACAGGTTTCATTCATCGAAGTGTTCACTACTCAAATCGGTATTCGTGAATCTAAGATGTTTAACAGGCATTCCCGGTATTAACTTGTGGATTCGCCTGTGAATATTTAGCGGCAGCGTGTCTATGAACTTGTGGAATTGCCTGCGAGTATTTAGCGGCAGAGTGTCTATTAACTTGTGGATTTGTCTGCGAGTATTTAGCGACAGCGTCTCTATTAACTTGTGGATTTGCCTGTGAGTATTTAGTGACAGCGTGTCTATTAAATGGTGGATTTGTCTGTGAGTATTTGGCGGCAATGTCACGAAGTTGTTTACATCTAGCTGCATCATAAAATGTAACACAACATCTGACACGCCTCCTTTTTACTGTTTTCTCACAGCTTGGATTGCTGCTGTCACAATCGGTTTGAGTTTCATGGTTTGTTTCAATTACGTTAGTATTTGCAGGACTTGTGTTGATGTGACATTCGGCATCTGTCAAACGTTGTAAGCATACAACCGGTTTCATCGATAACTTCGCATCCAGCTTGAGAGTTGAAACATTCATAAACATCAAAGTGTCCACTATTCAAATCATCACCTGTGAATCTAAGATGTTTAAGAGGCATTGGCAATTCTCCAAAGTATTTGGAAAAATATTTGGTCATTTCGGTACACTTGAAAGTGACAACCGAACAATTCAGCAGCAGCAACTCACATGCAGAACCATAGGTGAAGGGCTTAAGCATTTCACTCTTATTGTGCTCCTGTGTAGTATAATTATGTCCTGTACCGTCATCAGTCCACACCTTGAACCTGTCCCAGTAATTCAATACATAAGACTCCATGTTCCTCTGGATATCAAGAGTGAGCCTGATATGGCCGTGTAATATGTAACATAGAGAATGGAAAAGGCAGGCAGCATCTCCGGGCATGGAAACCACTCGGTAAGTGACAGTTCTTTGATCAATGGTGATCACCTCGATAGACATGTTAATGGGGGTACGGTTGGAACGGTAAAGGAAATGGGTACCTGAACAGTAAAGTAAGTCTAAAATACCTACACAATAACTATAATCATAATAAACGAACAATAAAACAGCGGAGAAGCCGTGGATTAAATAAAAAGGCTGCAGTTATAAGCAGGGAGACATAAATACCGTGGCAAAGCAAGGAAGGGAATGAAGAGACCGGAGCGATGGACGGCCTTATATGGGCAGGCAGCCAATTACGTGGGAGGTGTGGGGATGGGGGGTAATGCAGGCTATGGATGTATATACGTACGTAAGTTGGGTTCAGTTATGACCGTTACGCGTAGAATTTCAAAATGAAACCTGCTTAACTTCTGTAAGTAACCTGTAAGGAATGAGCCTGCCAAATTTCAGCCTTCTACCTACACGGGAAGTTGGAGAATTAGTGATGAGTGAGTCAGTGAGGGCTTTGCCTTTTATTAGTATAGATCAACATTCTAGCACACACCACACAGGAGTCAAACAGACACACTATGCTTTTTATTCTAAAAATACCAATATTTTGATTTATCAGTATACAGTATATACAGTATTACAATTGTAGTCTACCATTATTATCCCGTTACCCTTTTAAAATTGCGAATTTGGTTAAATATTAACCTGCATAATAAATAATCCTTTCTTACAATTAATTTGCCCAGGAGACATAAAAATCCATGCCATTGAATAACTTTAAAATAATTATAGTTTTGCTTTTTTTTTTTTGCTCCTGCTCACCTAAATATTATACTGCCAGACAGTATACTGACTTATATAGATTTTTTTTTAATCACTTACATGCTTTATTTTCAAATATTGATTTATTTTAGAATCTTATAGACTGCTTCTTAATGATCATTTAAGGGGAACAGATGTTTCAAATACCATAAAAAATGTGCATTTTCATCAAAATTATTTGGTGTGGATGGCTCTCTTTCTGACATTCACTCACTGTCTCTCTTTCTCACACGTTCCAAAAGCAGTTTGTCATTTATGTTATCTTGGAATATGTTGTTGTCAACTCTTTCCTCAGGCCAGCTATGTGTTAGAAGAAATCATTTAGCAGCTATCAAAATGTCATGTATATTTCCACCTCCTGATTACATATGCTATTGTTTCAATTTTGTGATGCTAAGTAATGCAGAGTACAGCAGGCAATGCTATAAGTCATCACTTACTGCTGCAGTATATGCTGCCCATGGCTTCTCACAGAGGAATTGAATGCTGGCTTCAATCCAGTATACAAGACATACTGTAAAATAAAGCATTCTTAAAAGTTCAAGATGCCCCTGTCATTCTGTGCTGTGGGTTCAAGAACTGAGAGATGCTGTGACAAGTATGAGGTTGCATTTCTATGTGTATAGTATATACACTGCATAATGGAATGGAGGGCTATAATAATACTAGGATGTTAAGATTCAACTCCCAGTTTAACAATATAATGTACAACATATGCAATATACTCAAAAACATATTGTGATGGAATTCCAAAATTGGGTCAGTAATGACTTTACCAGGCATTATTGATCTCATTTTAGGGCCAATTTGGCTTCTACATCCAGTACAGAGATATTCTGTTTTAGAAAAAAAGATTAATTTCCTCCTTGCCTGTATAGATATGACAGAGACAGACTTTTGGACCAATCATCTTGGACTTGGGATCTAAAAAAATTTCATGTTAACTTGGCAAAGCCTTATATGCTTCTCTTTTACTCTTTTACACATCTTCTAAAGAATTAAAACATATTTCTTTCACACTTGTCTGTTGTGCAGGCTACACTGTCTTCACATCACCAGTCTTTCAATTTCAATCAAATCAAAGCTAAAGTAAATAGAAATGCGCCGTTAATGTATGCATTTTTGACCATATGGCATCTGAGAAGCCCAGCCTGTGGTAAAAAAAGGTCAACCTAAACCACACTAAGTCACAACCATCATAAAGATCCAGTCATTACTGTAACCTGTAAAGATAAACTCACTGATAGCCCTGGACAGCCAATAAACCACTTCTACTTTCTAGCTTATTATTTGGCCAACAAAATGGTAGTGTAAAGTTACAGAAAACATAGGCAACCTCAATGGTGGAATAAATTGTAATAAAGTTGTAATCTTAATCAGTTAGCCTCAAAACAGTGGCAGTTGGATATAGTAATATTTTGAACCAAGATTGAAATCTCAATATGAATGGAGGAAGAGTAGCCTGCTGATGTAGTCAGATCTAAAGGAAGGGTGGTTGTGTACCAATTTCTTTTATACTGTGGAAGATGAATGTTCTCTTCGTTCCCTTGTACTAATTCATGCCTGAGAAGTAAGCTTTACGAAACCATACATTATGTAAAAGCATGCTTTGCTGAGCAAAACAGAAAAATATTTGTCCAAAGGACTCAAGGTCTAAGCATTCCACACATGAGTCTGCCTTATCACGTTTTCCCTTAGTTTACATCTGAATGCCATAACAAAAGGGGCCAAGAAATCAAGTTGCACAAGGGGCGTTGAAGGGGCTCAAGGATTGTGTATAATAAACGTGTTGACTGTTACATTTCATAATGATATTAAATCATGCATTCTAGGCGTATAAAAACTTTTCCCCACCGAACAGACGGGGTTCAGAAGACGCCCTGACGCTGTCATGTATATTGATTGTCTGCTTTTCTGAAACTCTTCTCACTGTGACGCTGCAAAATAAAGCTGCTATATAACCACACCTGCTGTCTTGTCTGAAGTCTTTGTCCACAATACCCAGCCAATGTGTTAAAACAATTGACAGAAAATATCATGTAGGAGATAACTTTGGACCTTAGTTAAAAAAACAATGTTGTTAACAAACAGGTAAGTCTTACGGTGGATATTGTGAAAGGCTACATGGCAAATTAGTTGCAAAGGGCTTAAGATTTTTACTTTAGTCTTCTTGTTAAAAAAGTCTTATAACCTGGGGAAACTTCTATAACACAGTCAGTTTCTTCATAAAAGCAAGTCAGCAATCTTTTATTGCCCTCAGAATCATCATTAACAGAACAAAAATATAAAACCTTGCGAGGGACAGCCAGCAAGCTGGCTCGGCTGGGATACCAACAGCCTTTAAGAACATGGGGAGACAGGTCATACAGGGCATTGTCTCTCCCAGGATGCTAGGTGGCTAGGATCCCCGCATGGGTGCCCACAAGGCATGCCGGGTATTGTAGTCCAGGGGTACAGCCCTGTTGGGTCCCATGGGATCTACCAGGGGAGCTGTGGGATTTGAGAGTCCCTACTCTGTAGGGCTCTAACCTCACCCAGAAGTGCTTCAGAGCCACAGCTTCATATCACTGAAACAGAAACAGTGATTCCTTAGTTTAAAAAAAAAAAGCCACTCCTGAATTCGAAGCAGTAAAGGGGAAGGCTCAGCGGTGCGTAGGTAAGTGGCCAATGTTAAGACGCCTGATCAGGCACAAGTGGCTGTAGGAGCAGATACAGTAAGCAGCAGATATTCACTAAGCAAGTTTTATTTTTTTATTAATTTTAGATTGGAATGTTCTTAGAGGTCCTTAGTTAAGCTGGTGACAACATAAGGGTTCATTAATATGGGGGAATACAAACAGTGCGAATGGAGAGTTTTTAAATAAGGAATAAGAGGAGTGTATAGATAGGAGAACAGAGAGAGAAAAGTAAAGTTAACCTCATAGAAGGACAAACTGCAGGCAGTTGAGAGGGAGAAAGGGCACTTAACTGCACAACTAGAGAAGGAGTTGGCTGGTCTGCGTTGTAGTAGAGAATTGGAGGACCTGTCCCAGGTGTCCTTTAGAGAGAGAGTGTGCATACCTAAGATGGCGTGGGAGGAGATCCTAGACCAGACAGGTAGAGATAGGTGGGTCATGGCCACAAGGCATAAGGTAAAGGGTGCACACTGTCCGGGGGCATCAACCCCAGAATTAGAAGAGTCAAACTACTTTCAGGTCCTTGTGGACCTGGATGGTATCTCTGATGATTCTGAGGTGGTAGGCAGGGATGAGGAGTCCCAACAGGCCACCTCAAAACCAGTTCCCAAAAAGAGAGGGGTAGTGATAGTTGGGGACTTTGTCATTAGGGAGATTAAAGTGCAGGTTTGCACCAGAGACATAGTTTCGCACGGTGTGGTGCCTTCTGGGTGTACAGGTGGGTGACCTCCCTGGAAGAGTGGATAGGCTCTTGGCCAGGCGGGGGTGGATCCAGTTGTCATTGTCCATGTTGGAACAAATGATATACATAAGGGTAGTATGTCAGTTCTAAGATCCATATTCAAAGAGTTAGGTGCCAGGCTGAGGAGCAGAACTGACAAGGTAGTCTTCCCTGAAGTTCTGCCTGTGCCACGCACCAGTCGAGGTAAGACTGTGGAGATATGAAGGCTTAATGCGTGGCTCAAATCTTGGTGCAGGGTAGAATGGTATAGGTTTATGGGGCATTGGGACTCCTTTTGGAACAAATGGAACCTGTTCCGCTGCAACGGAATACATCTTAACCAGAGAGGTCTACGTTTAAATGTAGAAGGAGTAACACTTTAAAAATAGTCTTGCCTAAATGCTAGAAGTGTCAAAAATAAGACAAGTGAGATGGAGTTGTATGTAGTAGAGCATAATTTTGATGTTATAGCAATAATGGAAACCTTGCTAAATAACAAAGATGGGTGGAAGTATAACATAGAGGGATACACATTTTTTAGGGAGGAGAGACAGAACTGAAATGGAGATGGGGTTGCTGTTTATGTCAAACAGAATTTAAATGCAAGTCCTCTTCAGTTGGATGATAAGGCCCATCTTAGTGAGGACATGTGGTTTTGCCTGGAAAGCGTTAAGGAAAGAGGGCTTATTCTAGCAGTGTGTTATAGACCAACCAATGAAGACAGTAACTTTAACACACATCTTTTTAATTATTTTAAAAAGGCAAATTTACAGGGGGATATTATAGTCATGGGGGACTTTAATTATCCAAATATTAACTGGCATAACCTTGCAAATAGCAGAACAAGAGAGCAGTTTTTAGAAGTAATCAGTGACTACTATTTAACACAGTATGTTAAAGCACCAATGTGGGGTGAAGCTTGTGTTGATTTAGTATTTTGTAATAATTAAGATAAAATTGAGTGTGTAGAGGTGATTGAACCACTAAGGTCAAGTGACCATAATATAATACAATTCTCAGTGTTTTGTAATAGTGTGGATGCAAAAAGTACCATTTCTGAGTTTAACTTTGCTTGGGCAAATTTTCTGCAGATATGGCAAAGTCTATGGAAGATAGACTGGGATAAGCTTTCAAAGATGGAGACAGCTGAGTAGTAGTGGAGCAGGTTTAAAAAATGTTTACATGCAAGACAGATATAGTACATACCTAAATTTGGAATTAATAGGGAATTTAAAAAACTCCACAGTGGGTTAATAAAGAGTTAAATAAGAAGCTGCAAAGGAAAAAAGCAGTTGAATAAGGCATATAAGACTAATAACTCCAAAAGTGAATCATAGAGCATATGAGAACATAAGGGGATATTAGGAAGGCTAAAAAACAGAAGGAGAGGAATATAGCAGATAAGGCAAAAGATGACCCTAAGAGATTTTTTCAGTATTTTAGTAGTAAGAGAACAGTGAAGGAGGAGTTGAAGTACATCAGGAATAGTAAAGGGGAATTAAAGCAGACAGCGAAACAGCGGATGCTTTAAACTTGCATTTTTCTGAGGTGTTCACAACTGAGGAAGTGGATAACCTCCCAGCAGTAAATGGGACTACTAAGAAGGTACTGAGTGATTTAGAAATTGTAGAGAGAGAAGTACTGCTCAAGTGAAATTGGCTGAAATCAAACAAATCACCAGGACCAGATAATATTTAACCTTGAGTACTTAAGGAGACTAACGCGTACATATATAACCCCTTGACACATATTTTTAGGAAATCACTGCACACTGGTGAGATTCCGAAGGACTGGAAAATGGCAAATATTATCCCGTTATATAGAAAGGGTGACCAGACAGATCCAAGAAACTATAAACCAGTAAGCATAACATGCATCACAGAAAAAATTAATGGAAGGAATTATTAAGGATAAGATTGAGCAGCACATGGCAAGTACAGGAGTTTTTCTGAATATTCAGCATTGGTTCAGAAGAAGGAGGTCATGTTTTACCAACATGCTGGAATTCTATAGGGAAGCAACAACAGGATATAATCAAAGTGGAGCATATGATATCATTTATATTGACTTTCAGAAAGCATCTGATAAGGTGCCACATTAGAGGTTAGCCATCAAAGAGTTAAGAGTGGTGTTCCAAAGGGTCAGTGCTAGGGTTGCTGCTATTTTTAATATATATAATTGATTTAGATATGAATATAAGTAACAAGCTGGTTAAATTTGCAGATGATACCAAGATAGGTGGATTGGTAGATAATTTACAATCTGTTAAATCATTATGGAAGGACTTGGACAGCATAAAAGCTTGGGCAGATTTGTGGCAGATGAAATTTAATGTCAGTAAATGTAAAATATTACATATAGTGAATAAAAATGTTAGGTTTGAATACACAATGGGAGGTCTGAAAATCAAGAGTATACCTTATGAGAAGGATTTATGAGTAGTAGTGGACAGAAGTCACAAAGAAGGGAATAGAATGTTAGGTTATATAGCACAACGTGTGGTGTGGAGTACAAGTCCAAGGAGGTTATGCCCAAGCTTCTAATGTGCTGGTGAGGCCTCATCTGGAGTACTGTGTGCAGTTTTGGTCTCCAGGCTACAGAAAGGACATAGCAATACTAGAAAATGTCCAGTGAAGAGTGACTAGGCTTATTCCAGGGCTACAGGGGATGAATTATGAAGAAAGATTAAAAGAGCTGAGCCTTTTCAGTTTAAGCAAATGAAGATTCAGAGGTTAGCTGATTGAAGTGTTTAAAATTATGAAGGGAATTAGTTCAGGGGATTGAGACTGTAATTTTAAAATTAGTTGACTAAGAACATGGGAACACGGTTGGAAACTTGTTAAGGGTAAATTTCGCACAAACTTTAGTACATTTATTCTTTACACAGAGAACCATATACACAGACAGTAGGATTTCAGGGACTTTCAAAACTAGACTTGATATTTTTTTAGAATTAAGTGGATAGAAGTGCCGAGCTTTGTCGGACTGAATGGCCTGTTCTTGTCTAGATTGTTCTAATGTTCTAATCACTGGAATTACTTCTAAAGATTGGATAAAAGGAGCTGCCTGCCACAACTCAATGAGCTAGAGTCAGGAGGAAGGAGGACAATGCTTGCATGGAGAAGTGGAGGCAGTGACACAGAGTGAGAAAAATAAGACAGACAGAAAACATAGCATTGCTGGGTTTATTGTACTTGTGTGTGTGGTGGGAAACACTTACCTGAAGAGAATTCCACAATAAAACTCTTTCATTCCTTTTACACTTGTATGTTCGAGCCTTTGTATCAGGTGTTTGGGGAGATGAAGCGCCCCATGGTGGCTACAACCTTTTGATGTGAGAGGGTTGAGCACGAAATGCTGTTTATTATCAATGGCAACCTTTAGTTGTGAGGGTACTGTCCAAACGTTATATGACCTTTGAAAAGTCATGTTTATTATAATATGTGGACTTTAAATTCATATTACATTTTCACTTGACCTCTAAATGCTCTTTTTGAAATGATAGCTGTCTACCAGCCACCTACTTCTCTCCTTGCACCCCATTCTGTTTTTTAGCTTTGACCAACACCTCCAATAAATAAGATTCTTTGAGCAGTGAGATATTAGAGAGGTGCTTCCAAGATCTTTCTAATATACTGGAATGCAAGGAATCACTTCATATTGTGTTGTGAACCTGCTTAACATGGAAGTAATTAAAACATCTATATAAATATACACCTACACAGAATTCAAAGGATCCATTTTCAAGAGACTGCTGAATGGCATCCTAATCAATCCACTGGTGCTCAAAAACTGTGAAGCTTGCCTAAATCTGATATTTTATGGCAGGATGATAAGAGGTGGTATCCAATGTGGCCATAGTCTCTGTATCACAAAATTCATCATTTCCTCTGAGGAAAAAAGCTGTTAGATCACTTTTCTTCACAGATTTCCAAAGGCCATGCCAAGTCAAGTTTATGTGAAATATTCATTGAGCTATAACCACATTTTGTACAAATAATATACAGTAATTCCCCGCTATATCGCGCTTCGACTTTAGCGGCTTCACTCTAGCGCAGATTTTAAATGTAAGCATATCTAAATATACATCATGGATTTTTCGCTGGTTCTTGGATTTCTGCGGACAATGGGTCTTTTAATTTATGGTACATGCTTCCTCAGTTTGTTTGCCCAGTTGATTTCATACAAGGGACGCTATTGGCGGATGGCTTAGAAGCTACCCAATCAGAGCATGTATTACATATTAACTAAAACTCCTCAATGATATACCATAGGCTTCCTGCGCGGTGCTTGATTGTTTGCTTTTCTCTGTCTCTCACCCTCTCTGACATTCTCTGCGCCTGACGGAGGGGGTGTGAGCAGAGGGGCTGTTTGCACAGAGGCTGTTTGCTTAGAAGATACGGACACTCCTCTAAAAAATGTCGCTTTATCGCGGTGCTTCGGCATACTTAAAAGCACAAAAGCACGTATTGATTTTTTGATTGTTTGCTTTTCTGTCGCGCGCTCTCTCTGACATTCTCTGCTCCTGACACACATTCTTTGAAGAGGAAGATATGTTTGCATTCTTTTAATTATGAGAAAGAACTGTCATCTCTGTCTTGTTATGGAGCAAAGTTTAAACTTTTGACTAAAGGGTGTTATTTCATGTCTAGAGGGCTCTAATAATGTTAACAGTGTGGGAGAGTTTCTAAGGGCTTAAAATATATAAAAATAACCATACAAACATATGGTTTCTACTTCGCGGATTTTCATCTATCATTCTGGAACGCAACCCCCACGATCGAGGAGGGATTACTGTATATAGCAAAATGAAACAATTAAAATAATGCAGCTGACTTGTATCTTATCATCTTTCAAAACATGTAATGAAAATATTCACTTACCTGTCTCATAAATGGCTTCTGATACTGAGGTATAATAATCTTCCACAGTATACTGGGCTAAGCGCAATGTATCCAGGCCACTCACTGAATCATTTCCTCTTGTCCAGTAAAACATTACGTCATTGACATTGTAACCCCCTTTGAAAGAATTGTAAAAAATAAATAGAAAATTAAATTTTGCTATTTAAAAGATAAAATTCCAGTAAATACTGCTATAATTCTAGATGATAGCAAGAAACAGTCATTATTTTCCTAAAAGTATTTTTATTTTTCCTTTGCAGAGAGGGCTACAAAAAAGGTAACTAAATACACGCAGTTCTGTATTATACATACATAAAAAGAAAAGCAGGCATATTCTGTATGCAGGATAAGTTAAAGATAATTTAATGTTTTGAAGCATTAACCTGGCAGATACCTCTGTATTAAAATTGAAGCAGCAAGACAAATTTGTAGCATTGAGTGTCACGTAATATATTTTAAATTCAGTGTAGTTCAAAATCATACAGTCTTGATTTTTTTTGCATATATCTTTACAGGTTGTACCACAAATATTCAGCAATAATTTGGTATGTGGAAGTTACAATTCAACACCACTATAAGGCACACATTTTATTGACTAGCTCAAAATGATGTACATATTTAAAAATACTGTAAAATAGCACATCAACACAACGTAATAAAACAAAATCAACACGTACAATTAGAGCTGACATGCATATACACACTCACATACACATACAGTATATAGTATAAAATAGATAAATACAGTATACAATTTGAAAGCAGTAGAGCACCCACTGGTATCTCCCCATATTATGTCAAGAGCCCCAAAATGGAATTTATTATCAGAAAAACAAGGGAATGATAATTACAGGAAGAATGCTAAGTATCACAAAAAAAGAAAAATCTCTGGTGGTTTAGTTTTCTCACTTGAAAGGTATTACCAAGTACTGTACTATTCTACTTACTTACCCTTTCCTTTGTATTTCTGGGTGTGATAACATTTAATGCAAGAAGCACCTACTGTGATAGCTTTGTCTGTCTGCAAGAAAAGCTCCCCAGTGGACAACTTTTATTTACACTTATTCTTCAAAGAAAATTTTTACAAAGTTCAGTTTTCATTGAGGTATCTCAAACAGATTGCACCGTGCAAAGATTTTAATTTGCAAAATCTGCCTTTGAGAATCACCGATGGATCAACAAACTTATGTATATTAAAGCAGAGAAAAATTCTGTGTGACTTCAACTGCAAATTAGTTTACTGTTTCAATAATATCTTGACAGCAGTTACACCAAATCGTATATTTTCCTCCTTTTCACCTTTGATAGCTGTTGCCGACAGCAAACAGATCCCCTATACAAATTAATTAAACATCATTATGCTGTGTGCAAGGGAATTGCAGTCACGAGTTGCTAGCTTGTATGCACATTTTCTGTTAGCGAGTACAGCTGGAAACCTCTGCATCAGTGAATTGTTTCTGCTTTATGAAGTCTTCCCAGTTGCTTGAGCACAAATGGAAAAGGACCAGTGCGTCAGTATCTTACTCCTCCCAATGCTTTAATTCATAACGGATAGCTTAAATGATCTTCCTAACTCTAAAAGTATAAAATGCAAACATGGAAGGCTTTCTAGATATGAATGCTCTAAAGTACCCTGTGGTGTGTAAGTCATTATGTACAGAGTAAATTTACTCAGTATTTACCTTACGCTAAGCCAACCTCACCGCTCTATTTACCATCACAGTGCCACATTCACCTGCTTTCCATAATGGCTGGTCACCATAATAAAGTTTTCCTTTCTCTTATGTTATTATCTAACATTTGTCATAACAGAATAGCTTTGCAAGTCCCATTTCATGTTAATTAATGCAGCCAGACATGTTTAAGCACATAAGGAATTAATTACAAAAGTTTTTTTTTATTGTTTAGGTTAATTGACAATTGCAAATTGTCTCCATGCTTGAATATGGTGTGCGTATATAAGCAACAGAGAGTGTTCCCAGTGATCGACTAGAGTCCTGTCCAGGCATGTTTGCAGCCTATTGCCCAATCCTGCTAGGAAAGCTTCTGGCCTCCACAACCATGAAATGGATTGAGAAGGTTCTAGAACCTAGCTACTGAACTCAGTTCTCTGAGGGCTGCAGTGTCTACACAGTCCTTGAACACACCTTAATGTTGCATGAGTAGATTTTATAACGTGTTTCACTTTTTCTAAAATCTCAGCATTTGCTCTTCCCAACCAATATGTTTTAGCACTGTACATCAAACAGCTCATCATGGGTGGACGTTAAAGATCAAGGTTACATCAGGGCCAAGCAGCAGAATCACTTCCTGCGCTAGATGAGTAAGGACTGCCTGCTTTTTTGGATGCACAATAGAATTCCATTTGTCTCCTGGGGAATGACCATTCTGCCCACATGACAGAGCAGAAAAACTGTACCTGTTTCCCAACAGCCCTCATAAATCTTATCCTGTTTTTTAGTAGATCAGGAACCCTTAGCTTGTTTTGAGTTCTCTCCACTCTAGCACCCAAGGAAATTGTAGCAGGCTTTATTCCAGGTCACCCCCTACTATATACCTGGTGCTACTCACCTACATCTGTGGGATTTCACCATCTATCTGGATTTTGAGAATACTATTCACTGTCCTCAGCCTAGTGCCACCTCTAACCCTGGGAACCCCTTACCAGCCAATCAACCCTTCAAAAAATGAAAATACATGTATATGGTAATGCAAAATGCATCAATAGTGATGGTGAAGTTGCTGTTTACATTATTCTAGATGAACATACATCTTTTGCAGCTCAGATCCTCATAAAAGCAACACAAGACTCTAGTTTCCGACCAATTTATGATAATTTACAAATAGAAGCAAGTTTCACATTATCTGTGGAAAGTAAGGACCAGAGACCTGGAATTAGTTGAAGGACTGATAAGAGTATGCATTCTGATCAAACATAAGGCATTTGTTGATCCTAACAATCTCATAAATACAAAGCACTTAACACATTTTATTTGTTTTGCGTGTAGACTAAATCATCAGTGATTTAAAGTTCAAAATATCAGGTACTTTGAAGTTATACTGAAATTTGTGAGATTGTGTTATAAAATACTTAAATGGAATTAAAGAGGATTTTAATAATATGCTTGGACTGTATGTGTCCCGCTGAGTCTACTTAATCTGCAATACCCATTTATTGGCTCTCAAAATTAACATAAAAATAAATAATTTTCCTAATATTAACAGGCTTGTCACTAAAGCATTGCCTCAGCATAAAAGTTTCTTACTGTATAAAGAACATCTAAATGAAGCTTTGACACCAGTAGACAGCTCTTTTCTTTGAGGCAATCCCCTGGATCCCTGTAATTTCAAAGGAATCTTGTTGATATGATGCGGAGAAGCTCATGCTAAGAGATAAATTATTAACTGTAAAATTTACAGCATAAAAATTTTTCCCCCTTTTCTCCTTCTGTTTTCTGCCCGCTCTTATTTGTTCACAATTAGACTTGGCAAGTGTCAACAGACATAAGCATCACTGTCTCATTTGCCAGATAGATTAAGTATTAATGTTACATCATTAGCAAAAATGATTGCTGTAAGTGAATGATTGTTAATTGCATAGTTTAAAATGAAGGCTCCATCCTTTTGCACTGCAGAACAAGAACAAGACAGGTCCCTCATAGGCAAAGGTCCTCTTAATTTGATTTATGAATCCAGGAAAAGGTGTCCGATTTTTACATTACTGTGCTCTCCCATTATCTGTTTTACTGGAGGATTTATTTTCAGTTCAATAATTGTAAAGAAAGCATTAAACTTGTTGACACATCAATTTACACCTCTGAAGTTCCACCTCACTGGCAATAAGTGCTGCTGCCTCACAACTCGAGATGACGTCTTCCAAATTCTGGCCAGCTCAATGTCACTCTAATGTTTACCATGTATTCGTATGGGCTTTCATCTCACAGCTCAATGACAGGTTAACTTGACTTGCACCTCTAAATTTGTGAGTGTGAGTAAATGTGGATATGAGCTTGAATGCCGTGGGTTCACGCTCCAAAGACTGATGACTTATATTCTTTGCCTTCTGGTTCTGAGATTGGCTTCACTCCCTTGTTATAATAAATTGGAATAATTGGCAACAATTAAGTAACTATCTGTGTATGAAGGGTGAATTGTTACCACATTGACATGTTACTTGAGTACCAGTATAGATAAGTCCATAGTAATTATTATTATTTCATATTAGTTTTCCATACCAGTATTCCTGATGCACATTAAGTAAGTAGTAACAATGCATAAATTTACAGTACTTACACGGGTCACTGTAAAGTGATTATTCTGCAAGTACACTGTTTTTAAACAGATGTGAACATAATAATGTTTAAAGCAAGAGATATCAAACTTATTGTAGCTCTGCTTGGCCTTTAGAGCCTTCGAGATTTGATTCCATCTGCACTGTAGTACCAAAGGCTTTTTCACCTCTTTAATTGAACTACTTGTCTATTAAGCACTGTAATTCCTTTAGTTTCACACATCAGTGGGTGCATAAATATTTGCTTTATATTTCTTTAGTAATACCTTCACATTTAGAGAACCAATGACCTGCTTATAATGAGAACAATGTAAATGGAAGAATAAGCAGGCTACAAAATGAACAACAAAAATGTCCAAGAGCTTTTGAGCTGAATGTATTGTATGAGACAACAGAAAGGATATGAGAGGAAGACTGACAAGAACATGTTTATATACAAAGAAAAAAGGCCATTGTTCAAGAAAGACTGTTAAGTATACTGTTTGCCAGTTTCAATAATTCAAAATAAGTCACAATTGGTTAGCATATACATTGTGCTGAGATGAAAAAGACAAAACAGAAGAAAAACAACCATAATCATTTTCAGGATTAAATAAGAAAAAAGACAGGACCCCCATTGTGTGACATCTAAACAATGTACAAATTTAAGTTGTACTGATTGTGTGTTAGTTACTTTGGGTCTTTGGATGAGAAAGTGACATTTTAACGCAGTTTTGTAGAATAAAGAGATGGCACAAGGAAACTAGACTGAGTATAGAGAAAGGTGTCTGTTGCGTGCTTTAAGAAGTGAGGTGTACTGAGAGGCAACAGATTTATTACGAGAAAGGGACTGATGGAAGGCAAGGTGTAGATGTCAAGGCAAGGGAGAAGATAATGAATCTCCATTTATCCTAAAAGCTAACCTCAAGTGAAGAGAAAGAAGAATGGATCATAGAATACCTGGACATTAGTGATTGGAATGCCTGTAATCCAAATTTATCATTGACATCTCTACTGGCACGTTTGGTCAGTTAACCCGGTTAATGCTAAAGTTGGTGGTGGCACAGCAATGATAGGGAATTGTTTCAATGGTAAAATTACAGTGGTGGTTTCGACCCTGTATATTGCTTCAGGTTTCTGAGGAAAGATCAGAAGGCAGGCAGTTTACAGTGATAGTGATAGCAAATTCAGTCAGTCTGATCTATACTAATAAAAAGCAAAGCCCTCACTGACTGACTGACTCATTACTCACTCACTCACTCATCACTAATTCTCCAACTTCCTGTGTAGGTAGAAGGCTGAAATTTGGCAGGTGCATTCCTTACAGCTTACTTACAAAAGTTAAGCAGGTTTCATTTCGAAATGAATCCTACTTATGTACATATATACGTCCATAGCCTGCAGCTCGGTCGCTGTGTGAGGCAGAGTTGCGTCCCCACATCACCACGCCTCCCACGTAGTTGGCTGCCTGCCTATATTGCGTCCCCCATCCCCACGCCTCCCACGTAATTGACTGCCTGCCCATATAAGGCCGTCCGTCAGCAGCAATCCAAGCTGTGAGAAAACAGTAAAAAGGAGGCGTGTCAGACGTCGTGGTACATTTTCTGATGCAGCTAGACGGAAACAACTTCGTGACACTGCCGCCAAATACTCGCAGAAAAATCCACAAGTTAATAGACACGCTGTCGCTAAATACTCGCAGGCAAATCCACAAGTTTATAGAGACGCTGCCGCTAAATACTTGTGGGTTAATCCACAAGTTCATAGACACGCTGCCGCTAAATATTCGCAGGCAAATCCAAAAGTTAATACCGGGAATGCCTGTTAAACATCTTAGATTTACGAGTAGTGATTTGGGTAGTGAACACTTCGATGAATGAAACCTATTATCTTTACAACGGTTGACAAACACGGAATGTAACTTGAACACAACACGTCCTCCAAATACGAACCTGATTGAAAGAAATAATGATAATCAAATCCTTGATGACAGCAACACTCATAACAGTGACAAAACAATTACATTGACAATCATGTTATGTTACTTTTAAAATGTTTCCTTTTCTTTTTCATAAGTTCTTTAACACACTACTTCTCTGCTGCGAAGTGCGGGTATTTTGCTAGTGTATTTATAAAAGCACACTTAAAACAACATACAAGGAAGCATTAGAATTAACACACTACAAGCGATCATACAAAAACAGATTAATAAAAAGCAGCCAATTAAGACCATCCCCTACAACCAATTATACACAGTGAAAGGTGGAAAAAAAACTGGGTCTTAAGCTGAATTTTAAAAACCTCGATAGAGTATTAAGACCTGACGTGGAAAGACAAGTCATTCCAAAGCCTGGGAGCAACATGTGAGAAAGCTTTTTCTTGAGCTGAGATCTTGGAATGTCCCTCGTATATTTGGTTTTTAAATTAATTTTCTTATTGGCAGTATGCAAATTAAACATAGCATGAGAATTCATTAGTCCAATTCACACCAATTCCATTTCCGTTTTTTAATTTTGCAAGAAGGAATAAATACAGCAGCTTCAGTAGTTTTGGAAAAGTGTGTTGTGGTATTTTCTCAGCGATCATGTATCTTATCTCATGTGCTTACTGGTGATTTTATTTTTTTTTTTTGCATTTGCAGTGTGTTTATCTGGCAACATTTATAAATATTGTATCAATTGTATTTGATCCTCTGTGAGGTGGAGGGAGATAAGTGATGGTGAAATATGAAGGAAACTGGACTGGAAAAGAATGAAAACATGCTGAGCACCACACAAGTAGACAGCAATTCCCTTGAGGAATTTTAAGTATTCTAACAGGCATCTTCTGAGGCTGATAGCACAAGTTAGTATAGGTTCCCAATCAAGTATTTGATACTAGGACTTTTACATTTCTAGAAAAAGTGAGAGAAAAGGAATCTCATTTTCAACCAACATTTGGGAAAGAGAAAGCATGCAATTATAAAAATGTACCCAGGGAAAAGTATCAATTTTAATAATGGCCGCACACGAGAGTAAACAGAAAGAAGAAGATGAGACCAATGAGAAAAGACCTCTTTAACATTTTTAAAGACAGACTGATAGTTAGAGGTGACAATGCCCTGCACCAAATTAGAAACAACAGTGCCAAGGTATATGAATTTTCTTCTTAATTGAATGTATGGGGTAGATGAGATTGCTGAGATTGAATAGATTTAGAAAAACAGGAACATCTCAAAGGACATTACCAAGGAAAAGCATGATGTCATCATTGCATAAATACATTTTTTGGAGATACTACAAGTGCTAATGGGGGTGATGTGTCCTGAGAGAGAAAATGGCAGGAAACGCAAAAGACAAATGGAACAGAACTTGAGACAGGGGGATATGTTGTTCTAGTGCCCCTGAGTATTAAAAAGAATTTGTAGGCATGGAGAACAAAGGTAATATAATTATTGATACAAAGGGCATCAATGGGGACAAATGCTTAACAAAAACAAACAATATCAAAACATCTAAAAAAAAACTTAAATTACTTGTGTCATGTAATTCACCTGTTAGGTATCTAGCTATATGCTCCAGACACTTGTATTTTGAAATATTTTTAAATAAACCACTTCCAGAAATTGTACTCATAAACAACAGAAGACAGAATTGAGGTTTTGAATTGAAGCCACAAATTCAGTACTTGCAGGATTTTCAACTGTTTGTAAAACTAAAACAGTGAATTGATATCCTGTTTGTTGAAGCATCGTGGATAAGCAAAAATATGAAGAAGCACATTATTCCACCTGATAATGTTTTCAATCAACTTTCTTTACCTATTAATCTTTAGTTATACATGTGTCTTAGACCACACTTCACAATAGTAATATCACATGAAGCGGATGGTAGCCAGTGAATGAGCTATTCCTGAGCAGAACTCCTGATTAATGAAATGGTGGTAGAAGTGTGGGTCTTCAGTTCAAAAACCTCATTTTCATTTAAGCTTCTTTCACTTATACCCAAAAGGGGATTTTCAGTAAATGGTTTATTAAACAATATTTTACCAAACAAATGTTTCAAGGACATTTTGATATTGTGTGCTATGGTTTATTATGGATGCTTAGTGCATCAGTAATTTTGATACCTTTGGTCTCTGTAAAATCATGACATTAACATTTTTTCTTGGCCATCACTACAAACAATATGGAGTAAGTAACAGATTATTACTTCTACATGCTTCCCAAAATCCACAAAGAAGGGAACCCAGGAAGGCCTATCATCTCAGGAATTGGCTCCCTTACAGAAAAGGTTTCAGGCTGGGTGGAACACATTCTTAAACCCCTCGCCCGCAACACAACCAGCTACATCCAGGACACCACTGACTTCTTAAAAAAACTGTCTGCTTTAGGCCCCTTACCTGAGGGAACCTTACTGGCCACAATGGATGTTGAGGCTCTGTACACAAACATCCCCCACGATGATGGCATATTGGCATGTGAAACGTACCTCAGACAACATGATTTACCCACAAAGTCAGTAATAGAAATGATAAAATTCACTCTGACACATAATCTATTCTCTTTTGGACAAGATTGCTACTTACAACAAATGGGGACTGCAATGGGCTGTCGTTTTGCACCTCACTATGCAAACCTATTTATGGCAAAATTGGAGGAAGATTTCATGACAATGTGCATCATAAAACCAATGTTATATCTCCGTTACATAGATGACATCTTCATAATCTGGACTGCCAGTGAGAAGGACCTCCTCCATTTTCATAATGAATATAATTCTTTTCACCCCAACATAAAGCTGAAGCTGAATTACTCAAAAACAGAAGTCAGCTTCCTTGACACCACTGTTCAACTAAAAAACAACACCCTTGTAACTTCTGTTTTTCACAAACCAACAGACAGACGAACCTACCTAAGAAGTGACAGCTTCCACCCCAAGCATATAAGGCACTCCATTATTTTTAGCCAAGCAATTCGATACAATCGTATTTGCTCAGACCCGATAGACCGTGATCAACAACTGCAGGAGCTCAGACAAGATTTCATCAAACAAGGTTATACCCCTAAAACAACAGACACTCAAATAAGAAGAGCTACTGCCATACCCAGAGACAACCTTCTGGAATATAAAAACAAAGACAACAAGAACCGCATCCCCCTTGTTGTCACCTACAACCCACATCTTGAAACACTTCGAAAAATTATAAAAGAACTTCAGCCAATGCTAAACAGCGACCAAACACTGAAAAATGTATTTCCTGAACCTCCCCTCCTGGCATACAGACAACCACCAAACCTTCAGCAACTTATTGTCCGAAGCTCCCTAAATGAAATGACAGCAAATGGCACATCTCCCTGCCTACAGAAAAGATGTAAAACGTGTGCCCACATCTACAATACAGACC
>JANRMT010062813.1:57469335-57504221 GCA_026402145.1 Polypterus bichir lapradei
TAATAATATACGCAGCAGTGTTGCCCCACGTGTGTTTGTTTCTTGTTGTTTTGGCAATTTTTGATAATAATATACCCCTAACATGTCTACCAAGAGGAAATTGTCTCTGTCCACTCCTCAGCCTGCCAAAAAGGAAAGAAAGGCCATTGATCTAGACACTAAAATGATGATAATAAAACAGTATGAAGAAGGAAAGAAAGTGAATGCGATCGCATGTGATATGAAGTTATCACACTCTACTGTGTTGACTATTTTAAAGGACAAAAATAGAATTCGTGAAGTGTGAAAGGTTCTGCACCTTTGCAATCAACAGTGATTAAAAGAAACGTACCGGACCCATCCTTGAAATGGAGAAATTGTTAAACATTTGGATGGAAGATCAGATTCAAAAGCGGACGCCATTGAGCCTCTTTACAGTACAGTCGAAGACTAGAACTCTGTTTGAGACTTTAAAGGAATGTGCCGGAGAAGACTACAGTCAAGAATTTTTGGTAAGTACTGGTTGGTTTAAGAGGTTTAAGAAAAGATTCCAGTTGCATAATGTTCGAGTGACTGGAGAAGCAGCGAGTGCGGATGAGGAAGGAGCTAGTAAGTTTGTCGATAGTTTAGACGAAATAATTAAGGATGAGGGTTATCTCGCAGAGCAGATTTTTAATGTGGATAAAACAGGGTTATACTGGAAGCAGATGCCAGGATGCACTTACATCTACAAAGAAGCCAAAAGCATGCCAGGATTTAAAGCACACAAGGATAGACTGACTCTGCTGCTTGGCGGGAATATCGCGGGGTTCAAGCTGAAGGCCTTGTTAATTTATCATTCCGAAAATCCACGTGCATTTAAGAATGTGAATAAGCACACTTTGCCAGTTTATTATAGATCAAACCATAATGCCTGGATGAACCAGGCTTTATTTGAGGATTGGTTCAGTAATTGTTTCATTCATCAAGTGCGTGAGTACTGTTTGGAGAGAGGAATTCCCTTCAAAATTTTACTGTTGCTCGATAATGCACCTGGACATCCACGTCACTTAGCTGATCTCTATCCCAATGTGAAAGTGTTTTTTTGCCTCCAAACACTACTCCACTTATTCAACCGATGGACCAAGGTGTGATTGCTACATTAAAGGCAAACTATCTCAGAACCACCTTCGCCCAAGCCATAGCTGCTATAGATGCCGACCCGGAACTATCACTACACGACTTTTGGAAACAGTATAATATTCTTAAGTGTACTCTGTGACGGAAAAGTGTATGAATGGCGTATGGAAGAAGTGTATTAAGCGTTATGTGAATACGTTTGCTGGATTTAACAGTGAACAAGAACTTGATGAGATTCGTGAAGAAATAGTGAAACCGTCAAGAGACCTTTCATTGGAATGTGAAATGGAAGATGTCGAGGAGTTGCTAGACCAGGAATCAGGTGAACTTACGAATGAAGAGCTGATGGAATTGGAAGAAGAAAGAGTGGCGGAAGAAGAAACAAGAGAATTGGAGAAAGACGAAGAGGAGGAGGTGCCACAACGAATGTTCACCGCAAAGGGATTGTCAGAAGGTTTATCTGTACTGAATAAACTCCTCACCCATTTTGAAAAAATGGACTCAAATATTGCGAGGACTGAATGGATGGCACAAGACACATTTTGTCCTTATTACGAAATTTATGAAGAGAAAAAAAAACAAACAATTCAGACGAAGCTCACTATGTTTATGAAAAGAGCAACTCCTCCCATCACCCCGTTCGCAGCCTTGACTGATGAAGGCGATATCAACAACCCGCAGCCAAGCACCAGTAGTGCCAGGAATTAAATATACAGTATTTCTTATTTTTGTATGTTTTCCACATATTAACCCAATTGTACTGTAGTATGCTGTGTTTGACTTAGAAAGTAAGACAATGTTAATAAAATATTACTTTAAGATGATTACAATATCATTACCTAGTCTAATATTCTTACCTTAATTTAACATAGGCCGACTTACGTCCAGATCAGCTTACAACCAGTCAGTTGGAACCAATCATGGGCGTAAGTCGAGGAGTACCTGTATATGTATTGTGAACTTGGCCCCGGACACAGCCAGACGGACATCGTTGGCTCCACCACACACTGTTTATTAATTATAATATTTACAATAAATACGTGCACTCACAACCCCAGTGCCTCTTGCACCGATTCCCCCACTGTCCAGGCCACACAGTCCTGTGCCTCTTTTCCTCCTGGCCGCCTCCAGTCCTCACTCCAGCTCCGTCCACTTCCACCCGACTTCCACTGATGACTGGAGGGAGGCGGCCCCTCTTATAGGAACCCGGATGGGCTCCAGCTGCTTCCCGGCAATTAGTCTTGGCCACACCCCTGTGTGGCAGAAGTGCCGGCTGCGCACCCGGAAGCCGTCCGGGTGTCCCTTGTCATCTTCCCCCCGGCACTTCCTGGTGTGGCGGAAGTGCCGGGCTCCCGGGATGATAAGGCACTGGGGCGCCGCCTGGCGGTGGCCACGGGTCCCTACAGGGCTGGGCTTCCAAGCCCCCTACCCAAGGCCTCCTGCATAACCAGGACGGACGCCCCCTCTCGGTCTGGAGGAGGCACACACCCTACTCTGGTCCTCCAAGGCGTCCCAGCCGGGCTCCAGCCCCGGCCGGGGACTACACGGGATAGACCGGCATCGGGGCGCCGCCTGGCGGTGGTCACGGGTCCCTACAGGGCTGGGCTTCCAAGCCCTCTACCCGAGGCCCCCAACATAACCAGGATGGACGCCCCCTCGCGGTCTGGAGGAGGCACAAGCCCTCCTCTCGTCCTCCTGGGCGTCCCGGCCGGGGACCACAGTATATATATATATATATATATATATATATATATATATATATATATAGTAATGGATTAGATTCTCTCTCTCTCTATCTATATATATATATATATAGTAATGGATAGATTATCTAACTGCACAACGTTTTAAAGTGAGTGGATATTTTTCTGAAATATTTGTTGACATGGTTTTCCCAGTGTGATTTTATCTGATTATGGTCCACAATTCATTACCAGATTTTGGAGGTTTTTCTGTGATTGTATGGATTGTGAAACCAATTCAACTTCAAGATATCATCCAGAGACTAATGGACAGATGGAAATGGTTCTCCAGAGAAAATTCGCTGTTGTACTATTAATTGTAATCAGGATAAATGGAGTAAATTGTTTTCCCTAGTGGAGTCTTCTTGTAATGTTGTACAGCATTCTGTCCTGAAAATGTGCCTCTCTTTGAGTGTCTGTATGGTTTTCAACCTTGTCATCTAGATTTTCAATCTACGACTTCTTTAGTGCCCATCGTGACAGACCATATGTGGTGCTTGGTACTTCATTAACTGTTTATCACTCTGAATGTAAAACATCAGCAAAAATTATATATTCTATAAATTTCAAATTTGTTGTCATACATTTATTATTGTACATACAGTTATTGTACATAGTTATATTGGTTTATTTACATTGTGTACAACCCATGTCAACTGTTGATAATGTCATTAAGAATTAATGATAAGTCACACTATTACATAACATAATGCAATAGTGACGATCATATATAAAGTGTTGCTTTTCAAAGAGAAGGCAAAAGTTCCAATTTTCTTTTGGAATAAATAAAAATAAACAGTATCCAATTTTAGGATTAACACAAAGTAGATCTTGGAGTTTAGGAGTTTTCTAACTACAAGTTTGTTTAATGATTGTATGCATTATTTTGATTATATGGGTTGTAATATCGATTTAACTTCTTTAACCCAGAGACTAATGGAGAGACAGAAAGAATAAACTGAGATTTGGAGAAGTTTCTCTGTTGTATTATTAATTGTAGTCAGGATAACTGGAGTACATTGTTAACACTGGCTGAGTTTTCTCTAAAAATAATATATAGAAATCTAAAAATTGGTTACATTTTTAAGGGTTGCCCTGTTACTTACTTAAAGTAAAATGACAATAAAGCTGTTTTAAATAATCAAATTACTTTCAGCCTCACAGAACACCTGCCATATATTCATGTACTGGCACTAAGATTTAAATCAAATCAACATAACAGAAAAGCCTGTCCAAACTAGACTAGCGTAAGTCAAGTTTTAGCTTAGGTCTGATCCACCATATGAAGATGAATGAGGAAATCCTCTTGAGGCTGATGGTGCTTTGAGACGATGACAGTGTTTTCACAATGTACTGCTTATAATAAAATAAAAACTCCATAATTCATAATCCCTACCTGAAGCCATTTTAGGTACTACATCTTAGAATAAAGATATTTTATGTACTGTTCTTCTTTGTCATTTTTCAGATAATTTATGAACATTGTAAGATTTTTAAGTTAAATTTGTACAGAATATAAATACAAAGTGTCAGATGAGATTTTTGGCTAACAAATACCACAGAAAAGATAAGATTACTGTATCTCACAGTTCTCACATTAATGCAGCTTTTACACTATTTACATTGTTTTACTGTAAGTATGACTTGTATTTAGAAAAATGTTAACCAATTTTAAATAATATATTTTCATGGAAATGTAACATTCTCAAATATACATAACTTAATTAAAGGTCAAGGTGTTGGGGCAATCCTTCGCAGGGCTAAATAAACAGACCATGGAAAAATATATATAGATGTCTTAAAAGCCACTATATGAGTTTTATTCTTTATCTTCTCTTTTTTTTATTTGAACTAACATTCTGTTTTTATGGTATACTATAAAATGCAGTTGTGAGTCTCCACCTGGAATACTCAGGAAATTTAAAACTTGTGAAAATCCAGAAAATTTCCACAAGATTTAAGAGGGTACTGAAAAGTAATCTATTAGAAAATTATTGTGGATAAAGAAGTGGAAAAAAAGAACAGTTTTACATTATACCTAATGCAAACTATTGCTAGACAGTAATTGTGTAAAGTTAATTTCTCACACATTTTATTCTTCACAAAGCAATATGAAGGTACATAGAACAGGATATTTAGCAGTACAGTTGAAATATTTAGAAAATAGATATTTATTATAAGGTGTGACATATATAAGTCTCCACTTTGCTTGTTGTCTACTGGACACAATTCATTATAGATAAGTTATCCTAATAAGAGTGATGTCCATTTGTAAATGAGATGTTGGGCAATTAAATGACATTGAGGGCTAATTACATTGAGAATGCTGCTGTTTTTTAAACAGGGTCATTAGTATACACCAACTGCAGATTTATATGGAATCTTTTATATAGATAAATATACCTTTAGTTGGTTTACTTACAAAAATGCTGGTATTAACTTGAAAATGATCTACAAAGCCACACAGCGTAAATTTAGAGGACAAGGTAGATAAAATCGCAGTCCCTACACCACTGATAGGAAGGAATGCCAGCAAACTGCCCATGGCATACTGAAAGTTCAAACATGTGGAAAAATCTAACAATCTGATAAAGATCAGGGGCTATTAATACAACACTGACACCTACTATGAGCACTTGAAGCAACTCTAATCTATACTAATAAAAGGCAAAGCCCTCACTGACTGACTGACTGACTGACTCATCACTAATTCTCCAACTTCCCGTGTAGGTAGAAGGCTGAAATTTGGCAGGCTTATTCCTTACAGCTTACTTACAAAGGTTAAGCAGGTTTCATTTCGAACTTCTACGCGTAATGGTCATAACTGAATCCTACTTACGTACATATATACGGCCATTGCCTGCAGCTCGGTCGCCGTGTGAGGCGGAGTTGCGTCACCCATCACCAAGCCTCCCACGTAATTGAGTGCCTGCCCATATAAGGCCGTCCGTCAGCAGCAATCCAATAGACACGCTGCCGCTATGAGGCGTTTGTCATGTTTAAGATGAATAGGATTTTCGCGAGATACAAGTTTAGTGAGAAGACGCAAGGTATAAATGAGACTTTTGATCAATTTGTAACGTTAAAATGAGTTAAAATTGATGGTGAAGGACTGTGCTTATGCAAACGAAGATGAGATGGTCAGGGATAGAATAGTGTTTGGCACAACAACACTTTTAAGTGCCGGGTCTGAGCTAACATTAAATAAAGCCGTGGACATCGCAAGATCGCACGAGATAGCAAACCTTCGATGCGGCTCACGTGAACTGACTGTGAATGCAGTACGCAGACAACAAGTAAAAGCTCCAAAGAGCGCTGAACAAAAAACGCATTACACAATTGAGAAGGCAGCAAAAGAATATGAAGCGAGTGACGCATACAAACATATTCATAAGTGCAGCTAATGAGGAAACAAAGCACACAGTGGAAAAAGTCAATGTCCAGCTAAAAGAAGACAGTGCAAACGAAGATGAGATGGTCAGGGATAGAATAGTGTTTGGCACGAACTCAGCGAAAGTGCGAGAGGAACTTAAGTGCTGGGTCTGAGCTAACATTAAATAAAGCCGTGGACATCGCAAGATTGCACAAGATATTTGCGAGATACAAGTTTAATGAGAAGACGCAGGGTATAAACGAGACTTTTGATCACTTTGTAACGGATTTAAAATTGCTGGTGAAGGACTGTGCTTATGCAAAACGAAGATGAGATGGTCAGGGATAAAAAAGTGTTTGGCACAAACTCAACGAAAGTGCGAGAGAAACTTTTAAGTGCCGGGTCTAAGCTAACATTAAATAAAGCCGTGGACATCGCAAGATCGCACAAGATAGCACAACCACAGCTGAGAACCTTCGATGCATGTACTCCGTGCGGCTCACGTGAACTGACTGTGAATGCAGTACGTGCACAAAAAGCAACAGCTCCAAAGAGCGCTGAACAAAAAATGCATTACACAATTGAGAAGGCAGCAAAAGAATATGAAGCGTGTGACGCATACAAGCATATTCATAAGTGCAGGTACTGCGGAAACAAAGCACACGGTGGAAAAAGTCAACGCCCAGCTAAAGGAAGACAGTGTAAAAAATGTGATAAATTGAACCACTTTGCCAAAGTTTGCAGGAGTGGGAAAGGTAAACCCGTGCATGCAGTGTGTGATGTCTCAGATAAAGAGGAAGACAAGCTGTTTATTGATGCAGTAAGAATGGAACAACCCTCTGAATCTGAACAAGCCTTTGTAGACATATCAATAGGAAAGCAAGGTGTTAAACTTAAGTTTAAATTAAGTTCATAGACACGCTGCCGCTAAATATTCGCAGGCAAATCCACAACTTAATACTGGGAATTCCTGTTAAACATCTTAGATTCACGAGTACCGATTTGGGTAGTGAACACTTCGATGAATGAAACCTGTTATCTTTACAACGGTTGACAAACACGGAATATAACTTGAACACAACACGTCCTCCAAATACGAACCTGATTGAAAGAAATAACGATAATCAAATCCTTGATGACAGCAACACTCATAACAGTGACAAAACAATTACATTGACAATCATGTTACGTTATTTTTAAAATGTTTCCTTTTCTTTTTCATAACTTCTTTAACACACTACTTCTCTGCTGCGAAGCGCGGGTATTTTGCTAGTGTCTAAATAAAATAAAGTAGGTAAATATTCCATATCAATGTTAATAATGTTTGCAAATGCCTGTTAACAATTATGGGAAAGATGTTTTACTGAATAGAGATGGTGATGACTTTGGAATAAATTACTATGTTAAGTATTAGGTGAGAACTAACACTAGAAAAAGCAATAAATATTACAAGATCTTAGAAAACATTACAAAGCAGAGCATAAACTAATGTACACCAAATCAATCAGTCCACACTAAGAATATGTTATATAAATGTAAGCAACAAGGAATAAATGATGGAGTTCAAATTATGCATTATGTAGAGAAAAATATACTTACACAATAAGCTACACAAATTCAGCATAATTATTTGAGATTCTGCAAACAATAATCATAGCAAACAGGGACAAAAACTAGCAAAAGACAAACAGTGAAAGCATAAAACTGAACCACAAAGGATTTGGAATTCCAGGTGACAAAGAAATTAACATATTGTGATGCATCGTGGACAAAAAAAGAAAACAGAAAGTGGCAAATATAAAATTGGTAATGGGTTTGCAACTTAATATCAGTCCTTTGAATGTACAGTATGCAGTAGTGTGTGGCTTTTCTGACATACTGATTTACACTCTTAAATACTAGTTCTTTTATGGCATTTTATGGTTCTTTACTCGGTTGTATGATTCCTTATAGAGCCATTGCTTGACAAAGCACCATTTCATTCTGGGAAGAGTGCTTTGCATATGAAGTTGGTTCTTTGTGTTTTGAAAAACTTCCTAATTTGCAGAGAAAAAAATGAAATATTTTATGTATGGTAGACAATCTAGCAGGACATTAACAGATTAAGAAAAAATCAACTTAGACTGTGTTACTGGATGTATGTAGCAAGAGTCCATTTAAAAATAACAAACCCATTGGTATTACAAAAATCTGTCACCATCTATTCATGACTATTGCCTGTATGGAACCTGTTATGAATCTGAATAAATAAAAGGTTCTTTCTCTAACCTTCTTGTAGATGGGTCTTTCTGGAACCAGAAATGGCTCCCCTATGGCAGAACCACTTTGGCATGGTACAGAGAGGGTGGGTTACATAATAACTTACTTTGGTTTTTATTTTATTCATGGTACTGGTCTTGTGTTTGATTATCTGCAAGGCTTTTAATGTCTTTTCATCTGCACAGGAGTAAATGTTATATGTGTGACTGTGTGCGGACATGTACTTGTTCCAGCTTTGTAGTGGCATATATTAAAAAACAAAAATGAGAAAAAGAATCAAACAGTATAGCATTTGTGGTAGAAGCAGTTAGGAAATTGTAATTTAGTTAATTTATCTTATATTTCTATTGAAAAGATGACTCACTGGTGAAACAGAAAGTTATAAAATAATAAAACATAATATAAAGGTTAATTCAGCCTCTGCCAGGTGACGTTAGGGAGGTCATAGAGGTGTTAGTGACTATTTTACTATAAAATCTTGAGGGATTTCAAGTTAAATTAGAAAATGACACGATAGTTGGTAAACAAATTGTTTTCCAATTGAATAATATTTTGTGACAAAGAACAAAAAAATTATAAAATTGTAGGGACACCTTGGGAAAATTTGGAACCTGGTCAATAAACAATGAAAAAAAGACAACAGTTCTAAACAGAATTTTCCTTTGCTTTGTCTTGCTTCACACCACTTCCTGCTTAAAATATATTAAAATTGGCTGAAGAAGACAGGAAATGCAAAACATTTTACTGTTCTTACTGGTCATTGTGTGTGATAAACATTTAAATAAAAAATTAGCCCTACCACCTGCTCTTCAGAACATGTCATCCCTCCTGAAGCTAAAGAGTATTCAGGCCCAGCCAGTACTTGGTTTGGGAGAACATATAGGAAAATATTGGGTTGCTGCTGGGAACTATTTGGCAATGCCAGCAGGGGGCACTTATAGTACCCTGTGGTCTGGGTATAGATCCAACTGCCCCAGTGCAGTGACAGGGATACTGTGCTATAAATATGGTGCCATCCTTCAGATGAGATGTAAAATTCTCTTTGACTTTCTATGGTCATAAAAGATCCCTGGGTAACTTTCAAAGAGTAGGGTGCATCCCGATGTCCTGGCTAAATTGCCCATCATGGCCTTGTCCATTCTGGCCTCCTAATCATGCCCTGTCTCTAATTAGCTAACTCTCTCTCTCATCCCTTCACCACCTAATAGATAAATTGTATTGAGTGTACTGGTACAATAATGGCTACTAACTCATCATCCATGTGGGTGCTACACATTGGTGGTGCTTGAAGTGATTCCCCTATGTCTATGTAAACTGCTTTGAATAGTATGAAAACCACTAGGTAAATGTAATTTATTATTATCATTATATATTATATGCTGTCATTTCTTTCCATATATACAATAGATGTATATTTTCTCTTTGCTGAGGCTGAAAGATTTCTAGTTAATTGTTGGCCACTGTTACTGAAAAAATCCTAATGACAAGTTTGCTAGTGGTCACTGATGGGTACAAGTGTGGTAACACTAGAAAGTTGGAGTCACTGTCAGACACATCTGTCAGATAAGACACGCACACAATGAACTCATGAACTCCAAAATCTCAGATGTCCAATTTATTTGTGTACCTTATGGAGAAACTCAGAAACCCAAGGGGACCACTTATCAAACCATTAACAGAAAGGTGGAAGTCATGACTGCAGAGGTCATGATTCATACAGGTACAGTACTTTCCACAAATGGTTTGGAAACCAAGTCTGTATGATGGAGAGATGGAAATTCTAATAAATTAAATTATTATGCACACTGTTTATAGTAAACCAAAGCAAATCAAACTGAAAACTGCTGTTACACATAAGTAGCTTTACTAAAAAGGCACACGCTGTGTGCACAGAATGGCTGCATGGATAAACAGAAGGACTTTAGACATCAGTCATTTTAGTATATCATATACATGGAGTCACACTCACAACAGAGCAATTCGCACATCCTTGAGGTCTGATAGTTTGCTGTTAGACTGTGATGGATTTATCAGTTTCCCTTGTGTCAGGGAATATAAAAAAATAGATCACTGTAAGAAAATCATTATTCCTCTTGGTTAATGTGTTTTATGATTTTTTTTATATATGCTGTTCTAACATAAACATATTCAAAATGCTGAGCATTTATTATGCACATATTATTTCTAATCAGTAATTCTACATCTGTCTTTGATTATATCGGCCTTCAGTCTAAGTTTTGCCTTCATGATCCGATTATTCAGTAAAAATAAATCCTCCCACAGTTTGTCTATACTGTTTATATAACTTATAAAAATCCAAGACTGAAGCTGGTCTTTATGATCTTCCAAAGAGCTACGGCTACCATATCACCCATGCAAATCTGTTGCACACACTCTCTGAAACTCTTGCACAGTATCTTGCCATGACATTCGGTCAATTAAATGCAAATAAATGCAAACAATTACCCCTTCACATCTAATGCATTACAACTCTGACTTTATCATTCTTTGTCTGTAACATTTCAATTTCTTGTTCAGCATTATTGTCACAGCTCTCAGCCAGTTCTCTATTGATGTGTTCATGTGTTGAATTTTCTGAATTACAAGAATAATGGCATTTTCTTATACAAAGCATGCAGGCATCATGCTATGGAGGATACATTTTTTTAAAATTAGCATCTTTGGAAAATGATGTGACTTTAGGAAAAACACACACACAGATGTTCATTTCTTTCATTTTAGCTGCGAGCTGAAGTAACTGTGAAGTAAGCTGTTCTGGGTTGAGCATTGGTAACATTTCATCTTCAGTAATATTAGGAAACAGACTGAGTAGAGACATTCAGAAAGTTTTGAAACATTGTGCCCACCACCACCTCTTGTTATATAAAAAGCACAGTAATACAAGTTCAGAGAGTGTTTTAATATTCATTGATATATTGAGTTATATATTAATTCACAAAGTTTACTTAATGATAATTGACTCCTGAAATTCTGGGAAGTGAAACAAAGTATATATAACTCAGTGAAATAAGGTTATAGCAAAAGGACAAATATGGTAAAAAATTCTACCTTTTTATGACCTTACTTATTCCATTACAAGGTTGTGGAAAGTCACAGACTATCCTTGCATAAGGAAAATATAACTTGAACAGAAATCCATCCACTGCAGGTCATGTCCTCACTCACATTAAAACAATTTAGAATCACCAATTTGCCATGATTCCTCCCTTGATCATGTTTCTTCTAATTGTGTTAATATATTATTTATTTGCATATGTATAAAGATTTATTATTAAAAGGTTAATCTTTATTTTTGTTTACTTATGGCCATCACCATTTTGTGTCACAGTAGCCATTTCACTTCTTTGGCTGCTACAGAGGGCTGGTGGATGCGCAACTTATGACATTAGTGTGACAATATAAATGTCGGTGTTAAGACTTTGCTCATTTTCTTTCATTAATCCCTTCAAAGGACTCCTTGGTTACTGACTTTTGTCTTACTTGTTTTTGATTGTGGTTTTTGGGTTTGATGATCTCTCTATATTCTTCTGGTTAAGATCCCTAGCTTGTAAAATGGTTCTTCTCTTAGTTATCCTGTTAATTTTGGTTGTATTTAAATGTTGATCTTAACAGAATTAACCTAACTTGAACACTCTTGGGATGTGCGAATAAACTGGAGTACCCAGAGAAAACCAGACACATAAGGAGTGTTAAACTCCACACAGTCACAGACTGGGCCAGGAAATAACCCGGGTCCCTGTAGCTGTGAGTTGGCAATAATAACCACGGTGCCAGTATGCCACTATAAGAGGAAATTAGCTGCTTGAGGTCATTTCCCAGGGCTTTTCTAGGAACAAATCCTAATCTTCAGGATAGTCGATTAAGCAGTCTCAGTCTTTAAAAAGCCCAGCTGTAAAATTTTATTTATGTATAATACAGAATATTGTGAAGCTCAGTAAAAACAAAGATATGAAAAAGTCTTACCATATTAATTTCAGATATGGTGTCAATACTTGCAATATCCAGGCTCATACCAACAGTGACTGGTCCATCTAAGGAAACATAACAATATAAAAAATAGCAGCATTATATCTCCAAAGTTTCAATCAATACAGAACTTACAGTTTTATATAAATGCAGCAGATCAGAAATAAAAGAGTGAAGTTATGAATCAGAAAATGAAAAACATTTCAAAAACATTTGCTTACAGAATACAAGTTAAACAATATTAAGATTTACAGTCTTTTGTTCTGCAGTATCTACATATAGTAATTAACATTTTTATTTAAACATTCTGAAATACATTGCTTGTCCTTTTCAGTATAAAAGATTTACTTAGGATTTTTAAAAATAAATTAAGGCAATTGACAACCTGTAATTTTCTTTACAGGCCACCAGAGGGTTCAGAGTCCTGTTAAAGCTAAACTTCGCTCTTTTGTTTCCTTGAAAGTTCATGTAAACATTAAGACAGAACTAAACAGAAAATCACAAACCATTGAGATTAGTGGACTATGGCTTAATGCCATTTGAAGTGTTACCAGAAAATGATGGACAATGGGAAAACAAGAGTTACACCAGTATGGGAATACCTATAAAGGATGGGAATACCTAAAACATCAGTTATTTTCTTCTTTTTAATTCATAATTTATTTAAAAATAAACTGTAGGACTTCAAACACAATAAAATATTTTAAAATTCCATATTGGACATAATACTCTGCTAATAGTATGCTAAGTTCAGAAGGGCCTGAATCTTTTCTGGCAGCAGTAGGCACAACGTGGGAACCAGTCCTCTCATGCACATACCCATGCTCACAAATAAACAGGCCTAATATAAAATTAAGATAACTAGCATGTCATTAAGGATGTGGATGGATCCTGGAAGAACCAGAAGAAACACCCAGGCAGACAAAGAAAGAAAGTGTAAAGTGTAGAAAGACACTGAATGGGTGCTGAATTCAAACCAGGGCAGTGGATATGTGGGACAGTCCTTATCACTGTGTCATCCTGCGATCTAATCTATATGGCAACAACAAACATAAATATATACTGTATGTGTGTATATATATATATATATATATATATATATATATATATAGGTGTAGGCATGAGTTTCACTAGCATAAACAATTAGAAGCATATAATGATTTTCCTACTGTCAAAGAAAGGCCGCAGATATTTGTTATATCCTTTCATGAGCTTCTGGATTGTAGGTGGTAGAATGTCTCCATCTATTGCCTCAGCTGACAGAAAAGCATTTTCCATAAACCTGACAAATGGAAGAATGAAAAGAATAAAATAATACAGCAGAGCTCTCAAATAAATTTAGTTTTTTCTTTGTTTTGATTAAGAAGATGAATTAAAATTATTAGGAAACAATTATGGAGTGAAAAGATGAAAGCACATCTTAATGTTAGGAAAAAAGCTACATTACATTCAGAAGAGTTTTCTTGCATAAGTTAATCTTACCCATACACACCACTCCATGAAGACATAATATTGAACCAATTATGCCAGCATTCGTCCAGTATAAAATCTATAAAAAGTGCTCAACATTACATTAAAGACTGACATTGCCATGAAGGCAACACCATAGCAGATACAGTAACAGTAAAGGTAGCTGCTTTATTTTCACAGGCTACTCAAAAAAGATTTCTTACATTGCTTGGAAACTAAATTGTTTGATAAAAAGACCTGACAAGTTCTAGAAGACAAACTTACTCACTCTCTGACTGTTCAACTTGCATAAAATTAAAAGACGACAAGGACATCAGCCTTCTGATTAGTCAGTTATAAAGATGTCATGTATGAAAATCACTTCACTCCCTGATGAGGGTTTTAGCACACTATGAGCATATGTGTCTAAATCAAAATCTTACCTTAGACATGACAGGACAGAAGTGGGTTGAGAGTGCCCTGATTCCTTTCGTTTCATTTTTGAAACATTACATATTTTTCATATATTTTATTGCTATCATCATGTTGCCTTTTAATGCATTTACTTATCTATTTCTGTTGCCATTTTATGTGTCTTGTCACTAATCTCCTGTGTATTAGACCTTTGCAATATTCCTGACAATTCTTTTGCCAAACCCCACAGTTAAATGTCTCTTGTCTCTTGTCTCTTGTTCTTGGGGTCTCTGCTGTAAACTGAGACAGTCCTTCTTCACTGTACAGTACACTGTACTAACATGAACTGCTGGCTTACAAAGTTATACTGGAAGAATAACTTTATCCTATTATATTATCTAAAACTAATGCAATGCTCCCTTTTTTCTCAATAAATACTATATACTTACTTTTGTAGCTTCTTTGGATACTTTCTGATACTGCTGTTATCACTATATCCAGTCTTGTAAGATGTACTTTAAACTGTGCAGGTGTGAAGCATTTTGCTTTTAGTCTCTGCTCTTGTCAAGCTGAAGGCAAGTGCAGTGCATGCTGGGGTAGCAGGTCTTTAGAGTGGTTTTAAGTTATTATTGTGTACTTCTGCTTACTTAGCTGGAAATTTCAGACAACCAATCTTGAGCTTTAATAACAATGTCCAAAGCTTTCACTGTGCTGCGAACACCTTCAGCAGATTATTTGTTTTTCTCTTGTTTGGGTGAGAAAAGAGGAAGCTGATTCTGGAGGAGCAATTCTAACTCACTGACCTGAGCTTATTTATCTCTCTCAGTCTCTCTCACAACATTCTTGCTTTACTTGAAAATACATAACCTGCAAGAAAAAGAAGATACCTGGGAGTGGAATGATCATCAACATCTTTCTGCATCTAATTGGACAGAATGAATTTAAGGTGGCCAGTTTGCATGATTCTGTGTATCTCCTGTGAGACATGCCCGGACACCATCAGACAGACACCGCATCTTTATCAAAAGGTAATTTATTTTTTCCTCCATAATAAACACAACTCAGTCCCGCACAGTCCACTGGGCCTCCTTGCCCCAATCACCTTAATACCAGGCCTCTCTCACTCTGTCCCTTGGACCACCTTTCATCTGTCTCTCCATGGGAGCCTTGTCCTGCTCCCACTCCCGACTCTAGCTCCCCAACTGTAGGAAGGCGGGCCCTTTTATTCTCCCCCGGATGTGCTCCAGGTGCTCCCTCTGACGTCACTTCCTGGTGTGGCGGAAGAGCACTCGGAACCACTCCAGGCGACCCTGGAGGGATTCTCCTCCATCTTCCCAGGGGTGGCGGAAGTAAATCCATCCCGGGCCTCCTAAGACTCGGGGCGCCCCCTGGCGGTGGCCACAGGTTAAAATAGGCGTAAGCCTCCTTGTTCCTCTCCTGTGGTCCTCCTCTGTTCCAAGGCAGTTGCCCCCTCGTGGCCCGGAGGACGTACATGCCACCTTCCAGTCCTTCCAGGCGTCCTGGCTGGGTCGTAGCCCCAGCAACTCGCCACACTGCCCCACCGCCAGCGAAGACACGTCGGTCGAAGCGACTCAACCCGCGAGGGCAGCTCATCCTCGAAGCAGGTCCCACCGCTCGTCCAGGGTCTGGTCCTGCAACACTCACAGAAACAGGGGCAGAGACGCAGCCTAGACACCACCACTTGGTGTCCTCTCGTGCCTCGCACAGGTCGCGCTCCCCCCTCTTACCGGCAGCCCAAGACTTGTCTTTCTTGCACCCGCTCCGAGGTTTTTGTACCCCTTTGGGTTGAGCCACTTGCCTGTTGAAGCGGCCCGTCCAGCGAGGGCAAGTTCCCAATGGAGCAGGGCCTAGTGCGTGTCCGGGGTCCGGTCCTGTAATTAAAACAGAGAGAGGCGCAGAAGCATTGCCTGGACGCCACCACCTGACGCCCCCTCACACTGCAAAGTGGCAGCGTTCCCCCCTCCGACCGGCACCCTGCAACTTGCCTTTTCGGCACCCCCTCCGCGGGTTCCGTGCCCGTCTGATAGTAACTGACGGGTCCGCTCGCTCTTGCGTCTCCTCCACTGACTCAGAGGCTTCCCTCTGCACGCGCAGAGGCTGGCCCGTATCTATAACTAAGCTCATACGCTCTCAATTCACTTTGTGGGAAGCCCCGGTTTCATTCCTCGGGTTTCCCCCTTTTTTCTGGGATGTTCTGACAGTTTGAGTCTCCCCACCGGAAAAGAAGAGACCCCTCGCCGTCTGCACCCGTGAGGATCGACCTATAACTGATGCTGGCGCCGGCAGTGGTGCACTAGGACCCACGGCACTCATCAGCCGGAGTCTAGGCACCACCCCTCCCAGGCGATCAGCCCTTCTCGTCGCCTCCACTCTCGCAGTTGCAGCTACTTGTTCTCCGGAACTGCACGATACCGGGAAACAGTTGCTCGCTTGTCCTTTTTTATTTACGACGCAAGTCTCACTCACCTGCGTCGCCACGAGCCTCCGGCCAAAGATTCCAGCGTCGCGTTGCTCCGCCCCCTGACGTGGCGCGATTGCCATCCTCTTCAGCTCGACTAAGCTGTCTCGGAGGTCGTGTACTACCTGTAATAGTGACTCGGTGCGCCGAAGGGAATCCTCCGGAGCACGCCGAGCCACAGACACAAACAGGGCATTAGCCGACGCGTGACTTACCGGTAAATCAGTCACTCTCGCCGGCTTCGCCCTGTGGAGCTCTCTTACGAGTTGTCCTCTGCCTTCCCCTTGCTCGAGATGGACGTTCCTTGGTCCCGCCTCTCTCCAATCATCGGCGGGCACACAAGACATGCCGTCCAATCCCTTGCCTGTCGCGGGGAGGGAGTTCAGGTCCGCCTTCACCTTCTCCCTTTTCCCGAGGGGTTGAGGAGACCGGCTGCAGCACCTTTGCTGCTGCCTCTCGAGATGCAGCGGATCCTTCCTTCCTTCCAGCGTCGCTGCCCCGGCCTCGTTGTGCGGATCGACACAGCCAGGCCGACGACGCGGACCCAGGCAAGCCCCACCTGAAACACAGATGCCGGGCTCGCCACGCCCGAGCCTCTCGGGCCGACTGTCACCGGGCTTGGGACTTACCTCCTGGATCCCATCTTTGGATGCATCACATAGCCTGCCAGCCGTATCCATGGCTGTGCCGACCCCGTTTCCTACGGGAGCAGCAACCACTGGGGAGTCCGCAGCTCTCCTGCCTTGCCTGCCATTTCTATCCCCCAACGGGTGGGGTATAAAGTTCTGGCGACCCTCTTGCGGCCCCTGGGTGATTCGCAAACCGTCCGCGGTGCGTGCGCGGACCGCATCCATGCGGCAAGTGTGTGCGGTTGTCTGAGGTGTGGGGCAGCTCACAAAATATTTAATGTCGGGGTCCTCTGCCTTGGAACAGGCAGAAGGCCCCACGTTGGGCGCCATTGTGAGACATGCCCGGACACCATCAGACAGACACCGCATCTTTATCAGAAGGTCATTTATTTTTCCTCCATAATAAACACAACTCAGTCCTGCACAGTCCACTGGGCCTCCTTGCCCCAACCACCTTAATACCAGGCCTTTCTCACTCTGTCCCTTGGACCACCTTTCCTCTGTCTCTCCGTGGGAGCCTTGTCCTGCTCCCACTCCGGACTCTAGCTCCCCGACTGTAGGAAGGCGGGCCCTTTTATTCTCCCCCGGATGTGCTCCAGGTGCTCCCTCCGACGTCACCTCCTGGTGTGGCGGAAGAGCACTCGCAAGCACTCCGGGCGACCCTGGAGGGATTCTCCTCCATCTTCCCAGGTGTGGCGGAAGTAAATCCATCCCGGGCCTCCTAAGACTCGGGGCGCCCCCTGGCGGTGGCCACAGGTTAAAATAGGCGTAAGCCTCCTTGTTCCTCTCCTGTGGTCCTCCTCTGTTCCAGGGCGGTTGCCCCCTCGTGGCCCGGAGGACGTACATGCCACCTTCCGGTCCTTCCAGGCGTTCCGGCTGGGTCGTAGCCCCAGCAACTCGCCACACTTCATATATCTGAAGTTATTGGTTTTGAAATAATTTTTAATGAAGACTTTTGTACTAGGGTGTTGTACTGTGTTAGCCATTATGAATGAAATAAGAAGTCAAGCAAAATGACACCTTTTATTGGCTAACTAAAAAGATTACAATATGCAAGCATCTTGCCTGAACAGGGGGCCCGAGTTGCCTTGAAAGCTTGCATATTGTAATCTTTTTAGTTAGCCAATATAAGGTGTCATTTTGCTTGACTTCTCACTAAGTCAAGACTTAAAAGTCAGTGTTTTTGTCTAATTATTACTTGTGTTAAGAGGCTAGATTGCCCATTTCTTGTTGAGTTGCCGTCCTCTACAGGCACTCAAAGACTCTCAGGTTAGCAAGTAACCTGTCATTAGTGGTTACTAGGGATTGAATGTGTGGGGTAAAATACAGGTATAGACAGTGGTACAGGTAAGGGGTTAACGTTAACAGGTATAAAGCAGATTTTGGCATTTCTTATTCTACACCATTGACAAAAGAATCTCAGAGGGTAGTTTGTACCTTTCATATTTGGTGATCTGATAATAACATAAAATGCCAGTATGAAATAATATTGTACATTGTAGTTTTACTGAACATTGTGGATGTAGCTGCTTTTGTTACTTCGTATTTCCATTTTTTTCTGGTGTATGCCCAAAATCCTCTTGGTAGATATCGATACTGAAGGTTTTATATTTGCTGTCTTTCTTCTATTCTTCTGTGTATATGGCACAATACATACCCTGACTGATTTGTGAAGCACATTGACATATGTTACTAAGGCACTTTATAAAGGAAAACTTATTTTACTGATTTACCTTAACAGTTTGGCATTTACATTATGTAAATACACTAAGTATATTTTAGTTAGTGTTCAGTTTATCCATCCATTTTAAAGTGTCTGATATAGAAATTAAACAAGCAGGGAAGTTGAAGGGTCAGATTTCATTATCAGCTCCAGTCTACATCAAAGGGTACTTTTCTTAATAGGCCTGATCTCCAAATGTTCATTTTTTTGAGGAAAAACTGCACTCAATGATAATTAGGAAGCATCTGATGATGTGTATCACGGTGAAAAAAGTATTCTTTATAAGGCACTGAAGAGCTTAATTATTAAGAAAATAATAACAAAAAAGTTACCAATATGTGCTGCTCTCTTGTTTGGACACTAGTTCCTAATTAAAACATATGCTGCTACAAAACCACCTGCAGTTTGCTTTCATGCCAGCTTTGCTTCACAGATGTGTCCTAACAAACCGGCTTTTATCTCGCATCACATCTGGCAGTGCACTGCTTACATAAAACTGTGGTGGGTTTTGATAACCCATCTATTTGCATAAATGTGTCCGTGGACTGGCATAAACATAAAACCTTTTTTATTATAATGGAGATTTTTATAATCAACTGCTACTATGTCATGAAACTGCTCTTTTAACAAGCTGCTTAGCCAAAATCAAGAAAAAAGATTAGAAGCAGTGTATCAGCAGGTAGCAGTAAAAGTCAATTGTAAATTCTTCAATAGGACAACAAACAAGAAACCTAAAAAAGAATCTCAACTCTCACTATAAATCACAAAGGCTCAAAAATCAGTCTATTACATTTAGCAAAAAGCATAAGAAACAACAAATTTATATTACATTTCTCAGTTTCTCAACGCAACACTCCTAAATAACGTATTTCCATAAAATTCAGTTATATGCCGTTTTTCCTTTACTCACTGAAAGATTGCTTCCCAGTAAAATCAAAGAGACATCAGATCTAATATGGCTAGAGCATAAAGCTGTTTACTTCCTCTTACATTCTAGACTGGAAGAATTACTTTTGTATGCTGCTGATTTTTATTTATTTTTTATTTTAATAAAAATGATTAATCTGCCAAGCAATCTTTGCGTTCAGAGGATAAGGAAATGCAGACGGTAAAAACTAATCAGCATCTCCCTTGAGAGTCCTTGACTTTTTGAAGAATCCTGGCAATTACAAGTGACACAACAACAGGGAATAAAATATCTGGTGTGGGCTAAAGAAGAAAACACAAAGCAATGCCTGTCATGACCTTTTACAAGTACTACAATGTAGCAGGATACTGGGAATTTCACAAAACAAACAGGCACAACGTTTTTGTACAAATATACATCTAAGGTCACACCAGGCTGTCTTTGTTTGAAAGCATGAAAAGTTTTTTGACAGGGTATTACAAGAATATTACTTTGAGGTAATATTATTTTCTCTATTAATCTTGACACATCTTCTGGCTAAAAACACTTATCTATCCGCCTTGCTTCACTCTTTTTTCTCTGTTTGCATAATCTAATGAATATAAAGAATACTGCAGGGAAGCAAAAACAAAATCCTCACTGCTTTTGCTCATTAAAAAGACAGTTGATGTGAAACACTCCAAGCTCTTTTGATCTTATTTATAAAGGAAATCCTTAGGTTTTTGGTTGTGACATTCCGTGTGTTTGAATACAAGAATGTGGTTAAGCACTTAAAATGGTAGGCCAATAATGTCTGTACTGGACACAGGAGAATGTGATGGTCTCTTAATCTACTCCTGATTCATGTCCAAAGACCGGATGTTGTTATCATGAAAGTTTAAAATTTACAGATACAAGAGTCTGTAAAGAACATGGTAAATAAAGATTTATGTGTTTCCTAGAGATACTGTAAATTTGCTGGGAACTCTCTGCACATTCTCTCACTAATAAGCCTAATATAGAGGCCTTGATTATCCTAACACATAATACAGTGAAAACCTGTAAGAAAAACCATACTTCCTGGACCGACGCATAGAATGATGCCTCCTGAGGCAAAGTGCATTTGTATTGTCCATTAATCACCAACCCTCGAACCCCAACACACACACACTCACCTCTCAACATTTATCAGGCCACAGGCGATAATCTTAATTCACAAATATTATGTATTACTGTACAGATTTCAAGAAGCAGTGCATTCTCTAATCAATGAAGAAAAAAATAAATATTTTACTTTTAGAAAAAGTAGAAAACATTGAAAGCAGATTAGCTTTAAAATAATAAAATGCAAAATAGGCATTAAAAACAATTCAAATGTTTTAATGTGAAACTCATCCAATACATTTGTCTAAATATCTTGTTTGTTTCATATCCCGTCCTATAAGCTAAAATGCGCAGTGCAAACATGAGACTTTTAACAGACATTGGTTATGACTGACACCTTTAAACAGATTCCAAAAATTAACAAAATTTTACAAAATAGCATAATCAGAATATACACATTGAGATGTGACAAAACGATTGGCTAAAACAAGTACATAATAATTCACCAATAATATTAAAAACAGTAATCTTCAGACGGGCACTGAATAGGAGACACAGACATGGCAAAGTAAAATTAAACAGGACTGCAACTGTAGATTTTAAATGGACTGCTAAAGATGGATTTAATTCAAAGCATCTCTCAAATAGGCTTACATTAAAACCTTGCGTTAAGCCTATGCAAATCCCCTCCTCGGTTGTTCATCACCATCAATGTCTTGATGATTATACTCTTCAGGTTTTCTTCTTCTGCTGACACTCTAACAAAGGTCTCCAAACCTAGAAAAACTGAGTCCTTGCATTCATAGGATAATAATATTGTGTTATTTGCATACAATAGCAACGATAGCTAATGTAAACAGGAAAAAAGAGGAATCAAGGGTAAATGTTAGATAGACTCATTGTACTTCAATTTAATTACAATTTTCATTTTAGTAGGCTTGTCAGTTTAGTTCATGAGCCTCATTTAAATTTACATGGTGTAACCACAAGGGTGTGCTAGAGAGCCCCAAACCACAGATAACGTAATACAGCCCACATCATACAAATAAAACAAAGGATTTTTATTCATTCTTAAGCACCTACTCACAGACATCTTCCAACAATCAGCCACAAATACAATTATAATCTAAATGAACAATTAAATCTTCCCACTTCCATCCTCCCGTTGAGTTTTGCTCACTGCCCACCAACTCTGACTCATCATGTGTGGCTTTCTTTTATGTGGGACCCGGAAATGCTTCCAGGGAGAGGCCACGTCTTCCAGGAAACGCTTCTGGGCCATAATGAAAGTAGGAAGGTCCTCCCCCAACAGCACCCTCAATCGATCCCAAAGGACCCCTACAGGGCTGCACTTTTGGACTCCATCTTCCTAGCACCCCCTGAAGGTGTCCTGACTAGGTTCTAATACAAGGGCCACTGCCACCTAGCACATGGGTGGTGGAACCACTGCCAGGTTCTGGCTTATGCTGGTCCATCCATTATTTTATACCAGCTGGGCATAGTGTTATCTTTCTACCCACCCAGCCACTCCGTTCATTGTTTCTCTCGGGCCTACTGTCCAGGTAATAACCCATGCTCCTCCCTGACCAGGGTGCCCATTCTTATCCCACAGTGATTACAGTTTATGGGTCTGCAAACTTAATAAAAAAAACATTATTGGAAGCCACCTTGTTGGCTGGCAGGTTAAACACCAAGCTACCCAGTCATGGCATCATGTGTCTTCCATTTAACGTTAATCTAACTTTTTTTTACTAGTGACATAAATTTGAATCTTTTATCAGAAATTAAACATAAAAAAACAGTACATATTTCCGAAAATGTCACTTCTCATACGTAATTTTCTGATAGACACATTAGGCAGTGATGATTCCTTTGAAAGCATCTTTGAGTGATTACTAGTTTACAGACATCCAGTTTTAAAGGATCTGAAGCCAGTATGTAGCTGTTATTCAATTGATAATATTGCATCTGTCTGATAAATACATTTTAATTAATTATGCAGATTCAGGATAGACATCAGGAAAATGAACACCAATGTCATGGACTGGCATTTGACTTCACAATGCACATTTGGCATTTTGATTCTCACGGTGTGCCAAAGTGTTGTGAACTGTGTTACAGCAAATTTGAAACTTTTAAAATTAAAATATTTCTCACCATTTTTGAGGGTAGTGTAAAAGTAAGGGACTGAAAGTATGTGTAATTCTTAAAGTACATAACTAATTTTTTTTGTATTGTTATTTCATAATGTGACATGAAAATACTGCTCTGAGTATAGTGTTATCTGAGACGGTTACCTGATTGCTACACACCATGTACCTGCCCTGGGTATAACAGGCAAATGCCATGTTATGGGGGTCTCAGATTTGGATGGTGGAGGCCAGCATTTCCATTATAGCTGTTTATAGATTGTTTTTATTTAGATATGTATTTATTTACACATTTTATTCCTGCTCTCCACATTAGGTCAGGTCAGGTTGGGGAGCGTGCTCTGGTTAACCACCCAGGCTGACAGTCCTGTCACACCCGCCCTGGTACAGCCACTTGAGTACTCAACAATGAGGATCCTGTGAGCCAGATCACCCTCGGGGAATCGTGCCACATGGCTGTAGTGCCCTAACTGATGCTTCCTCACAATTCAGGTAATGTACCTCATTCAGGACTCCATGAGCAACCACTTATTTGACACAAGGTCAAACCAGCGGTACCCAAGAATACTCCAAAATGACACAGTACTGGAAGAGTCCAGTCTTTGTCTCAGGTCACTGGACAGTGTTCATGTCTTGAAACCATATAGCAAGACAGGAAGCACCAGGACTTTAAAGACTTGGACCTTCGTCCTTTTGCATAGATATCGGGAGTGCCACACACCCCTTTCTAGGAAATGAAAGGGATGGTTTTGAGGGCTCTGAGGGCAGATTAGGAGGCTTTTGTTAGAGGAATCTGTGAGCAAGTGACACACCATCTACATTTTAGTGACCCACGTCCTACTTACAGAAGAATTGAAGCATTATGCACATCCGAATCTGTTCCTCGGAGAGTCACAGTCACAGCAGCTGATGGAACGGTCCTTACAGATGACACTGCAGTTGTGACCCACTGGGCTGGCTACTTTGAGCAGCTGTTTAATGTTGATCCTCCCTCTAGAACGTTGCATATCTCTAGGTCTACGATTCTCAAGGCTGATCCTCCAATTAGCTGTGAACCTCCCAATCTTACTGAGATTGCACAGGTGGTGAACCAGCTTTGGGTAGGGAAGGCTGCAGAGATCTATGGTATCCACAGCAATTCGCAGCTCCTGACCTTTTGCAAAGTCAAGGAACATGGAGCCACTTAAGGCCACGGTCACTGCAAATTACTAGAATGATTAATGGACTCAGATTATTTTTGCCCTTATTAAGTTATAGTATCCTTTTGTCTGTTGTCCCAATTATACATCATTTGGTATAGGATTTTTCAACAGCAATGCCAATGTTTGCAATAGATTCTGACATTCTGATGAAATGAAAAATGCAATGTATTTTACTACTACTGTATATGCATTACAAAATACATATTCTAACAGATGGTGCATCACAAACAATAATAAGTTTGCCCAGCAGTGTGAAACTGCTGAATGGGAAGAAATTGGACAATATCATTAGATTAAAAAAATTTTTGAGGAAGTATCCCAACATTGCAATTAAGTGGATTTGTTGAGTCATGTAAGTATCATTATTTGTTTACCTTTTGCCAGCCCATTGAGTTAGATGTTTTTAGAGAGTCATTAATATAATAAAAAGAATCTAAATATTTAAAGGTATGAATTTGCATCAGTAAATTGTTCTACTATTGTTCTATTAAATAACAACTGGTAAAATGGACAACAATATGATGTCACAGAAGCCCTTCCTCTGTTTTTACCCTGCTTAGTGTCATAGTTACAAATCCATTCAACTATTATTATTGTTAATAGTCTGACACTTATCTACATATAGGACATCTTTCAATATGCAGCTGCATCATTCAACGATGTTAAAAATTTAATGGTAGGGATGGAAAGCAAACTTTTTATTAAGCGATTTTTTTGTCTATAATCAACTGAAAGGAATACTGGAAGAAAGGACTTCATTCATAGATGGTTTCTAACTACTGAGTTTCTTCACCATCTGTTCCTCTATAAAAAGTAGAGTAAAATGAATAAATCTCTTACAGCATTGTAAAATGCTTGTCTTGTATTTTGACAAGAAAATTGTATCCTTTCAAAAATACATCGTCACACATTAGCAAAAGTTGTAACATCCAGAAATGAATAATAATAATTCACAAGTCAGTAGGAATGTCCTCTGGAAGAAATGGTGCCTGTCATAAAAATTTTCTTATTATTACCCTCAGAATGCCAGATGCCAGTCTTGCACACTGTTTGAATAGATTGATAAAGTAAAGAAAGAGAAAGAATGTTACAAGAAAAGGAGCATCTGCTTTTCAAATAAAAAAGGGAAAGTGCAATTTTATAAGAAAAGTTAACTCTACAATGAGATTTGTAAAGTGTATTGAGGAGATTGGCACAGTGCTGCGTAAGCTTTTTCTTCTTTATTTACTGCAAGGACATGGTCACAGCACTGGGCTAGGGATTGAGAAATAAGCATGGCCACAGAACTGAAAACAGTGGAGAATATGGAAGGTTAGGAGTTGATTATTATGCATGTCTTAACATTATATAGAAGGTATACAGGTATAGGTGCTCTGGTAGTAATGCACTGACCTGAAATGAAGCCAAGAAGTTCAAAATATACAAAAATAATTTATTTGTAAAATAAAAATTGGGAAAAAGAATGAACAAATAGAGAATACAGAAGTAACAAATGGAACAGAACAGCATACTTGCAGTTTTACTGGTCTTGACATTACAGGTGTTATTCACTGTCTAAACACTGGACAACTTGCTCATGTCTTCACCTCAGATTATCTCAAAATACTTCCATTTACAATTTGTCGTCTCTCTCTCTAAACTAACTGTTCGTTCTCCTTCCAATGAGTCCTTGCTCCAGCTCACCTACTGATTCTAAGCTCAAAGGGTACTTTGGCCTTATTTAACTTGAATCTCCATTCTGGTTAGTACTAGCCTGATATGATTTTTTTTCCATGTGTAGATTCCATTTTCAGGCTTAGATTTGGTTTGTATTGCGTCACGCATGTATGCATGGGATGCAGCTTAAGGGCTCTAGTGAATATAGTTCCCTGCTGAGCCAGGAGTGGGCACTGTCTTCTGATCCTTAATCTCTTTCTTCCTCTACAGACCAGGTGAATGACAGCCCTTCCATTACTAACGTCATCTCCGGTGTCCATCCACCTGAACCTGCCCCACCCTACCGGTTTTCTTCATAACCCAGAAAAACAGTTACATACTTCAGTTCTGTTTTGGATTTGTGTCTGTAGAGACACTTACGCAATTAAATGTGTGTTTATTTCCACAAAACCTGTTCAATTATACAGGTTTGCCAAGGTGGTAATCTTTGTCCTTTGTATCATTTTACAATTGCTAAATGAAAAAATGGCAAGTTTTTATCTTTTGTAGCATGCCTCCATGCTGAGAGGACCAGGGGAGCAAGCGTGGCCAGCACGTTACCTACCCTGGGAAGCTAGATGGCAACCTACCCTAGGTTGCAGCGGTGCCTCAGACTCCCGCAGGGCTTCATGGGAGTTGGAGTTTGGTGCAGCCCTGTTGGGATCCACAGGCGCCACCAGGGGGTACTGCAGCTGGAGTTGCTGAGCCCTTATGGGCAGTCCTTCCGCCACACCCGGAAGTGATGCCGGAAATGAAGTCATCAAGCACCTGGAGCACTTCCAGGTGTATTATAAAAGGAGCCAGCAACCACTACTCCGGAGGCCAGAGTCGGGAAGAGGAGGATGAAGCTTACGGAGGAGGAGCGGATTAAGAATAAGAGACAAAAGTATTGTGTGGAGTTGTGCTTGTGGAGACTGTGTTGAGGCTGTGGGAATGGGGAAGGTGTTGCCCACAGGCGAAGAAATAGAAATTAAATATTTATTTATTTTATCAGTGTGTCTCCCGTGTCTGTCTGTGTCGGGTCAGCGCTCATTTAGTGTCTTTCAGTCACGCTTTATATATTATTTTTTGCTTTTTGTCATTTTGTGCATTGTATTTTAGAATGCGTGACATATTTTTGAGTTTAAGGCTGTTGGTTTCTTGTTGGCTATTACTGCCATTGCTATTCATTGAAGATCACAAGAGATTGACACATTACATTATTGCACTACATGCATAAAAGATGGCAATACATTAGAAGCTGTATCCATGTTTGCAGCTAAAAAAAAAACAAAAAAAAAACATTGTGATTGACAGTTAGCTTTAAAGGACTATTTTGGTAGTCAGAGCTTTGGTTAATATACGGGGTGGGAGGGGTAAAGCTAAAGTTAGAAAATGGAATTTATTAGAAAATAGAACAAACCTTAACAAAACTGATAATGTCATTTCTCAATGTTGTCTCCACCCTTCTCAATGCACTTGCTCCACCTGCCTGGAACTGCCTGGATTCCAGCAGAATAAAAGGTTTTGTCTTGACCTCGCAACCCAAGCACAGTGCCACATGCTCTACTGATATCACTTACAGAACAACATTCTTTATAAAGTTATCAATTGGTGATGCAAGACAAATCGCAGAGTACAACACAAGATAGAGCCTTTGCCTTAAAAGAGTTCTGGTGGTGAATCACATCTTACTTAATGACAATCACTCTTTAGTGAATGTGCTAAAAAGCTGGCCTTTTCCAAACTAAAAGTACCACTTCTACAGCCTGTTCACAATCATTCAGAATGATCCCTGTCTCTGTCTTTTGAGCATTAATTTTAGGGTGTGGGAATAGCCTTGGTCTGCTTCAGATGAGGAGACTGTTCAGTGGATATCGATGTTTTGCCAGACCCCTTAGTTGCCTTTTCTCTATACATGGCAAGTCTTTATTGGTCAAATCTTCAGTTATGACAAACCCAGCTCTGGTGCTACTTTCACTGTGGCCTTAGTGTTTTGAAATACTATCTTTTCTTCACATCTCTTAACACTGCATTAACAACTCTACTGTATTGTATGTTTTGTTAATGTAGATTCAAGGTACTGCACACAGAGTCTACAAGAAGGAGTAAAGGTACTGGTTTCTGTTTACTTCACTGCACAAAAAATATTGCATTTTCTGCGTACAGGAATTTATCACAGAAGTTTAGATGTGCCTAAAATTTGTGACCAGACAGCGTTTTTAGAAACTGAAGAAAAGCACAATGAAGAAGAATGACCTTTGTAGATGTGTGAGTTGAAAGGGTAAAAAGTGAAATGTAACAAAACTGGTTACATTAGAAAAGTATGTGATGTGATAAGTGTAGACAGACAATAAGCTCACAGTTGGAAAATAATGCTTTGTTTTCAAATAAACATCAACTACTGTCAGCAAAAAAAACAGTCTTGCATGTCAAAAGCTTTGCAAGATTTGGGACACGTGAAAATGCACAATCCAGTTCCAGGAGCTGGGTCAGTAAAAATTTGACAATATCTGCTTGTGCCAGCTCATTTTTGAACACAAACGGGTTAGCACACACCAGCATTGTTTGGTCATAAGTCACTAAAATAATAATTTTTGACAAATAACAAAGAAGCACAAGCTAACAGAGAAGTTAAATGTCCTGCATGATATCATCTCTATAGTAAATTACCCAGCAATTATAAGGTGGAAGGTGGAAGCCAGCCCTTGAAAAAACTCGATTCCATCACATGTAAAATCACCATTAAATCCGGCGTGACTAACTTTAGGATGTGGTAGTAAGGGAAGTATAAGGTGAAGACTTACAACATAAAGATTACATGCAAAATCTACACAGGATGTGAATGGGTAATGAATTAAACTGAGGTGGAGCCAGAAGAAGTTACCACTAATTCACCGTACAGAACAGATGTACTGTAGTCTCTTAAAGCAGTGGAACAGTACTGAAGCTCTTTATGCAGGCATTAGTCCTTGCTGTTTATGGCTTAATCCTTTTCAAAGAGGCTTAGGTCTCTACAGTTTAATTAATGTGATCTCATGGTAGAAAATCAACAAAGGAAGGAAATGGTTGCTGGAGTCTTTAGCATACTTTAGGGCAACGATTTTTCTTTAACTTGATGACTTAATATCTTAAAACAATATCTGCTGCCATATAGTAGTTGCTTCTGCTTATTGCATTTGTCACAACTATAATTGGGAAGCATGTTGGTGCAGTAGTAGCACTGCTGACTTGCAGTAAGGAGACCAGGGTTCGCGTCCCAGGTCCTCCCTGCATGAAGTTTGCATATTTTGCCAGTGTCAGTGCGGGTTTCCTCCCAATGTCCAAAGACATGCAGGTTACATGAACAGTTGATGTTAATTTGGGCTTAGTGTGTGTTTATCGTGTGTTTTCACACTGTGATGGACTGGTGCACTATCCAGGATTTTAGGATTTAGGAGTCTAAGCTATCGACTTCCCAAAAGTGTTCAGAAGCCATTAAGAAGGCAAACAGAATGTTAGGTTATATAGCACAATGAGTGGAGTACAAGTCCAATGAGGTTATGCTCAACCTTTATAATGCACTGGTGAGGCCTCATCTTGAGTACTGTGTGCAGTTTTGGTCTCCAGGCTACAAAAAGGACATAGCAGCACTAGAAAAGGTCCAGAGAAGAGTGACTAGGGTGATTTCAAGGCTAAAAGAATCAGTTTAAGCAAAAGAAGATTAAGAGGTGACATGATTGAATTGTTTAAAATTGTGAAGGGAAATATTACAGTGGATCGAGACTTGTATTTTAAAATGAGTTCATCAAGAACATGTGGACACAGCTGGAAACTTGTTTAGGGTTAATTTTGCACAAACATTAGGATGTTTTTCTTTACACAAAGAACGATAGACAGTTGGAATAAGCTACCAAGTAGTGTGGTAGACAGTAAGACTTTAGGAACTTTCAAAACTCGACTTGATGTTTTTTTGGAAGAAATAAGTGGATAGGACTAGCGAACTTTGTTCGGCTGAATGGCCTGTTCTTGTCTAGATTGTTCTAATGTTTGTTCCTGAGTTGCGCCCTATGCTTACTAAGATAGGCTTCGCCCCCACCACGACCCTTGTCTGGATTAAGCGGGTTAGACAATGACATGACATCTATAGTTCTAAAGTTAGCAGAAATTCTGTAAAAATAAAACTACTAAGATCACTAATTTCAATTTTAGTAGGCTATGCTTCACATGATTCACTTTATTAGAAAATGAGTTGCCTATTTATGAAAGGCAGATTACTACTTCAAAACTGTAAAAGAATAAATAGCATTTGATTTAACTTCCCAAATAAATAAATACTTATTCCACTTTATAAAGCATATCCAGTATTATATTTCATTAAATCGGGGTGGAATGGGACTTTCTTTCAGCCCTGGAGTGACATGATACAGACCAACCCACCCCCACTCCAAAGGGGTTGGCAATATTAATAAGCCACCATGGTAACTGCCAACAAGAAAAAAAGAAACATATAACTCCTTAATCAGCTGTTTCTTGCTCTTTTCAATGCACTTCTGTATTTGCTGGAGCAAGTTGCCATGGTCAAGAATGGTGTTTCGTACACTTGATTGCTACCAGCAATTTGAAAACACATAGGTTTAAACTGTTAGTCCAATTGCATATGCTTTTAGAACTTGTAACACAAGCTCTCATTGGTCTATTGGTCTGAAACAAGGCCAGATTAAGACCCCGACAGGACCCTGAGTGTCTTAGCTCCTTAACATACTTTTAACAGTACAGCAAATGAACATCTGGTCATTTACCGCAGCATGGTATTTTGGCGTGAGGCTCAATTACTTTCCCAAGGGTGGTCCCCTTTGAACATTTTGGCCTGTAGATACTAGATACTACATCATTTCATAAAGTGGGAGGCACCCCTTGGTCATTTGGACTCACAGATACTCAATTGTTTCATCAATTTGGTGGGAGGTATTGGTAAAAAGGCCCCTTACCATCACAGGCCCCTGAACGGCCTGATGGTTTGAAACTGTATGCACCGGCAATAATCCTGATCATATGTGCTTGCTGCATATTTAGTAAATGTGAAATGTTGGTAATTTATTGTAAAATAATAATAATCCATTTTATTTATATAGTACTTTTCCCATGCTCAAGGCGCTTAAAAAGTGCAAGTTTAACAGAAAATTTTAATCAAAAGTGTTGTTAACTGGGAGAAGTGGCAGCAACATGCGTGAGCTAATGTTCCCCACCCAGACTACCAATAAAAAGGAAGGTGCTGAGAGGAACCCCCAAATTCAGAGGTCTGTGGGACTTCCTATCCACTACATGTGGTTGCTACATCTGGAACTTACTCCGTTTTGAAAGGGAAGTGGAAAATTATATAGTGTAATATACATTTAATTATTCAACTCCAGTTGTCTTCATGTAATGTCAAGTTTAAATGTTTATGTTCATATACCTTGATAAAGTCAAGTGGGGATACTCAGGAGAATAAATAAGCTTTGAGAAATTCTCACTGTAGAGTCTTGTGTTTAATCTAGGTACTTAAAATGTAATCCTCTGCAATTGGATGTCTGCAATATTGTCAGGTTTTGAAAAACATCAAAAAAGCTTATGCTTATTTCCAAGTGAATTAGGTAGTTCAGATTCACAAAGCACGCAAGTTAAGATCTTGCTTGTTAACTCAATATTTATGTGATTAAAAGTGGAAGACATAAAAGTTTGGTTTTCCATTTCAGAAAAGAAGCAAAACCATTGCTTCAGATATTGTAATTAACATGCTTTCTAAACAGTTTTCAGCACTTCAATATTACCGTAGATCCCGGAATATAAGCCGAGAATTTCGTCCTAGATTTTTGGCTTGGAGTTTGGGGGTCGGTTTATACAACGAGCATCGTTTCAGATTCAAGATTTCCAGCGCAATGCTGGTTTTGCCGATCAATACGGAAGTAAATAATGACAAAACCACAGAGCCATCTTTCAGATGAAGAAGTAACTTTGCATGCCGGTACTTTAAATTAAATATAGAATTTATTCAAAAAAGTGTTTTAGTTGATTTTATTAATAAAATTTATAATAAATTATCGGGAAGTTTAAAATAAAAATTTTTCTTTTTATTTACGACCAACATCTTGCGTTACGACCCGAATGCGGTCACGTGTATCCGCTTGCGCAATTGTAAACAAACAACCGAGAGCGTTAGTAGCGTCAGTTGGAGCCCAGATACATGTGTTTGTGGATGTAATTTCGGTCATTGCAGTGATTTACCTATATATATAATTCACTAAGACCATGCAAGCAAGACACATAATTGCTAAGGAAGGAAGAGAAGGTAAAGAAAGCGATCACAATCGAAACGAAGATGGAAATTGTGTGGAAATATGAGAGTGCTGTTCGTGTGACCGATCTCGCTAATATGTACAGCATGTCGAAATCCACCATCTCGACAATTTTACAAAGAAAAGATTTGCATAAGGAGGCACCTTCTAAACAATAACCACCTTCCGTTTCATTCTCCTCCTCCTGCCTTCCTGCAGCCCAAAGATGTCAAATTAAATGGTAAGTACAGTATGAAATTGTTGTTTCTAAAATAGAATAGAATGCCTTTTATTGTCACTATACACATCTACAATGAGATTAAAAGCAGCTCCTTCAGTGCAGAAAAAAAAGTTCTGTATAGGGCTTGTATGGTTGTTTTTTTAGCCTTAGCATAACGCCGGATCTGTGGCCCCGCTTCTGCTTTCTTTCCCTCCTCCGTCTGCGTCGTCTCCTAGACCTGACAACAATCCACGGGGAGCCCGCTGGTCTCGCTATGTTGTCTGGGATGTTGTGCGTGTGATGAAAAACACTCGAAACAGATGTCTGGCTCTGGACACCGATGTCTATAAGGTTCTGACGGGTGTAGCTGATGTTCGCCGAACCGATCGTGCACAAACAAGGAAAGAAAAAAAGTACAAAAACAACAAAAAAGTGCACTGAAAAGGAGAGCCCTGAGCCGCTGTGCACCGCCATGCTCCTAACTTAATCTAGCCTACTTCTGGTAGGCTAGGCACTTTTTATAACTTTTTGGTTAGTACATTAGAAAAATTATTGGTGTTTTGGTAAATTATGCACATTATACAACCCTGTTTTATTATGAAAAGGTTAAGTAAGTGTTGCAGTGGGAGGTTCGGAACGCATTATGGGTTAGCCTTCACGAACGAATTAAGTTCTTAAGTCAAGGGTCCACTGTATTGCGTATTTAAGTTAGTCAAATTTATAACAAGTCTCCGGAAATCCACCCGCCGATGTGCCGTATTTACGTATATAGTTTTAACACAAAGGCTTCATTTTACCAAACTTCTCCGCAATCACTTCCTGGTTTCCATCAAAAATGCCGGCGGTCTCAAATTCTCGTCGATAAACATGATAAATATACCTGAAGAGACACTTTTAAGGAAATTTAGAAAATTTTGCTTGGAGAAGGGGGTCGGCTTAAATACCGGTCATCGGCAAATACATGTAATTTAGTAGGTAGAGAAGGGGGTCGGCTAATATATCGAGTCGGCTTGTATTCCGGAATCTACGGTACTTTGACTCAAGCTTATAATGTGTTTATGTAGCAAAGCCCTGTAAAAATAAGGTGTATTAGTGAAATGGTAAAGAAGACTATTTTGTCTAGAAAAGATGATTATTCTAAGCTCTTCCAAGCATTATTTTACCCTTTTTAACAGTTTCCTAATGTGTCATGGTTGACTTTGAAATATTTTTAGAAAAAGTTTCAGGTTCCTCAACAGTAAATGGCTCAAACGCAGCAAAGAATAGCTTTTTCAGATGAAATTTTAAAAAAGAACCAAGACTGTGTTGGATAGAAGGACACCATCCATAATTCTTGACAACAATAAAAATGTCTGCATTTGAAATGCTACCCAACTTTTAATGATCTATTGAAATATTTACACAACTTAGGTCAATTTCATAAACAAATGTGATGAGTTACTAGTAAATCATTTCTGGTTGCATCCTTAAAAGTACGCAATGAGCAGATGAAAAAATGTTTTCGATACTAAATAAAAATAATTCTCCCTCTGCACTTTGCTGTGAGAGCAGTGTGACCTGATTTGATTTTTACATGTGATACTTTGTGCGTGTTTCATGTATGAGTCATTTGAAATAGTTTTTTCTCTTTTTTAAACTACTTCCTGTTTATTTTTCTTCATTATCAGTAATAAACTATGGAATCTCTGAACCACACAATGACAAAAATTTTTGGGGGCCTCTTATCTTGTACATATGTGAAGTTTTCTCATGTGTGTGTGAAACCTTCTCTAGCATATTTCTTGTGCATATGAGATAATAACATCTCCTACATCTATACTAATAAAAGGCAAAGCCCTCACTCACTCACTCACTCATTCACTCACTCACTCACTCACTGACTGACTCATCACTAATTCTCCAACTTCCCGTGTAGGTAGAAGGCTGAAATTTGGCAGGCTTATTCCTTACAGCTTCCTTACTAAAGTTGGGCAGGTTTCATTTCGAAATTCTACGCGTAATGGTCATAACTGGAAGCTGTTTTTCTCCATTTACTGTAATGAAGATGAGCTTGAAACCCGTGGGGGCGGAGTTTGACATCATCACGCCTCCCACGTAATCACGCAGTACGTAGAAAACCAGGAAGAGCCCCAAAAAGCGCTGAAGAAAACATGCATTATATAATTGAGAAGGCAGCGAAACAATAAGAAGCGAGCGAGTGA
>JANRMT010062813.1:57529221-57646497 GCA_026402145.1 Polypterus bichir lapradei
TGTAAACCTCCTTTAAATACTTGAGAAACTGGGTAGAAGGATACATATACATAAAGAGGCATAGTTCAAGTACAGTATTAATAGATAAATAGTAAATAAAGCTTTCATAACTTGAATTTTAACTTAGTGTATGATATGGTGGTACCATAGTTATCCTGATATGGAGCAGAGATAACAAAAAAAACATGTAAATGAAAGAACAAAACATAGAAAGCCAGAACAGCTGGGACTTCACTCTGGACAAGACCTAAGAAAACATGTTTATTGGGATGCACATAAAGGTTTACAAAGAGCTTCTTAAGGAGTGTTGAAAACTGTAAGAAGATAACCCCTGTCTCTCAGGTTTTTATGGGGTTGGGGAACAAACTAATTTATGTCAGGTTTAGAATTGCAAAAATGATTTGATATTGGACAAAAGGCTAAAATACAACAGCATGGTCAAAAATTAAAATTAAATTTACTGTAATCTCATACATACCTTACACCATTTTCACATTTTTGCCTTTGCAAATGGCACAGCAGCAGCAACCACAAAGCCATGGTTTCCAGCTTCACTAAAACTGGTTGTGGTCTCATCTTTCACTTAACACGAGATGAACACATCAATATTTTTTTCATCTCACTCCCACATTAATTGGTCAAGAGTCCTCCTCTCAATTTAAAAATATAGTCCCATTTAACTTTAGTTTTCTATTTATGATGTGTGCCGACAATTCCAGAAGTATCTATTCAACAATATTTTTGACAGAAAATGCACATTTTTGCATGTTTTCAGCATACAACTGGATAACTGACATGGTAATTACGTCACATGAGTAACATTGGGTTATTTTTCTTTTTTCCAAAGACTTTTTCACAGCATTTGTCTTCTTCTTCATCTGTTTCCACTTTTGTGTGGGGTTGATGTGTCTGACCAACTTTCTCCAGCTCAGTCCTGCACCTCCTCAGTCAGACTCTTTTCCATCAAGTCTTCTTTTACTTTATCCAACCACCTCCGCTTCGGGTTTCCCTTGATTTTTCTTCCTTTGTACTTCCATTCCCATCACTGTTTTGCACACATATTCATTGTCTGTTCTCATTACATATCCAAACCACATAAATCTACTTTGCTGTACTTTCTTAGATATCTCTCCCACTTTTGTAGTACCTCTGATTGTCTAATTTCTTATTCTGTCCCTTTTTATAACTCCACATATCCATCTCAACTTTCTCATTTTCTGCCACATCTTCTCTGCTCTCTTTACTGCCCATGTCTCAGCTCCACACATCATTGCTGGTCTTATCACAGTCTTATAAACCTTACCTTTAACCTTCGCCTTAATTCTTCGATCACACAATACTCCTGATACCTTCATCCAATTGTTCCATCCACACTGCACTCTCTGGGTTATCCCTGCATCTAATTTTTCATCTTGGGCTACAACTGATCCTAGATATTTAAATGTATCCATGCATCCATCCATCCATTATCCAACCCGCTATATCCTAAATACAGGGTCACGGCGGTCTGTTGGAACCAATCCCAGCCAACACAGGGTGTAAGGCAGCAAATAAACCCTGGGCAGGGCGGCAGCCCACCGCAGGGCGCACACACACTAGGGACAATTTAGAGTTGCCAATGCACCTAACCAGCATGTCTTTGGACTGTGGGAGGAAACCGGAGCACCCAGAGGAAACCCACGCAGACACGGGGAGAACATGCAAACTCCACGCAGGGCGGACCTGGGAAGCGAACCTGGGTCTCCTAACTGCGAGGAAGCAGTGTTACCAACTGCACCACCATGCCGCCCTATTTAAATTTATTCATCTTAAAATTTATGATCATTAAATTATTTAAAATATGTGCATTTGTGTATGTTGTGTGTGTGTGTACGTATTTATGTGGAATGAAACTGAAATACCAAGGAAATCAATGTGAAATGGTTAGAATTGGTTACCTTAAACTACATGTTATGTTTGAATGGTGATGTATAAGGGCGGCACGGTGGCGCAGTGGTAGCGCTGCTGCCTCGCAGTTAGGAGACCCGGGTTTGCTTTCCGGGTCCGCCCTGCGTGGAGTTTGCATGTTCTCCCCGTGTCTGCGTGGGTTTCCTCCAGGTGCTCCGGTTTCCTCCCATAGTCCAAAGACATGCAGGTTAGGTGCATTGCCGATTTTGAATTGGCCCGTGGGTGTGCTTGTGTGTGTCCTGCGGTGGGTTGGCACCCTGCTTGGGATTGTTTCCTGTGTTGGCTGGGATTGGCTCCAGCAGACACCTGTGTTCAGATTCAGCGGGTTGGAAAATGGATGGATGGTGATGTATAATTACCTGGTTATTATAACACACCTTTTATGTAGTTACTTCAGTATGTACAGTAAATTTTATAAACTTTTTTAGTCACATTAAAATTGGTTTGGTAGACAAAGCAAAAGTAAACATAATTAAAAATGTACCTTGCTTTTAATTTCAAACTTGTTAACTGCACTATTCAAGCAAACTGTTCATGATAAAAATGATACATAGCACATTAATGGATCAGGTTTTGTGCAGGAAATTACACCCATCTTTAACAAGACTCTAGAAATGGATTATGAAAAATTAAAGTTAAGGGTACTCAAATTCAAGGTTTATGAAGTGCTGCTTCAGAAAGTGGTGCTTTACATATTCAGCTCTCTTGACAGGATTAGTCCAATAGATCAGATAGATACTAAAATGATGTCTTTTAAGGGATTTAACATACATACTGATGTATCAAGCAACAGAATATGAAAATTGTTACCAGTTTTCTCTACAGAATAAAGTAATAAATAGTGACATTCTGTTTGTTAGATGTATGCATCAGTGAAGGACAGATAAAAAAAAAAATCTGATAAGAATGAAATAGGATAGCACACATGGTGTGCTGTCATTCTTGGAAAATTAAGCAGCTTCTATATGACAACAGGTACACTGGTCTTTCGTCTGGCAGGAAAGTGAATATCCAGATGCATGTTTGACATTTCAGGCTCACCAGTACACCTGTCTGCTTCGGTTATAATCTGCAAAGTTTTTTAACCCAAATGTCACAAAAGTGATGCTTTAGAAACTGCCTGTGAAGTGTGACAGAATTATTCTTTCATCTTGAAGGTGAGCCATCACCTAGAGGGGTTTTGAAATTAGGAGGTTTCATAATGCATTTGATGAATGTTAGGCCCACACAAGTGAAGTATATATTACCAGTACCCACTATAAGAGCTGTTAAGAAGTGGTAACCTGAATATGGTCTGTCAAAGTCCCTGGAACAGAAGGAGTGTTTTCAGGAAAAAAAAATGATCATACAGAAAAGCAGTTATGCATTAATTCATTTTCAAAGTATGTTTTTTCTTTTTTTCCAATACAATGTAGTGATGGGCATGAATGCATCCTGCAACTTTATGTCATGGCAGGAACAATCCCTGGATGAAATATCAGTCCACATTCAAACCCATACATAACCTGGGCAACTCTAACCAACCTAACCTGCCTGTCTATGGGATTTTAAAGGACTCTGATGTTCCTGCAGAAATCACGTAACAAGGAAGATTAAAAAAGAAAGGAAACATTAACAATAACATGTATTCCTATATGGTTTGATTTCCTCTTTTACCACTTATTTGAAGTTTGGAGGAAAAAAAAGATATTTTGCCTATTGCCAAATCTACTATCTATATATAAAATCCTAAGACTAAAAGTGCATTGATTTTGTGCAACGATTTTATGTGACGTCTTTTGTCACGCTTTAAATCTAGCTTATTGTAAAACCTACATATATATTTTTGGTGTCATTCTTTTAAGAATTTATCAAACTTTAATGTGATGTTGTTAGATTTTCAGATTCTTATTCCATTTTTAAATTATAAACTAAAAAATATCAAGAACTCACGCCCTGCAAGATGAGACTTAACCAAGTGTGCCAAGAGATTTAACCATGCCCGGGGCCAGAAATAAAAGACAAAGAGTAGGACAGCTGCTGCACAAGCTTTTAAATGTTTGAAGTGCTGCGCGAGATGCAGATCATGCGGCACGGCAGCAGCAGCAACCCAGCAGCAGCAACCCAGCAGCTGATCGAGCAAAGAGGAGGTAAAAAAAAAAACTGTTTCCCATTGTATCACCGTTTAAGTGGGGTTTCAGTGGAAGTGACTGCGTCTCTTTGGGGTGCGTTCAGCTCTCCTCTTCACAACGTGAGCAGCAGAGATATGAAGTGGCTTGTGTGTATAGCAGGCCGGTGGTGGTGGGGGGTGGGATTTTCAGCAAAGAGAGCAGGGGGTAAACCCCCTAGTGAGAATATAAAGGAACAACACAGGGCTGGCATATTATTTATGCAACCTCATAACTCTTAGTGCCTGCCTTGGAGTCTACAGGTTATTCACTTCTCACGTAAAAAATTTGAATGGGACTATGCATTGTTGCTTTTACAGGTTCCAGTGTCTGAAAGTCTATAATGGAAAAAAAGCACGACAGAAATGTGACTGATGGATTTTGCATGTAATCTTGTCCACTTGATGAACAGAGCAAAGTGATCAGAAAACTTCCACCATTTAAATTTTTTCACATGCAAACAAAAAATTGTTAAATAAAACATTTGTAGATTTAATCATTGACTTAGTGCTTCCTTACCTTAATGCATAAAGCACAGTTCCATTTGGAAATATCCGTATTAACCTGTTTTCCACTGTGATATCGTGAAGGAAAGATTTTTTGGAATCCACTATAAATGTGTCTGGCACCCATAATAACTCCACTAGTCGTCCATCCAAACTCAAACTCTTATTTCCTTCAAAGCAGAGCCGTTCATCAGTCCAGCGTTGCCTCAGAAATATAGTAGCTGTATAATCCTAAGCAGCAAAAAAACAAAAAAGTAGTCATATAGTACCTTTTAGTATTGCAAACACACTCCACATGCACAAGAAATCTCAGTTTTCAAACACAGATAAAACAAATTGCTTGAGGCCATGCAATTAGTCACTGGATTTAAACCAATCACTTTTTGGCTTCTAGCAAAACTACTAATTTATCTATAGAACATAAAAGAAAATTAACACCATAACAGCTTTAAAGTTTTAATACTGTATACTGATGTGATAGGGTAGCAAGAAAATAATGTAAAAGTTTATTAGCTCTAACTTATCCATGACCACTGACAACATAATAAAGGTTAGTGCAAATTTTTGAATTCCAGCAAGAGACTGTGACTTCAAACATTAGTAAATAATGATTAATGAAAAGGTTAATAGATTACTTTTTGAGTTAACCCTTATTTATAAGATTTATTACTATATTAAGTTGTGAATGAAAAAAGTCTAATATTAATCTACCAATCTATTTGCCTTTCATTCTAAATGTGCCAACTGAAACTTATGTGACTAGGAAGCTAGATAATAGCTAGAAAATAATAAGATCAAAAATCGGATTTATCCATTTAGACAATCTGCTAATGAATGAGCTTTATCAGTTCTTTATTTAAAGAGTACACTATCAGTGAGTGACATCGGTGCTCAAGCACATTAAAAATGAGTTAATTATTTATTGAACTGTAAGTGGCAGCACTCTAATTAAATCAGAAAGAAATACTATACCTCTGTAGATTAAACCAGCCTTAACTAACTGAAATTATAGCATGTTTAAGAGATATATTTTGGGGGAAAAAATAGAAAGCTGAGCTCTGATGTCTTTAATTCATGCAGCACATTGCCAAAATGTCACTTCTTCATATTCAGTGAGCAGAGATTCAGCATATGCACATCCTGGAAGTCTAAGCTGCTAAAGTTTAAAACACATGAGACTTGCTATCATTCATTTAATTTCTGATAATTACAATTCTAAATCTATTAATTGACTCAATAAGTTTTATGATTTGATTATGTTATAAATTTATGGCAGCTTTGTTTTAATTTTTTCATGAACATTCTGGTTCATGTAAGAGTTCTGAATCTTATTTTGATAACATTTTATTGTAAACTACTTCTATTTAACAACATTTAAAACACTGTATCATTTTTCAGTGCAGCCATCTTGTTTTCTGTTGGTGCTGCCATTTTGAGTTTAGTATGTGCACTGTTGCTATGAAAGACCACTAAATGCCCACACCCATGATGTCATAAGTTTAAAGGTATATAGAGACTTCTTGGTTATCTGATTACTAGATAAAAATCTTTAGTAGTGAGTGCATTTTGTGTATCAGTTTTCTGGTTATGACTTAGTGTTTGGTTTTCTGTTGACTTTGATTTCCGTTATACTGATTAGGCTACATGACAGATCAGCTAGATTTCTTGGTTTTGAGCTTTGTAAGGCTTTAGACTACATTTCATCTTCTGATTCTTCCTCATTAAAAATATGCCACAACATTTGTTCATCCAGGAATAACCCAGACTTTAGACATATTATTTATTTGACAGCCTGGAGATCGGAGTAATTACATTCATAGTATTCGTACTCTGAGTCCCGGTCTGATTGTATGGGTGGTTACCTACCAGATAACGCATAAACGAACCATGCGCCGTGGCACAGTGTAAAGAGGCTTCACCTCTGATGCTGATGTCCGAGGTTCGATCCCTGAGGGGTGCAGTCGAGTGTGTACACTTGATGAGCCCAAATAAGGGTGAAACACGTGTTGCGTACTCTTTGCATTATTTGACAGTAAACTATGTAACATTCTATGATTTGCTTCTCGTAACTGAGAGGGCCCATGGAGGATGTTTACAGACTGGCAGACCAACCACATGTGTTGGTAACTACCCATACAATCAGATCGGGACTCAGACTACGAATGCTATGAATATATATATACTAGCAAAATACCCGCGCTTCGCAGCGGCGAAGTACTGCTTTAAAATCTTTATTAAGAAGAAAATTAAACCTTTTTAAACTGAGGGAAAATATACCAATAATTATTTGTTAAGGATCTCTTTGTATACCACATTGTCAGTTTGGCCCTCCGGTTGTAATATGACCAAGCTGTGCGCTGAGCTTACTCTTGAGCATGCAACGTACAGTTGGCCATGTGAAAAGTAATCTTGTCTCAGATCTCACAGCTTGGATTGCTGCTGTCACAATCGGTTTGAGTTTCATGATTTGTTTCAATTACGACAGTATTTGCAGGACTTGTGTTGAAGTGACATTCAGCATCTGTCAAGCATTGTAAGCACACAACCGGTTTCATCGATAACTTCACATCCAGCTTTTGAGAGTTTAAACATTCATAAACATCAAAGAGTCCACTACTCAAATCGTCACCTGTGAATCTAAGATGTTTAAGAGGCATTGCCGGTTGTCCAAAGGTGTAAAATATTTGGCCATTTCGGTACACTTGAAAGCGACAACCGAACAATTCAGCAGCAGCCATAAACTCACATGCAGAACCATAGGTGAAGGGCTTAAGCATTTCACTCTTATAGTGCTTCTGTGTAGTATAATTATCTCCTGTACCGTCATCAGTCCACACCTTGATCCTGTCCCAGTCATTCAATACATAAGACACAATGTTTCTCCGGATATCAAGAGTGAGCCTGATATGGCCGTGCAATATGTAACAAAGAGAATGGAAAAGGTAGGTGCCATCTCCGGGCATGGAAACCACTCGGTAAGTGACAGTTCTTTGATCGATGGTGATCACCTCGATAGACATGTTAATGGGGGTACGGTTGGAACGATAAAGGAAATGAGTACCTGAACAATGTAAAGTAAGTCTAAAATACCTACACAATAATTATAATCATAATAAATGAACAATAAAACAGTGGAGAAGCCGTAGATTAAATAAAAAGGCTGTAGTTATCAGCAGGGAGACATGAATCCCGTAGCGAAGCAAGGAAAGGAATGTAGAGACCGGAGTGACGGACGGCCTTATATAGGCAGTCAGCCAACAATGTGGGAGGCGTTGGGATGGGGGACGCAACGCTGCCTCACACGGTGACCGAGCTGCAGGCTATGGACGTATATATGTACATAAGTAGGATTCAGTTAGCGTTGGGAACCCGCGTACCAAATTTCTTGAAGATGGGCCCATAAGTAACAAAGACTGTTGGAAAGTTCAATATGGTGGCCGACAGTGGCATCATATCACCGAAATAAATATGTACATTGGTTTCGGTTAGCGCAGGGAAGCCGCCTACCAAATTTCGTGAAGATGGGGCCATAAATAAGAAAGTTCAACATGGCGGACGTTGTCGACCGTTATGACCGTTACGTGTAGAATTTCGAAATGAAACCTGCTTAAATTTTGGAAATAAGCTGTAAGGAATGAGCCTGCCAAATTTCAGCCTTCTACCTACACGGGAAATTGGAGAATTAGTGACGTTGGAAAGTTCAATATGGCGGCCGACAGTGGCGTCATACCACTGAAATAAGTATGTACACCGGTTTCGGTTAGCGAATGGAAGCCACCTACCAAATTTTGTGAAGATGGGGCCATAAATAAGAAAGTTCAACATGGCGAACGTTGTCGACTGTTATGACCATTACACGTAGAATTTCAAAATGAAACCTGCTTAACTTTTGTAATTAAGCTGTAAGGAATGAACCTGCCAAATTTCAGCCTTCTACCTACACGGGAAGTTGGAGAATTAGTGACGTTGGAAAGTTTAATATGGCGGCCAACAGTGGCGTCATACCACCGAAATAAGTACGTACATCGGTTTCGGTTAGCGCAGGGAAGCTGCCTACCAAATTTCGTGAAGACGGGGTCAGCCTTCTACCTACATGGGAAGTTGGAGAATTAGTGATGAGTCAGTGAGTGAGTGAGTGAGTGAGTCAATCAGTCAGTGAGGGCTTTGCCTTTTATTAGTATAGATATCTATACTAATAAAAGGCAAAGCCCTCACTGACTGACTCACTCACTCACTGACTCACTGAACTCAACTTCCCGTGTAGGTAGAAGGCTGAAATTTGGCAGACTCATTCCTTACAACTCACTTACAAAAGTTAAGGAGGTTTCATTTTGAAATTCTACGTGTAATGGTCATAACTGGAAGCTGTTTTTCTCCATTTACTGTAATGGAGATGAGCGCGAAAGCCGTGGGGGCGGAGTTTCATGTGACATCATCACGCCTCCCATGTAATCATGCAGTACATAGAAAACCAGGAAGACCTCCAAAAAGCGCTGAAGAAAACATGCATTATATAATTGAGAAGGCAGCGAAACAATAAGAAGCGAGCGAGTGATATACAACCATATTCATGAGTGATGCTACTACGGAAACAAAGCACAGTGTAAACCTAAACTTTAAATTAAGTTCATAGACAGGCTGCCGTTGGCGTTTGTAATTTAGTGCCTGCCCATATAAGGCCGTCCGTCAGCGGCAATCCAATAGAAACACTGCCATAAATATTCACGGGTGAAGGACTGTGCTTATGCAGAGGAAGATGAGATGGTCAGGGTGGTGTTTGGCACAAATTCAGCGAAACTGCAAGAGAAAGTTTTAAGTGCCGGGACTTCGGTAACATTAAATACAGCCATGGACATAGCATGACATGGCACCAGCACAGCTGGGAAACTTCGATGCATGTACACCGAGCGGCTCACGTGAACTGACGCAGTGCACAGACAAAAAGCAACAGTTCTAAAGAGCGCTGAACAAAAACCGAATTACACAATTGAAAGGCAGCAAAAAATATGAAGCGTCTGATACATACAAGCATATTCATAAGTGCAGCTACTGCGGAAACAAAGCACACGGTGGAAAAAGTCAATGTCCCGCTAAAGGAAGACAGTGTAAAAAAAAAACCCCGTGCATGCAGTGTGTCAGGTCTCAGATAAAGAAGAAGACGAGCTGTTTATTGATGCAGTAAGAAACGAATCGATGAATGAAACCTGTTATCTTTAGAACGATTGACAAACACGGAATGTAACTTGAACACAACACATCCTACAAATATGAACCTGATTGAAAGAAATAATGATAATCAAGTCCTTGATGACAGCAACACTCAATAACACTCACAAAACAATTACTGTATATTGACAGTCATGTTACGTTATTTTAAAAATGTTCCCTTTTCTTTTTCATAGCTTCTTTAACACACTACTTCTCCGCTGCGATACGCGGGTATATATATATGTATATATACCCCGATCTACATACTCGAATAATGGATACTTTATTCGCCATCAATGATTGTTTTAGTAAAGCCATACTCAGTGTATTCATTAGATGAACGGTAAAAAAGTAAGAGCGAGGGGAGGTGACTTATTGAGGCATGCAGGCAAAACCACAATAGCACGCGGGCTCGATGTACGAAAAAATATATCTTTTCAAGTTCTATTTAGTCCATATGTGTCAAACTCAAGGGCACATCCACATCCGGCCTGGTGTGTAATTATATCCGGCCCGCGAGATCATTTTATATACTGTATTATTGTTATTAATGGTCCGGGGATATGAAGCACTGGTAACACAATAAACTGCAGATCCCATAATGCAGCGCTTCAGCTGCCTTGCCGAACATTTACCGCGTTAATCAAGTCTAGCTTATGATGCTGCAAGTTATTGCGAAGCTAGCCCACACGATGCTGAAGAGAAAAGTTGATTCTGAAAATAGAGCCTTTAAAAACCGATGGGAGGCTTTGTATATGTTTACTGACATTGCCGGTAAACCCGTGTCTCTCATTTGTGGAGCTAATGTGGCTGTAATTACAGAATTTAATCTAAGACGGCACTATGAGACAAAACATCAGGATAACCTGAAAGACCTGAATGCAATGCAGAAGATACAGAAAGCAGAAGAGTTAAAGAAGAATCTGACACTTCAGCAGACGTTTTTACCTGTGCACAATCACAAAGTGATTTCAAGTGAAGCTGCTTTTATGGGAGACACAAATGCACCAGTGCAACTTGCCCCACTTTCCCTGTTGCCAAGTAATGTTGAACCAATTCGGCACAACGGTGTTCCCAAATACGCACTTTGCTGATAAACTGAGCGCACTGAGTTCGCACGGCGCTTTGGTGACTTTGAAGAACAAAAAAAGAATTTTGACTTGTTTCGCAACCCCCGTCGATGTGGAAACTGCACTTGTGCAGATTCAGATGGAGGTGATTGAGCTGCAGTGTAATGGCACACTGAAGGCAAAGTACGATACTGCAGGGCCTGCACAGTTTATTCACTTCATTACCGCAGAAATGCTCCAACTCCATCTACATGCAGCTCGAACCTTGTGCATGTTTGGTAGCACATATCTGTGTGAGAAGCTCTTCTCAGTGATGAAGACTAACAAAACAGCACACAGGAGTCGCCTCACTGATGAGCACCTGCAGTCCATCTTGAGCATCTCCACAACACAGAACCTCACACCAAACATAAACGAACTTGTTGCCAAAAAAAGATACCAGGCGTCCAGCTCTAAAATGACATATGAGCAAAGACAACTGAATGATTTGATTTGTTATTGCTGAAAAGAACACATTTAATTTATATTTCCATGTTTTGTTATGCAGCATGTTCATATTTGAATTTGTATAATTTTGACAGGATATATTTTTATGGAGAGCAAAATCTTTTGGGATATTTAAAATCTAAGTTTATTTTTTATATAAAATTACATAAGAGTAAAGAAATTTGAATGTTTGTTCTTTTAACGTTTACTTTATTTCTAACTTGTATAATTTAGACAGGATATATTTTTATGGAGAGCAAAATATTATAAGTTATTTAAGGTTTGAGTTGATTTATTCAGGAATAATATTCCTGTCTGTTTTTACCATTCCTACCAAAGATATTTCTGTCGACTAAATAAAAATTCCTTCTATTTAAAATTTAAATAGAACTTGAACAAATACGATAGTTCATAATATCCACGCAGACTTGCACGTAAGAGCGGGAGTTATCCGTTTTAACAAGCAGCGTCTTGCACTGATACGAAATAGCTGTGTGTGTATATATGTAGATATGTATGTATATGTATATATATGTTTATATATGCGTGTGTGTATGTATATATATATGTATTTGTGTGTATATATGTGTGTGTATGTATGTATGTGTGTATGTATATGTATGTGTATATATGTACAGTAGATATATATATATATGTATGTATATATGTGTGTGTATGTATAGATATGTGTATATGTATAGATATGTATATATATATGTTTATGTGTGTGTGTGTAAATATATATATATATATATATATATATATACTAGCAAAATACCCGCGCTTCGCAGCGGCGAAGTACTGCCTTAAAATTTTTATTAAGAAGACAATTAAACCTTTTTAAAACTGAGGGAAAATATACTAATAATTATTTGTTAAGGATCTCTTTGTATGCCACGTTGTCAGTTCGGCCCTCCAGTTGTAATATGACCAAGCTGTAGCTGTGCGCTGAGCTTACTCTTGAGCATACAACGTACAGTTGGCCATGTGAACAGTAATCTTGTCTCAAATCTCACAGCTTGGATTGCTGCTGTCATAATCGGTTTGAGTTTCATGGTTTGTTTAAATTACGACAGTATTTGTAGGACTTGTGTTGAAGAGACATTTGGCATCTGTCAAGCGTTGTAAGCATACAACCAGTTTGATTGATAACTTCACATCCATCTTTTGAGAGTTTAAACATTTCTAAACATCAAAGTGTCCACTACTGAAATCGTCACCTGTGTTTAAGATGTTTAAGAGGCATTGGCGGTTGTCCAAAGGTTTAAAATATTTGGCCATTTCGGTACACTTAAGCATTTCACTCTTATAGTGCTCCTGTGTGGTATAATTATCTCCTGTACCGTCATCAGTCCACACCTTGAACCTGTCCCAGTCATTCAATACATCAGACACAATGTTCCTCCGGATATCAAGAGTGAGCCTGATATGGCCGTGCAATATGTAACAAAGAGAATGGAAAAGGCAGGTGCCATCTCCGGACATGGAAACCACTTGGTAAGTGACAGTTCTCTGATCGATGGTGATCACCTCGATAGACATGTTAATGGGGGTACGGTTGGAATGATAAAGGAAATGGGTACCTGAACAATGTAAAATAAGTCTAAAATACCTACACAATAACTATAATCGTAATAAATGAACAATAAAACAGCGGAGAAGCCGTGGATTAAATAAAAAGGCTGTAGTTATCAGTAGGGAGACGTGAATACCGTGGCGAAGCAAGGAAGGGAATGTAGAGACTGGAGCGACAGATGGCCTTATATAGGCAGGCAGCCAACAACGTGGGAGGCGTTGGGATGGGGGACCCAACGCCGCCTCACACGGTGACCGAGCTGCAGGCTATGGACGTATATATGTACGTAAGTAGGATTCAGTTAGCGTTTGGGAACCTGTGTGCCAAATTTCTTGAAGATGGGCCCATAAGTAACAAAGACCGTTGAAAAGTTCAATATGACGGCCGACAGTGGCATCATATCACTGAAATAAGTACCAAATTTCAGCCTTCTACCTACACGCAAGTTGGAGAATTAGTTACGTTGGAAAGTTCAATATGGCAGCTGACAATGGCGTCACACCACCGAAATAAGTACGTACATTGGTTTCGGTTAACGCAGGGAAGCCACCTACCAAATTTCGTTAAGATGGGGCCATGAATAAGAAAGTTCAAGATGGCGGACGCTGTTGATTGTTATGACCGTTACGCGTAGAATTTCGAAATGAAACCTGCTTAACTTTTGTAAGTAAGCTGGAAGGAATGACCCTGCCAAATTTCAGCCTTCTACCTACACGGGAAGTTGGAGAATTAGTGATGTTTGGAAAATTCAATATGGCGGCCGACAGTGGCGTCATACCACCGAAATAAGTACGTACATCGGTTTTGGTTAGCGCAGGGAAGCCGCCTACCAAATTTCGTGAAGATGGGGCCCTAAATATGAAAGTTCAACATGGCGGATGTTGTTGACCGTTATCGACCGTTATGACCGTTATGTGTAGAATTTCGAAATGAAACCTGCTTAACTTTTGTAAGTAAGCTGTAAGGAATGAGCCTGCCAAATTTCAGCGTTCTACCTACACGGGAAGTTGGAGAATTAGTGACGTTGTAAAGTTCAATATGGCGGCTGACAGTGGAGTCATACCACTGAAATAAGTATGTACATTGGTTTCGGTTAGCGCAGGGGAGCCGCCTACCAAATTTCGTTAAGATGGGGCCATGAATAAGAAAGTTCAACATGGCGGACATTGTGAAAATTAGTGACGTTGGAAAGTTCAATATGGCGGCCGACAGTGGCGTCATACCATCGAAATAAGTACATACGTCAGTTTCGGTTAGCGCAGGGAATCCGCCTACCAAATTTCGTGAAGATGGGGCCATAAATAAGAAAGTTCAACATGGCGGACATTGTCGACCGTTATCGACCGTTATGACCGTTACGTGTAGAATTTCGAAATGAAACCTGCTTAACTTTTGCAAGTAAGCTGTAAGGAATGAGCCTGCCAAATTTCAGCCTTCTACATAGATGGGAAGTTGGAGAATTAGTGACATTGGAAAGTTCAATATGGCGGCTGACAGTGGCGTCATACCACCGAAATAAGTATGTACATTGGTTTCGGTTAGCGCAGGGAAGCCACCTACCAAATTTCATGAAGATGGGGCCATGAATAAGAAAGTTCAACATGGCGGACATTGTTGACCGTTACGCGTAGAATTTCGAAATGAAACCTGCTTAACTTTTGTAAGTAAGCTGGAAGGAATGACCCTGCCAAATTTTAGCCTTCTACCTACACGGGAAGTTGGAGAATTAGTGATGTTTGGAAAATTCAATATGGCGGCCGACAGTGGCGTCATACCACCGAAATAAGTACGTACATCGCTTTTGGTTAGCGCAGGGAAGCCACCTACCAAATTTCGTGAAGATGTGGTCAGCCTTCTACCTACACGGGAAGTTGGAAAATTAGTGACGTTGGAAAGTTCAATATGGCGGCCGACAGTGGCGTCATACCATCGAAATAAGTACATACATCGGTTTCGGTTAGCGCAGGGAAGCCGCTTTCCAAATTTCGTGAAGATGGTGCCATAAATAAGAAAGTTCAACATGGCGGACGTTGTCGACCGTTATCGACCGTTATGACTGTTACGTGTAGAATTTCGAAATGAAACCTGCTTAACTTTTGTAAGTGAGCTGTAAGGAATAAGCCTGCCAAATTTCAGCCTTCTATCTACACGGGAAGTTGGAGAATTAGTGATGAGTCAGTCAGTGAGTGAGTGAGTGAGTGAGTGAGTGAGTGAGTGAGTGAGTGAGTGAGGGCTTTGCCTTTTATTAGTATAGAGATATATATGACAGCAACACTCATCACTCACAACAGTGACAAAACAATTACATTGACAATCATGTTACGTTATTTTCAAAATGTTTCCTTTTCTTTTTCATTGCTTCTTTAACACACTACTTCTCCGCTGCGAAGTGCGGGTATTTTGCTAGTATGAAATAAAATTGCATAAAAAGAGCAAAAGTGTGGTTAAGGAATTACGTATGCCTTTGCAAGGGTTATGGCCTTCCATTTTGTCGTCACTTTCATTCTAAATGACTCATTAGTGAAGTGTTCATATCAGTACGATTATTTATAGTTATTATATACACTGTCTGTTAAAGAAAACTTTGTGTGAAGTTCCATAATAAAGAAAACTGCTCCTTTGAGTTATTTTCATGATATTGCAAAAATCATGTTAGTCTACCCATAAATACTAAAGACGTATACTTTTGTATTATGATTTGGGGTCCGGTCAGAAGCAAACAGAGTGTAGTATTAACTAGATCTTATAAAAGATTTTTTTATACCAAACACCTGATTATAATGTCCTCTTTCAGTATTTAAAGTTTTTTGAGTATTGCTTACAAACACAAACTCAACACCCAAATTTCCACAATTATGTTCATTAACATTAGCTGGGTTTCTTGCAAAAAAATAAAAAAAAATAAAAAAAACCCCTATCTACTGATCACCATGTATTGTTGCAGACCTCCCAAAAATAAAGTTTCTTTTTTATATATGTAGATTTTAGTTATCATGCTAAAAACATACTCTTTTCACATATTACTTAACATTAGTGTCATTTAGAGGATCTGCATTGGCTAAAATGTCTCTAACAAGGTCTGTCCCAACATTTAGCTGTGGTAAATAAATTTTGTGTCAACAAATTAAGATGAATGAAGCTCTTGACTGTAGAATCTTTAGGATTGCTCTCTAGGAGTACCAAATGCTTCTTGGATATATGAAGAGTCTTCTAGGGTAATATCTATATATATAATTCACTAAGGCAAGACACCCATGGAAAGGCAAGACACCCATGGAAAGCACGCCGGAAGGGGCGTGGATTCACTAAGCCGCCGACAAGTAAGACACCTATGGCGCACGAAGATAGGAGCCACGGCCACCAACTCCAAGACCATTGGATACAATGACAACTCGCAGGGCCACACCCACCAACTCGGACGCGACGACACAGAAAAACCGGCGTCATTTATATTCGTCTGTCGTAGAGGCCACGTGTACTTCCGAGCCACGTTGACTGTTCATAGAGGCATGTTTCTCGCAGAGGTGAATCGCCATATGCAGCGTGTAAAACGGTTTGCGAGGTGTATCCCATGGGATCCTTAAAACGATCCTTTACAACTGAGGTTAAAACACAATGAAGTAAGCAGTCTTTAAAAACTGAGTTTTCAGTTACAACGCATGACCGCGTGCACCATAGCAAACTGTTTTACGCGCTACATACAGCAATTCGCATCTGCAACAAACATGCATCTTCTTAGATGCTCCTGCAGTAACACGAAAGACGTTTCCCTGCCCACCAACACTCCTTTTTCACCGGCCCGCGTCTACCCTCGCTCTCTAGGCATTCACACTGCCTGCCCATGTGCCCGAACGCAAAAACTCACCGACCACCCAGTTAGTCCCTTTTGTCTGTGCTAGGAGTCCATATGCACATCTGAGCCACATTGACTTTTCATTATTCTTTTCGGTTTCGACACCCAACTGCGTCCACCATGAAAAACCATGCGAAAGGAACAACGAAGCCCCACCTCGCTACTACCGTGGTCGGGTGTCTTGGTGGATTATATAGAAAAAAGCAGCCACAACCGCACAGAGCAATGAAAAGTCTACACAGTCCAGGTGCATCTGGACTGTGCAAAGACGACGACTCAAGTGCCGAGTTGGAGGTGGGCACATGAGCAGGCAGTACATACTGAATGAGAAATTCAGTCACGAACGATTGTGTGTTGGTTCGTTCTGTGCATTGTTACAATGTTGCTTTTCTTGCTGATTTATTACATTACCGATTTTTCAAATGTTAATTTTCTCCCTGTGCTTAAAAATCATTAAAAAACCGGCCTGATTATGTGGCATATGGTACACCGCGGGTTAGCTAGTACAGTATATCTCTGAAAATAGGCCAAGTGTTGAGCTGTGGGAACTGATGAGCAATTCAATGGAACTTTCATCTTTGTGCCTCTTACTGTAGGTTCAAAAGTAGTCTTCCTCCTTGTTTGTATGTAGTATTCCACAAGGATTGCATCAGACAGGGTGAACAGAGCAATAAATCTTTCTCAAGACCATTTCTCCTGAGCATAAGGTAGTGTTAATATTCTGAGATCTAATCTGTCGCATACCTTTTTCAAAAACCATCACAAAATGAAAAATGCGTGCAGAGTGCCAATGTTTGCTCTTATGTCAATGAGCGGTTATTGAAGTGAAACCTAAATGCTATCTTTTTGACCACTTCGGTGTCTCTTGAATTTTGTTCTCATTTTCACCAGGCTCTCTGCATGTAACACAATAAAATCTTGTTGATTGCATCTTCCACCGTCTTTTGTGGCTCATTTTAAGAGGGGATAGTGATTTAAATACATTTTTCATAAGTGGGATTTCTAAACTACCAAAAATATTCCAGAATTTTGGCACTGATAAATTATTAGTGGGAAAATATTCAAAATAACAGGTTCAGGTGTAGGATCCTGATACATTTTCATTTTCTTTTCCTAGTCTTTTTTCTGCATGCAGTGCTTGAAAGATCTGAACTTCAACTTAACATGCATTTTTGGAATCTGAAATAACATGCTTTTCTTTTGGTTATGTCAATAGTCATCATGTCAAAAAATCCTGCTTACAGGACACAATGTAGATTGAGATACATTATAATAATGTTTTTATCAGTTTCATCCTTAATAAACGTACAGTAAGACCACCTTAAAGTGGGATGAAATACTGTAGTTACGCACTGCTTGGTGAGGAGTCATATTCTTCTGGTCAACTAAAGTTTAATACCCCATTGTTATGCCTACTTGAAACAGTCAATAGTCAAGACAAGCCAACCAAGCGTTCTGAGCTTTCTCCTAGATTAAACAATCTACCCAAAGGTGACATCTCAAACATATGTATATTATATTTATTAAAATATCTATATATATAATCGACCAAGTCGCCCAACCATGGGAAGCACGACCATGGGGTACGCACGACGGAGCCCCGTCCTCCAACTCTAACCCTCCTCCCGCGCCCACCCTCGCTCTCGAGGCATGCGTACTGCCTGCTCATGTGCCCGCCCCCAACACCTCACCAAACACATGTTTACACGCTGCATACAGTGATTCCCATCCGTAACAAACATGCTTCTTCTTAGATGGTCCTGCAGGAACAGGGAAAACCTTTGTCTACAAAACCCTGATTCATACCATCAGAGCTAGGGGAGACATTCCTACAACCGTAGCATCTACAGGAATAGCTGCAACATTGTTACCGGTGGACGTACTGCACATTCCGTTTTTAAAATACCATTGAAGCTGACTACTACTTCCACATGCAACATCAAACTTACTTCGTCACACGCTCAACATCTTCTGCAATCCAAATTGATAATATTGGACGAGGCGCCAATGACACATGCATATGCATTTCAGGCAGTTGACAGGTTATTACGTAACCTCACGGGTGACACACAGCCATTTGTAGGGAAAACAATACTATTGGGTGGAGATTTCTGACAAATACTCCCCGTCATTATGCGTGGCTCCCAAGCACTTACTGTCGCCAGTTGCATTAACAAGTAACCTTTGTGGCGTCACATGCATGTACTTACACTGACGACAAATATGAGAGCTCTTCCTCACGAACAACATTTCGCAAAATGGTTCCTCGATGTTGGAGACGGGAAAAATGGAACAGCTGTAACATTACCTTCACATTGTTTTCCTTTTAATTCTGATCCCGTTCAACAACTGTATGGCGACATCGACTTCTCAACTGTCACTCTGGAACCACTCAGTACGCGAGCTATATTAAGCGTCACCAACGAAGACTTGTTACACCTTAATGAACAAGTGCTGAAACTTATCCCTACCGACGAAGTAACTTTCACCAGCGTTGACTCCATCATCACAGACAATCCCACAGATCAACTTTCATTTCGTGAAGAATTTCTCAACAGTCTTACTCCCACTGGCATGCCTCCGCATAAACTCAAAATTAAAATTGGTTCAGTTGTCATGCTTCTCAGAAACCTCATGCCAGCAAGAGGTCTCTGTAATGGCACTAGACTGACTGTTACCAGCATTCACCGCAATGTACTGGAGTGTAAAACTATTGCAGCTCCTACCTCACAAACTGTCCTTATTCCCCGGATTTCCCTGACCCCATCAGATTCAAATTTGCCTTTAACTTTTACACGCAGACAATTTCCTGTTAGATTAGCTTTTGCAATGACAATTAATAAGGCACAGGGCCAAACTTTCAAAAAGATATGCCTGTATCTGCCAAAACCAGTTTTCAGTCACAGACAATTGTATATTGCTCTCTCCAGAGTTCCATCTTTTGATTCACTCACAGTCGTATCCTCAAACCCACCCCATTTGGACAACTGTGTCTTTCAGGAAGTGTTCACCCATCAATGAATAATTATGCGGTGTATTCTACGCCGCGGGTTGGCTAGTTTTTACATAAACCTTCTCCAGAAAGTGTTCTCATGAATGTACATGGAACATGAACTTGTACTGTAGACCTGACCCCCGATGTTATGTTTATTTTCATAGTAGTGAGCCAGACTTTGGAGTACCTCATGATTATTTAATGGCAGTCTGTGAACTTGCATAGGTGAAATGATGTTCTGCTTATTGAAGTATCTTGGAAATGCACAAGTACAGGGCATAATCTCTTCCTGATAAGGTTTTCACTTGCTTCTCTTTAACTTGATCCTTAGTTTTTCATGTTTCTCAGTGCACACATCTTGTTGATATCACATGAAGTGCAATGATAGCCAATGAATAAGTCTAGACTAACCTGGACTCTTGACAAATGAATGTGACAGGGAAGCAGGTCTACAATATAAATACTCAGGTATGATTAAGCTGATTCCATTATAGCTCTCAAGAGCGTTTTCCAGAAGTGTTTTATTTAACAATATTTTTGTGAAAATACATATACTGTATTTGGGATATTTTGAGTAATGTGGACTTTTAGATTTTTTTTCTTGTTATTCAGTGCTGGCCACCATAGGCCAGTATTATATCAGAAACTTTGTCATCTCTGTTCTATATGAAAAAATAAGGTTAAACATTTTTTTGGCCATCACTATAAAATACCTGTAGAAAGTAACAGATGAAAAATATAACTTGTTTGGGTAGAGTATTCTTTTAAGGTGTCCTTATTTACTGGTTCATTAATATTTTTCTTTCAATATCACTACAAGTGATTTTCCTGGTATTTCAATCTGTAGGCATCAAGGCATTCTAGTTAATGGTCATCCTGAGGGAGAAAGGTGATGTTGATCAAGTAAATAAAACATTATTTAAAAGAAAACCACCTGACCTATGGAGGTGGATGGACATTAGATAGAGTAGTTCTCTGTGTGTGCCCAAATTTTTTAAATTTCTTTTTTATTTCCTAAAAGTTCAACATGAATACTTTAATGAACTCCATATATATCTGACTTTCTAATGATGTAATCATCAGCCAAAAGATCTCATATCAAAGTTTCTAACCCAGTGAAGAAAGTTATTCACACCAAGCTATTCTTTGCTCCTTTTGAGCCATTTACTATTATGATGACACATGCAGGTCTAGTATGCTCTTCTTCTGAGAGGACAAGAAGAAGCAGCTTGTGGCCATGACAGAACTCATCCAGCTCAATTTTCACAAAGAGCTCAGTGCACTTCATAGCAACATGAATAAGATCAAAGATAAGCAAAACACATCACAAAGGACTTAAGAGCACTGGCGAATACTATGGCCCACCATGATGATCAGATTCAGGCATTCAGGTTCCCTGCCATTTTGTTCTCATTTAATTACAACTTAATGTCCTTTGAACTTCTTTGATTAAAGATAAAGATTTCTAACTCAAACAAAACAAGCCCTTTTAAGTTGCCTTTCTTTTTCAAATACCATCCCAAGGCACTTTATAAGTACAGAATAGTACACTGTTTATAGATATTTGTTTTTCAGTAGAAGCACAACAGGTTAATTCCCTTCCTTTGTGCCACACAGTTGGTAAAGGACAGAAATTGAATTGGCTGCATTGTGGTTCAGAGTGCAACTCCTTTTCTACTATAGAACAGTGTTTGCTGGGGTCCTGTGTTTAAGCCATTTGGAGCATTGAGGCTACTACATAGACGATTTGCTGTTGATATTTTAGAGTGGGCGTCGCAAAGTCAGTTCCTGGTGATCCACAGCAGAAACAGATTTTTGTTTCCGCCACTTTGTTAATTAGTATCCATTTAGTACTGTGAATAAAACATACTTTAGTGCTTTGGTTTTAATTGACTTGCTTTTAAACATTCTGAATCCTAAAATTTCTTATTTGTTTCTTTAAATTGTTGTTAGTTAACTATAAGTACTAAACTGGTCCACGAAAAAAATGATTTGGATCAGGGGTTTCAAATTCAGTTCCTGGAGGACTTCAATGACTCTAGGGTCTAATAAAATCAAATTTAATAATTACAGCCTCTTTTTGTTGTGGATAATACATGTCAGTTTACATAATTGGATGGTTTGACAGTGCAATCACTCTGATACCTTAGACATTTCTAACAATATTCTAGTAATGTTAAATTTGCTTCTGAGAAAATTATCCAATATTTTGGAATACTGAGAAAGGCTGTCAGAGGACGCCACCTGAGGCAAGCAATGTAGATTGGTTATTTGAGGTATTAGCGTTAACAGCTCTTGTTCTCATTTTCCACACAGTTTTGTATAACTGTAGTTTTGACAAGATTTTGTATGACAATCTAGTGTAGTTATATTCATTTAGAGACAATGTGAATATTAGTCCATTGTAAAGTAGAGATGGACACTCATAGTTGAAAATGTATTTTTTTTTTTTAGAAAGACCATTTAAAAGTGAATTAAAGTGGCTCAGTCAGTGTATTTTTGTATCAGAAAGGGGAAGAAGGGTCAAAATCTAGTGAAGCTTTGTAAATTCAAGATAGATATCCTACTGTTAGTGAAATCAAGGGGTTATTGTGATTTCTTGCTTTTGACCTATCCAATAGCTGAAATGAAACAGTGAATAATAAACAGTATGGAGCTGTTTAAACTAAATAAAAGGGTACCTCTAATGTAGCATGGTCTAGGTATATCTTGTAGATATTAACTGTATTATCAGTGACATCAGGTTATTTTGCAGTGGTATTTACAGTGTTTCAAAGATCTTTAAAAAGAGCAGCATTACTTTTTTGCATGGCTTTTTACACATAATTGGTGATTTGTTTATATTATTTATACAGAAGCTAGTTTTTGACAAAGTAAGCATATGTTAAACAACAATATGATTTAATTAACCATATTTTACATCAGACTTACCTGCTAACAATAACAACGACAAATACTTTCCCACCAAAGGTGCACCAATTCATTGTTGCTTCTTCAGGAAATTATATTATAGATGTTTATCTGAAATCAACAAATGAAGAAGAACTGTTATAGACTTTAAATGTACTAGCAGTAACAAAATAGTAGGTTTATACTGGTAAACTGTCTATGCTTAGGGATTCGCTCAGGGAGTTCACCCACTTCCAGTAGTTCTCAACTGCAGCAGTAAGACACAAACACAGGTTGCTAGAATTACAGGCAGCAAGTTCTACCATTCATCTTAACAGAGATCTCCAAATTTCTCAGCCGAGACAAATAGTGCTATGATCTGGATAAACTCGGGGGAGAGGTGAGTGTTAAAGCTATAAAACTATAGTTGCACAAGAAGTTCCTCAGCAGCTGTATCAGCCTCAGACTGACTGTAGATTGACATAGAAATTACATATAATTCCAGTGACCTGTGTCCAATTCCTACTGCCATTGTCTCAGGGTTGATTTATGGCTGGGGAAAAAGGAGTTAATACACAGAGGGAATTCCTCAGCAGATACAAAAACTCTTACCTTTGTCAGTATTACATTACACATTTTGTATAAAGTAAATAAAAATGAACAAATATTGGTGTGCTGAATATTTGTAGCTTACAGCACTTTATATAAAAACTAACAACTTATTTGTAAAGCAAGTCATGCCATACTAGCTGTATTTAATGTTGGGAAAGTGACACTGGAGGTAAGAATACTAAACTATACCAGAAACAAGCAGAAGACTTTGATCAAATCAATTTTATTTACCAACAGCAAATTCTAAACTTCTGCAGCTTTGCTTAATAAAAACTACTAGCCAACCCACGGCGTATCATACGCTGCATAATTATCAACGTGAACAGTCAACGTGGCTCACAGCTGCATATGCACTGTAGCACAGACCAAAGTGAGTGAGGATGTGTTTGGTGACGTGTTGGGGGCGGGCACATGAGCAAGCAGTGCGCATGCCTCGAGAGTGAGGGTGGATGCGGGAGGAGGGTGAGAGTTGGCAGGCGGGGCTCTGTTGTGCGTACCCCATGGTCGAGCGACTTGGTCGATTATATATACAGTGGAACCTCGGTTCATGACCATAATTTGTTCCAAAACTCTGGTCGTAAACCGATTTGGTCATGAACCGAAGTAATTTCCCCCATAGGATTGTACGTAAATACAATTAATCCATTCCAGACTGTACGAATTGTACATAAGTATATATTTTTTAAGTTTTTAAGCACAAATATAGTTAATTATACCATAGAATGCACAGCGTAATAGTAAACTAAATGTAAAAACATTGAATAACAACAACAACAACATTTATTTATATAGCACATATTCATACAAACAGTAGCTCAAAGTGCTTTACATAATAAAGAATAGAAAAATAAAAAACAATACGAAAACAAAATAAATCAGCATTAATTAACATCGAATAAGAGTAAGGTCCAATGGCCAGGGGAATAACACTGAGAAAACCTTGAACAACAGAGAAAACTAACACTGCAAGAGTTTGCGCTATAGAGCTACGAACAGCTCGCTAAAAACACTTTTTGTAATGAGTTTTAAGCACAGGGAAAAAAATGAACATTTGAAAAATCCATAATTTAATAAACAACCAAGAAAAGTAACATTGGAACAATGCACGCGCACGCCTGTGTGTGTGTCTTTCTTGCGCGCCTGTGTGTGTGTATGTCTCTCTCTCTCTCTCTCATGTGCCTGTGTGTGTGTCTCTCTCGCACCTGTGTGTGTGTCTCTCTCACGCGCCTCTGTGTGTGTGTGTGTGTGTGTGTTTGTGTTTCTCTCGCGTGTGTGTGTGTGTCTCTCTCTCTCTCTCTCACGTGCCTGTGTGTGTCTCTCTCTCATGTGGACTGTAGCACAGACAAAAGTGACTGAGGCTGTGTTTGGTGAGTTGTTGCGTGCGGGCACATGAGCAGGCAGTGCATATGCCTCGAGAGCGACGGTGGACGCAGGAGGAGGGTTACAGTTGGTGGGCGGGGCTCTGTCATGCATATCCCATGACACGGTAGGTGGGTTAGAGTTGGTGGGCGGGGCTCTGTCGAGCGTATCCCATGGTCTTAGAGTTGGCGGGCGGGGCTCTGTGAGTTGGCGGGCGGGGCTCTCTGTCTTGCTTGCGCTCACTGTCTTGCGTGCCCTTAGTGAATTATATATATAGATAAAATGATAAAGCATGGGGTGTAAAAAGATGAGATCAGTTACTGTGTCTTCTAAACAGTAATGCATGTTTCCACAGAAAACATTGCCTCTGCTGATAAGATGTACAGCATGTAAGTGAAATATGCAGTTTGTGGACAGTTTAAACAGAGAATAAAGTGGACGATTTGACAGAGATGCATATTGTGAATATTTATTCATTAAGGCTAAGAATATTGGAAACCATTATATTATTTAAGGATTTTGATGTTATTGGATTTTACTGAATCATTAGCTGACAAAAAAAGTATTGTTGTGATATGTTTCAGGTAACAAAGATAAAACAGAAAAAAATATAATTTACATATAATATGGTGTACAAATAGGGAGACACTGTATATGAAAAAGTAAAGAAATAATGGCTTGTGAGACTGGAATAACAGCTTAAAAGAAAAGGCCATAAATGGGTGTGCTGTGTAATGTCATTGCAGTGCACTTGTTCAGGTTAGTGCTGCACTACACTCCATTGGTGAATTATCTGGATAAACACCTTTACAAAGGACTTTAGGAAGCTAGGAATCTATGGAAACTTCATATTGGTTTCACTTTGATTTTCTGGGGTCTATTCCAGAAAGATGGATTAGACAATCCTGAATTTCAAAAATAAATTCTCGCTTGATATATCATAATTACACACCAGCAGATTAGCTGGTGCCAAAATGCTGGATTGTAGCAGGCACTTGCAATCCCGAATAGGATGATACTGAATTACACATGTTCATGGCAAAATTTAAAATTTTGTTTTTGATAATTTAAGCATTTTTTTTTATTTTCAGTCATGATTTTTGTGTGATACATTTAAAAAACTTGAATTATCTCCTGATCATTACAAAGAACAAGGTTTGTTCTATTACCAATACAACATTACAGTGAGAAAAACACAAGTGCTGCAGCCTGATCAATAAATACAAATAGACAAATAGAACATAGAGTAAAGATCAGCAACTGCACAGTTTCATAAGTTTCTCATGGCGTGTAATAGGCAGTCCAGAGATACTGCAATTAAAAAAATAAAATATTATTTATCCTACATACTTAAATGCATTACAAAGCCACATGGATATGTACAGATGAAGAAGCAGCAGATTCCTTGTAATGTGATGTGATGTTTGAAGGCTTTCTTGTTTGCACAGCTCTTTTTAGGATCAATCACAGCACTGCCATGAGAGTTAATTCTGGACTTGGACTGTTTTAAAATCTTTTCTTCTTTTTCTGTTGTAGATTTGCTTGAGTGCTATGGTACATACAGTACAGGCCAAAAGTTTGGACACACCTCCTCATTCAATGTGTTTTCTTTATTTTCATGACCATTTACAGCACTCCATCACTCTCCTTCTTGGTCAAATAGCCCTTACACAGCCTGGAGGTGTGTTTGGGGTCATTGTCCTGTTGAAAAATAAATGATCGTCCAACTAACCTGACTTCTGCACAACACAACTGCTGGTCCCAACCCCATTGATAAAGCAAGAAATTCCACTAAATAACCCTGATAAGGCACACCTGTGAAGTGAAAACCATTTCAGGTGACTATCTGTTGAAGCTCATCGAGAGAATGCCAAGAGTGTGCAAAGCAGTAATCAGAGCAAAGGGTGGCTATTTTGAAGAAACTAGAATATAAAACATGTTTTCAGTTATTTCACCTTTTTTTGTTAAGTACATAACTCCACATGCGTTCATTCATAGTTTTGATGCCTTCAGTCATACGAGTCAAAAGTAGTTTTTGCCTTTTCAGCAATCATGGATAATTTGTCATGTCATTTTCTAAGTTGCTTAATTCATTCCAGGGTCATGGGGTGCTGGAGTCTATCCCAGCTAGCACAGGGCACAAAGGAGGAACAAACCCTGGATAGGGTGCAAGTACTGCTGGGTGAAAACACACAAACACATACACACCCCAAACTCACACTGAGTCCAATTTAACATTGCCAATTCACCTAACCTGCATGTCTTTAGACAATGAGAGGGAAATGGAGCTCCTGAAGAAAAGCCATGCTAACACAGGGATAACATACAAACTCCAGACTGGGAGGACCAGGGTCATGAAACTTAGTGTCCTTATTGGGAGGCAGCAGAGATACCAATGCACCACTACATGGATGATCTGATGTTTTGCTGAGTCCATAGTAAGAATACTTGCAGATTACCTGTAAAGTCAGACTTTTTAAAAATAATCGCTCTTGTTGAGCACCAGGCAACGATCATATATCAATAAAATTGATGGCTGAGGGATGGCCAGATCCTATTTTGGTAGCATTGGCAAGAATGAGCAAGCTTTACAATTTTCTTTTCTTATTCTGCTTGTTTTCCTCCTATTTCTTACTAAAGTTTCTTCCTTATCCTTTCAATTAAAACTGTTATATTTTATATTCTGGCCATTTATATAACTCTCGTTTTGATGTTTGAAGGCCAAAATTATGGGTTCAGGTTATTGAAAGATCCCATTTTTTTGCTGGGTAGTGCACACTGAAATGCTACACAAGAAGACAAATGAGTTTGCTTCCTGTTCTCATTTTTTTCACAAACTTCATGCATTTCATTCTGTGCATAATATAGCACAAAGTAGAAAGGGCGACATATGACCTTTAAAATACACAGCCAAACTTGTATCTGCCATGAATAGTTTAGAGTAACCAGCGGATGATTTACTTGAAATCAGTATCTTTACTTTTGAAAAGCACAAAATAGTCAACTATGAGAGTGTCTAACTCTATTTTACAATTGTTATATTTCTTTTTCTAAATTGTTGATTTTTTTTAATAGGATAAAGATATGTCTACTTTCTGTTAATAATTATTTTATATACAAGTAGATCCTTGTATATAGAGCACATTCAAGAATTACATTGAGTAATTCATAAACCAACAATTCTTTAATAAATGCTGACAATATGCACTCAGTCAACACTAAAGTCGCATGAATTTGTGCATATGGTCTAACTGAGCATCTAAGAGAGTCACAACACTAATGGGCTGGCGTCCCTGCCAGGGTTTGCCCCGTTCCATTAACTGGCCAGGAGGCCAATACAATGATCGGGGTATTCTCCTTATCTAGCAAGGCTTTATGCTCCCCTTCCCGCTGGATGACAGCATTCCTGGGCTTTTTTACCCATTTGGACACCCACAAAGAATACTGGGAATTGTAGATCAGTGGGGCAGCCCTGTTGGGTCTGTGGGTGACCCCAGGGGGCTCTACTTTCTGGGACTTCTGTATGGCCAGGAAGTGCTTCCAACAGGCAATGCCCTGGCACCTGATGAACTCCCTCTTCTTCAATAAAAAGAACCACACTGCCTTGTCCAGGCGAGTTGGAGGCAGGACAGGAGACTGGCAATGCTTGTCTGGTAGGAGTAATGGAGAAAAGAAAGAAGAAGAGTGATGGTTATTGCTGTATTGAGGTATTTTCTCAAAATAAAAACCTTTATTTTGAACCCAGAACTTGTCTGTGTATTTGTGTCTGGGATTTGGGGTTCTGTTGCAACCCCTGTTAATCATACCACTTTTACTGTAAACACCCTTCCAGCATAACATTACAAAGAATAATAACAGTAACAGTAACACCTTATTTTTGATGTATAGAGAAAGGAAACAGGCCAGCAGCCACAAATCTGAAATTTTCTTTTGCCACATGCCCATAAAACACCTTCATCTTAGTCCACTATTTTCTTTTTCATTTTGCTCTTTGTATGATTCATAGAAGTTTTATTAGTTGTGTCTTTGAATAAATTACCATTGCTTGTTTCTTTTTTGTTTTTCAGGCTTCCTTTTTCCTTTACTAATTCAGCATTGCTGAATATTAACATTATCCAGGCTGGCACTGTGATCTGCTTTCTAACGCTCTGGACTGCCAGATTAATCTCCACATCCAGCTCACTATGTGAGCATGCATAAATTTATTTGACTTGCCTGTCCTCCAAAAGTATAGATTGTATCTAAACAATACAGTTTTATAGCTTTATACTTAAAATAAATAGTATTTCAATAGTAAAGAAATAAACTATTCAAAATACACGATGTTTGTTTTATCTGAATGGTGTTCGGAAGACCTGATATACCTGATCATTATTTTTAAAATTATAAAAAGAATTCATAATAAAGTGAAAAAAAATGTATAAATATTTGCTGAATTATTGCAATTAAATTTTCAGTATAGAGGTAATTTTTAAAATATGGGGATATCATTCAAATATTTTTTGGGATAAGACTGCATTACTTGGGAAAACCCATATGAGCAAATTAGACAACACAGAAACTCCACTGAGACATGCAACCTTTGTAGGAGTCAAATCCCAGTCTCGGAAGCAGTGAGACAACATGGTGTCATTATTCACCCTATTTCCCTCTTAAAGAATTTACTTTAAGTTATTTGCAGAAGCTTGCACAATTAACTATGTTTTCAGTAGTTTTGTTTAAACTTATTTTTGTATTCACTTTGAATTTTGACCAGTTTTAATTGAAATAAAAATTACAGCAGTGTTGCTGGCTAATCTTGAAATAATTAATTTGGGACTTTTTTATTTGTTTTCGTTGAATTTTCTAATTTTCAATTTTTATTGTTTAAATCACACTTTACATAACTGTATTAGTGACAGTATGTTATGCTGAGAAATATTAATACATATCATTTTTGGAGTTGGGTACAAATCACAGTTTGCCATTGACTTTTTTAGAAAAACACAATTTTGCTTCATTTCATTATTTTGTATAAATATATTGTACCTTTTTTAAGCTTTATGAAGCTTATACATGTTAAAATATTTCATGTAGTTGTACATGTTGATGGATCTGTAAAGTTGGTAAGTTGGTTCAGTTTCCCTTTTTTTGTATGCTTTTATTTAAGAAATGTCAAAATTATTTTGTTAATGCCAAGAAAGTTTAATTCTTATGAGGAGGGCTACATTTGTAACACTCTATAAATATGAGTGATGCCTTCAAGAAAAAGCATAGTTTTAGATTAGGTGGCAGTATTTTAAAGATGTATCTGAACCAATTCAGTCCAGTCTTTATATGCAGTATATAAAATGCAAAGTTGTCTGACTCATTCACTCCATCTGTAACTCCTGAACAAAAACACTACTTGCCATTTAGTTGAAATATTGAAATTTGGCAGGATGGTACATCTAGGGCACTAGGTATTCGCTAAGAAGGGTTAATTTGATATATCAGTATTTAGTGGTAAAATAAACCTACAATAGCAAAACTAAATACTAAATACAATTTACTTGACATTTGGTGACAAGAGAAAAAAGAAAAATAGCCAACACGTTTTTTTATTTGTTAAAATTTGTCAATAATAATGCTGTAGTGAGTGGGCTACTTTAAGGCTCACCATCTTTTTCTGCTCAGTGTGGACAGACTACCAATTGGTGCACAACAGCACCACTTGTCAACAGCGTGAACGGATAAGTAGATGAGTGGACAAGTGAAAAGAAACAGAATGATATGTGGAGTTGTGTGAAATGGAAGAAGAAAGGTTTACCAACTCTGAAATACTTTCAAAGTACGCTATACACTGTAAGTCCAACTGCCAGGAAAGAAGAGAGAGATACAGGAGGAGTTGGATTCCCCATGACAATAAGCTGTGACCAGTTTTGCTAGTGCAGTTCGAAGAACATGGACACTATATACAGTGCATGCCCATAACACTAAAGGAGACCCAGCCAACCCCCCTTTGATTTTTTTATACACTAAACTGCATGCACGGAATATCCCATCCCCAAATCCTTTGCACACGTGGAACATTGCCATCAAACCTCTTATATAATGGCACAATATTTATACCTTCACCTAAGGCATGAAAAATTCTAACACCTACATGGACTGTAGAATGCAAGATGCAAAATACCTTTATTGTCACTGTACAATACAATGAAATATCATTTGGGGCAAGCCTATAGATGCCTTAGATAAAAGTAGATAAGAGTAGATAATAAACTAAGTAAATATTAATCTATGAGAAGCACAGTTACTATTAACAGTTCCAAATATACACAGAGTAAAAGTAAAGGTAAACATGTAAGCATAAATATGTAAATAATAAATGAAGTCAAAAACAAATAAAGTCACAGTGAAGAGTACAGTCAATGTAAATGACATGAGTTCCACATGGGTCGGGCGTAAGACTATGTGTGGATGATGCAGATGTTCAATCAGTGGTGGTTTCTGTTATAGGAATGGGCAGTGATCACTGTGCATTTAATAGACTGATTGCTTTGTGGTAAAAGCTGTTCTTCAGCTTGGTAGTGTGGGTATGCAGGGCTCTTAAGCACCTGCCGGAGGGTACAGGAACAAAAATGCTATGGGTGGGTTGGATCTTTACAAATGTTCTTTGATTTTCTGGTGCAGCAGGTAAAGATATCTCCCAGTGATGGTAACTGAGTGCCACTAATTCTCAGCTGCTTTGATGATACATTTTCACCCTATCGCTGTTAATGCTAATGGGATGTTGACCACTGTAGTTCAGTCTCCTGAAGTCCAGAATTAGCTCCTTTGTTTTATTTGGAATAGAGTGCAAGGTTGTTGTTCTGGCTTCAACTTTCCAGATTCTCGACCTCTTCTCTGTAGGCTGTTTCGTCATTATTGGAGATCAGGCCTATCACTGTGGTGTTGTCTGTAACTCTATTATGATGTTAGTCTCATGGGTAGGTTTTCAGTTGTTTGTGAAAAGGGAGTAAATGAGAGGGTTTAGTACATAGCCCTGTGGTTCAGTGTTACTGTCGAGGAAAAGTGCTTATCTATGCACACAGTTTGTGGTCTGTTTATGAGGAAATCTAAAATCCAGCTACACAGATGTGAGTTGAGACCCAAGTTGTTCAGTTTGATAGCCAGTGTGTTGGGGGGGATGGTGTTGAAGGCAAAGCTGTAATCAATTAGCAGCATCCGCACATAGCTGTCCCTCTGCTCCAGGTGTGATAGGGCAGTGTGAAGGGAAAGTGAGGAGGCATCCTCAGTTGACCTGTTTACCTGTCAGAGAAATGGTATTGGCCCAGATTTTGCTCTTAATGTGTGAGAGGACAAGTCATTCAAAGCACTTTATAAAAACAGGGATCAGGGCCACCGTGTGATAATTGCTCAGGGACCTCATCACTGCCTGTTTTGGAATAGGGACAAAAGTAGCAGACTTGAGGCAAGTGGGGACAGTAGCCTGTTCTAAAGAGATATTCAACAAGCTGGTGAATACTGCTATCAGGTGTTCAGCACAATGATTCAGGCCCCATCCAGTAACCCCATCAGGGGTTAATCTGGCCTAGAGCCCATCTCACCTTATGTGCATTCAGTGCTAGAGTGCAAATGTAATGCCTGAGTGAACAATGTAAACAAATTAAAATCATTAACCTATTATAATACTACTAACTACTACTAGTAATAATAATAATAATAATAATAATAATAATAATAATCCATCCATCCATTTTCCTATCCTGCTTTATCCTGAGAAGGGTGGCTAAGAAACTGGAACCTATCCAAGCAAGCATAGGAAGCAAAACAGGTGGACTTGAATAGCCAAAATTCCAAATATTCAACTTATTGCCAGTTTTAATTCAAAACAATGAAGTTTCCAGTAAAACAACAGTATAATTTCCTAGAAAACAACAATACAGTTTACTGTATCTCACAATGATCTTTAACAGAAGCCAAAATCAGTCACAAGAAAAGGAAAGAATTGATCTACTGTAGGAAGGTTTTTCCCATAGCCAATTCTATACGTAGCATTTTAGAGAGTAAGGAGCGTCAGTGAATTGGTAATATTATCCCCTGGTTAAAAAAAAACCCAACTACAAATATTGTAAACAAAAAAGTACTTAGTTAGAAACTGTACTACTTGTGATTCATCTGACTAAGATAAGTTAAAAAACGATAAGATAAGATACGCTAAGATATCAATATATTGATCCCCGAAGGGAAATTTTGGTGTTCCAGCAACTCACAGCAAAATTAAAACAAGTACACATAGATTAAATAACTAAAATATCTATTAAAATATATAAGATGATACAGATAAGATAAATAAAAACCATAAAGTACAATAATAATGGTGTATTACCGATCCACAGTAATATATACAGTGTAGTATCACAGTATTATAATACATGCAAAAAAATGTGATACATAGGATGACCAGTAACCATAGAAAAAGGGTCTAGTGATGGATAAAGTACCAGTGATTACAGAGTCTAATGACACATAAATACAATTCATGAAATATTCCAATAAAAGATACATGAATAAAAATCCAGAGTTGTATAGTCTGCTAGCAGCAGGAAGAACAGACATGCAAAATTGTTCCTTCCTGCAACATGGGAGGAGCAGTCTGCTACTCATTGTACTCTTTTGGCCCTGCATCAATTTATGGAATGGAGGGGAGGGAATCTTCATAATTAATGACACCTTTGCCAGCATTCTCCTGTCTACTATCATCTCCACAGTGTCCATTTTCACCCCGAGGACTGAACTGGCCTTTATGATGATCTTGTTCAGTCTGTTAGTATCCTTGGCTATGACAGTGCTGCCCCAACACACCACAGCATAAAAGATGCCACTCAAAACCACAGACTCACAGAAAATCCTCAGCCGCAGGTCTCTCACACCAAATGACCTCAGCCTCCTCAAAAAACAGAGTTGTCTTTACCCCTTCTTGTACAAAATGTCCACATTCTGCTCCCATCCCAGCTTATCATTCAGGTGAACTCCCAGGTACTTGTAGCTTTTAACTATCTCAGTTTCCTCACTCTGAATAATGACAGGAGCCAGAGAAGATTTACTCTTCCAAAAGTTCACCACAAGCTCCTTTATTTTGTTGGGGTTTAGTTGGAGATGGTTTTGATGACACCACTCCACATAGCGATTAATCCACAGCTCTGAAACTGCAGCCTATTGTCTTACAAAATTTGCCAGGTGAAGCCAGTTAGCACAGTTAATTAGCTAATACATTACTACACAGTCACAGAAAAAGATAGTTATAAAGTGCAAGAAAAACATAGGGCTGTACATGTATCTCACTATACAGTGTAAGAGCGGACTTGCTGTATGGAGGAAATAAGCTATTGACTGTGGGTAATATACTGTAAATGTGTGCACATACTATTGTAAAAAAAATTAAATATGCTAGATAAGTATCTTGAAATAACAATGAATCAAACTTTAATGACATAGATAACATAAATTGGGAAATCATGCACAAATTAATGTATTTAAATAAAATGATGTACAATCAAAATTCAGCAAAATGGGAAGCTTTTTCATAATTTAAAGTATTAAAGCATCCTGGCTAGACAAGAGATGAACTCTTGAAAACACACTGAACAATATGTTACTCTGTCCATTTGTCTAGGTCTTCCATATTAGACTAGAAAGGTTTCTAGCTACTATCACTTTAACAGTATATAGTCTGTTATTCTGGGTACTATTGTAAGTAGCTTTTAAATTTGGGTCTAGACACAAAAAATTCAGTTCTATTACTTGAGTAAAATGACAACTAAATGTGTGTGTCTAGAGTCCACTCAAAAGGCGTTTGAACATTCACTGTTGATGTAACCTGGCCTTAAAGATTAACCTGAAATGTGTGAAAGGCATCTTATGAAACAGCATGGAATCCATTAACTTAACTGGTAGAATAAATAAGTTAAAAATCAGTGCAGTTTCTAAGAGCTAAAGAGCAAGGCATAAAAATGGCACAGTCTACTTAATTCTCTGATCCACTTTTTTTTTTTTTTTTACAAAACACAAAGGCGATATATCTTGAAAACCTACCACCAAATTGTATTTTTGGAAGATTAACAGTTTACTGTTCTTACTTACAGGCAAACAGTATAGCATACAGTATATGATAAATGTTCTGCAGGTTTAACTATTTCAGATGTTCAGATGTTTACTGTGCTGTAATCTATATAATATCACAATTAAATTCAAATTAAATTTTTTTAAACTTTTATTGAATTTATTTAAAGCATGTTACATTTAATATAATCAAGTCAAACTTAACAAACTAAATTCAGTTCAACCCATAAGAAAGAGATAAAGGCCAACAGCCAGAGTAAAACTTTTGAGAGTAGTAAGAGGAAAAGGAGTCTTCCTCCCCAATATGAGTACTTACTCTAAAATGTTATCGATTAGATCCTGCCAGGTTTTAAAAAAGTTTTGAACAGATCCTCTAAGAGAGAATTAGATTTTTTCCAATTTCAAATAGTATATAACATCTATTACTCACTGACTTAACAGAGGTGGGCTAGGATTCTTCCAGTTGAGCAAGATAAGTCTACGTGCCAATAGTGTGGTAAAGGAAATTATAGATTGTTTGTCCTTCTCCACTTTAATTCCATCTGGGAATACACCAAACACAGCTGTTAATAGATTAGGAGGAAGTGTGATATCAAGGCTGTCTGATAGGCATTTAATTTTTTTTGTCCAGAATAATGTTAATTTGGTACACCCCCAAAACATGTGGCCTAGTGAATCTGGAGCTTGATTACAACATTTGCAGGTTGGATTTTGCCCTGGAAACATTTTGGACAATTTTAAAAAAGACTGAAAAAAATAAAATAAATTAAGTTGAATAATTGAATGCTTTGCACATATGGAGCTAGTGTGAATTCTGGGCATTGGCTGCCTTCCACTCCTTTTCTGAAATGTTGAGTAAGAGATCCTTTTCCCACTGTACTTTGGGATCTTTAAAAGGAAGGGACTTTAAAATGGTTTTATACTGTATATTATAGAAATGTTGTCTGAGTCTTCAAGACTGATCGATATCTCTTCTGAAATAGAAATAGGTGGGAGGTGAGGAGAACTGGGCAGATTTTGTTTAGCAAAGTTTCTAATTTAGAAATAGTGGAAAAATTGTGATGACGGGAAACTAAATTTGGAGTGCAATTATTCATAGAATGCAAAGACAATATTTATATTCAAATCTCTAAATGATTTAAACCCATATATTGTGTAAGTTTGAGATGGTGGAAAAGGTGGCTAACATGTAGAAGTGCCACAGATAAAATATTCTCTAAGTTGAAGCGCTTCCTACATTGGTTCCATATTCTGAGTGAATGAAGTACAATTGGGTTGTTAGTATAATGGCGATACCTTGTATTTACTGGTGTATAAAGCAAGGAATATAAGCGGTACTTCAGGTACTTCTATTGCAGACCAAGGGGGTATTTTCCGTACGTCGCTTAAATCATCCGAGATCAGATGCCTCATCTTGGATGAGTTAATGCCAGTGAAACTCATCCAGGATAAGTCAGTTTTTCAAACGCAGCTGTGTAGTAGATTAGTCTAGCTGGATCTAATCATCTGAGATGAATGTGCGCGCCCACGCTGATTGAAAAGCCCATATACTGTATATTGAGTCTAGAAAACATGATTAGCAAGTCTTTGATAGGCTGTAACAAAATGACGAAAGAAAGGGTGCATTTTCTTTTCACACAAGCAGAGCAGGACCTTTTATTCGAAGGATATGAAGAATTTCAAGATTTAATATGCACAAGGGGTAACACTGCAAAAGCAGCCCAAACCAGAAAAGACGGCTGGCAAAATGTGGCCGACAAATTAAACGCTAAGTAGTGTGCATTGTACTTACTGAATGCAGCATTTCATTTCCTATTTGTCAGATTAATTATTATTCAATATGTCATAATGCCAGATCAAACGTGAGCACAAGGAAAACATGGGAACAGGTAAAAGTAAAGTACAAGAATATACTTCAAACTGGTAAATATTGGTATATAACTATTTAAAGAATTGTTGACATAAAGAATCATATATAATATAAAAAACATTAATTTTAAAGCTAATAAGAAGGCAGACAAGCAAAAAACAGGTGGAGGTCCACACGGTTCAGACCTAACCCCTGCAGAAGAGTTGGCTCTCCAGCAAAATGCCTGAGGGCATTCCAGGAGGAAGCTCCTCCTCAGAACCAGTGGCAGGATGCAGTGGTCACTTCATTTCAGATAAAGAATGGTCATTGCATATATTTGTCCTCAATGTGTGCCACAGGTATGTTCCATATAGCCCTCTTTTTTTATGTTGGGTCAGTTGCAGGGAATGTCATATCCCTAGAACTTGTGTCTGACCAACGAGATATTGACGAAGGTCAAATATTTGATGAAGACACTGTGTCTGATTATTCATCAGGAGGAGACGTACATTTTTCAAATGTTTGATAAAACTCCACTCTGATCAGTCCCATGTGCTCCAATCACATTTGGAAATCCTGGGTAATGAGAATGTTAGGCTGATTGTGAGATTCTTTATGGAACTGTGGGTGTTTCTGCCTGTGTACCTGCAATGGCATGAAACACCTCTTTTATTGTCTGCAAACGCAGGTGTCCAGGAAACACTATGAAAACCCGAAGGAAATATTTCAGAGACAAACAGACTTTATGAATTGCCTGGCAAACTGCACTTTCAGATAGATTTTCCGCATTGCCTACAGTATATAAAAAACTGCCGCTTGCAAAAAACCTCAAAGCAATGCATACTGTCTGTGTGGTTGTGAGAGCCCGACTTCGCCTAGTTTGAGTTTGAATATAAGGTGCAAATAAATCTTTGAGGTATAGTAATCCCCCTCAGCTAAAGAGAAATAAAGGATCTTGCAGATCGTGCAAAACCCTCTCTATATATCTTATAATTTGCGCACCAATATCAATTGATTGCTCATTCATAAACGGTGAAGCCATGACTGAATGAATTCCATGCAAGGAAACTGATTAAGTGTGTGAGCTGATCCTTGTTTACATAGAACAAACCTGCTCCGAGCAGGTTTGAGGATTTGGATGTGCTGCTATGACAACACATCCAGCAAGAGTTTAGAAAAACCGACAGATCCAGGATCGTACCAAATCATGAACAATTACATCCGGCTAAACGAGTAATCCACGTACAAAAAATACCCCCCAAGTATTGTGTGTTCATCTATTTGTGTCAGTGTCCAGGTTTTTATAGCTTGTATGTCTGCTGCCCAGTAATAAAATTGAAAATTTGGTAGAGCCATGCCATCTTCTGATTTAGGCTGTTGTAGGGTCACCCTTTGGATGCATGGATATTTCGAATTCCGAATAAATAAGGTTATGATTGAATCTAATTTCTTAAAAAATTATTTGTTAATTTATATGGGAATGTTTTGAAATAGAAACAGAAGCTTAGGGATGATATTCATCTTAGTAGTGTTAATTCTCCCTGCTAAATTAAGATGGAGAGTAGACCATCTATGCACATCTTGTTTAATTTTGTCCATGCAAACAGCAAAATTTTGTTGGAAAAGAGCTTTATATTTACTTATGATGTTTACCCCTAGATATTTAAACTGATCTGCAAAAATAAAAGGGAAGGTGTCCAATCTAATTATACTTCCTAGAGAATTCACTGGAAAAAGCAAACTTTTGTTCAAATAAATTTTGAGTCCAGATATCTTTTGAAATTCTACTATTACAGTTAGTGCTGCAGGCACAGAATTTTGTGGATCTGATATATACAGTACCATATCATCTGCATATAGTGATATTTTCTGTTCAAGTCCTTCTCTGAAAGTCTCTTTTATCTCTAATGCATTTCGAAAGTGAATAGCCAATGGCTCAGTGTTGTTTGCAAATAGCAGTGATGGAAGGGGGCATCCTTGTCTAGTACCGCGTTCTAGTATGAAGTAGTCTAAGATAGTGTTGTTAATACAAACTGAAACTTCTGGACTTGTATACAGTAGTTTGATCCATGCACATATGTTGGAACTAAACCCAAATGTATGCACAGTGGTGAATAGGTAATCCCATTCAACCTTATCAAATGCCTTTTCTGCATCCAAAGATAATAAGATCTCTGGAGTGTTGGACTTTATGGGTGAATATATTACATTAAATAAGTGCCGAAGATTGGAAGCCAAATGCCCACCTTTAATAAATCCAGTTTTGTTGTGTGATATTACTGAAGGGGGCACTTTCTCAATCCTTCTAGGTAGGATTGTGGAGAGTATCTTAACATCATTATTTAGAAGTGAGTTTGGTGTGTGATGCACATTGTGATATGTCCTTATTTTTCTTAGGGAAAAACAGTAATTAATGCTTGGTGAAAAGTTTGAGGTAGAATTTTATTGTCTCTGGCTTCTATAAATGTTGCTAACAAAAGGAGAGCTAACTTGATTGAAAATTTTTTATAAAATTTAGCAGGGTAGCCATCAGGACCTGGGGCCTCATTTATAAACGATGTGTATGCACAAAAATGTTGCGTACGCCTGTTTCCACGCTCACATTGCGATGTATAAAAACTATACTTGCCGTAAAGCCACGCACATTCTCACACCAGTCAAAACCATTGTGCACGCAAGTTTTCGGCTCAGTTTTGCCAACTGGTGACACCCAGCATCAAAGAAGTGCTAGTTACTGTGTGGTTTGCCTTTATTTTTTAGATTCACATCCCTGACACAGCTTTGTCAAATACACTGAAATTACCCGCTTATTAGTTGAAGGCATCTGATTGTAATCAACCTGTAATGGCCAAACTATCCCAAATACCAAAGCCACTTTACTGTTGCTACTCTCAGTACACCACCCAGAGTATTTTAACCCATTGTATCTGAGTGTGGAATCACAGCTGTACAGCAGCTGATCGGAAAGCTCTACAGCAGGTTGGGTTGAGAGCAGAGAGAACGGGATACAGCATCTACCCTAGAGAACATTTATAGCACATGCTGCCTCAGCTGTGGACAGTCTATTTGTACTTCTCCCATTCAGCAAACACTTCAGAGCCTTTCCTGTAGGGACCTCGCAGTTCAGAAACAGTTTCATCCCAAGAGCTCTAAACGCATTCAATCAGTCCATCAAGTACTCCAGGTAGAACTGTTTATACTTATAAGTACAATTACCTCACTGTAAACTTGCACTACAGTTGTAATATTGCACAACCTGAGCCACGTATGCTTTCATATTGTATATTTGAAATTTTTTTTTATCATAGTATTACTATTATTATTGTTGTTATTTTACCATTTTATAGGTAAATAAGTTTATGGAGGATTTGCATAGTGAATCTCATTGTACCATACAATAACAATAAAGTAGTTTGAATCAATTCAATAGCAGAGAGCATGTATTTACAGATGATGACAACTGGCTTCTAAGTCAATTTAGATTTCCAAATGCTATCTTCTTGGAGCTCTTGATATCTTTTTAAATGAAATGCATTAAAATACATAGATTATACAGATACAGTTTTAACTTCATTTAAATAATGCATACTGTTAATAATTAAACGTGTGCCCCGTTCAGGGATTGTTCCTGACTTGTGCTGTTTGCTTGCTGGGAATGGCGCGACCCTGGATGGATAGATGGATGGAATACTTAAACATGTACTACAAAGATATCGCAATGTTCCTTAAAGGTTTTGAAGAATCGGCATTCTAAGCTTACAGATGGCTTGACATTTATTAAAAAGCTGATTGTGTGGCGATTGGTTACGTAGAGAAAGAAAAGGAATGACAGGAATTGAGGGTTAGTATGTCTGAAAGAGACAGTACTGCTGCATTAAATTATTTTATCAAGGGTCGTGCGCAGCACAGCAAGGATCTTGCAGGAAGCAGGAACAATCTCTGGACGGGGGACAGCTTGATGCCACCACTGTGCCAACTTTTCCCCCTATGTTTAATACATGCTTTAACTCCTATCATCATGAAAATTATATCATGTATACATATTAGTATTTAAATTGTTCAGAGAGCTGTAATATCATGAATGTAATGTTTTCTGTGTCCTTTCAAGTTTCTAAGCCACTCTATGTCACTCAATCAACTTTATTTTGTTGTTTATACAATGCTTAAACCAACAAATAGTATGTTGCCTCCACTTGGTATTTGCTGAAATTCTTCTATTTTCCCTGTGCTGTTGCCATTGTGTTTTAACCGAAGACTGAACGGAAAGGGCTATTTATATTGATTTCCATACTCAAATATGCAAAATTATGGGAGGCACCGGGGTGGGGTGGATGATGCGTGCACGAATGTTACTTTTCATGCTGACCAGGATTTATGTAGCAGAAGTGCGTGGAGGTTGGGTTATGCATGATTATGTGCATCTGACTTTTTTGTGTATACACACATTTCCACTTTTGTCCGTATGCCATGTTTTAGTGTGAATTCTACGCATGTCATGCATGAGGCCCCCTTGTGTTTTTCCACTCTGAAGTAAGTTTATAGTGTTTAGTAATTCTTTTATAGTGTCAGAGTTTTATCCTTTTCCTCTGTACTGAGAGTATCTACAGTAGTTGTGGTATCTGTAATGTATCAAAAAATGCATTAGATTGTGTCTTGTATTCTTTAAAGTTAGTAGAATATAAGGACTTATAGTATTCCTTAAAAGTGTACATTATATTTTTAAGGTCAATTATTCCATCTCCATCTGTGTTGGTGATTACTGTTATTGCATTACTAACTGTCAGCTTGTGGATCTTATCATCCTTCTCTCCGTGTTCATAGTAATGATGTCACAATTTAAAAATGAGTTGTTCTGTTTCTTTCGTTGTCAAAAGGTTGAGTTCTGATTGCAAAGCCTGTCTTTTCTTAAAAGCGCCTCATTTGGAGACCTGGCATTTTCTTGATCTATTCTGGTAATTTCATTGATTAACTCTGAGGCCTTCTTGGTTTCTGATTTATTTTTGTGGGATTGATATGAGATAATCTGTCCTTAAAAAATGTATTCAGAGTTTCCCAGAATGTTCCTGAAGAAACCTCAGAGGATCCATTTGTCTCTAAAAAGATCAGTTTGCTTGGCTATAAATTCTGTACAGTTCTTGTCAGCTAATAATAGGGGGTTAAGAGTATGTGGGGCGCAGTGATGTGAGCTCAATGATCAGAGGGGCATAGTCAGAGATAACAATAGCATCGTATTTGCAAGATTTGATTGTGTGCAAGAAATTGTTATCTATAAAGAAATAATAATTCTTGAGTAACAATGACGTACTGGTGAGAAGAAGGAATATGCTGTTAATTTTAGATTTAGAAATCTCCATAGGTCTGATAAGTTATGATAAATTAAAAGACTGTGTGATTATTTTTGCAGTGTTAGATGTTGTCACCTCTGTAGCTGAAGACCTATCCCGGTCTGGATTTAAAACAATTAAAGTCTCTGGCCATTATAATTTTTTCAAGTTGGGAATCGATGCAAATACATTTTGGATAAAGTCACTATCATTCACATTGGGTGTGGACATATTTATCACTTTAAAATTAAAACAATTACCCATCACCATCATACATCGCACTTCAGGATCAGATACTACATCTGATACTGCAAATTAAATTGTTCTATGAATTCAGATTCCCACGCCTCCAGTTTTCTTTGTGTAGCTGGAGTGGAATATTTGGCCAGTCCAGTCTCTTTTCAACTGAAACTGATCCTTGCTGATTATATGAGTCTCCTGTAAAAATACTATCTTGGCGTTCAGACCTGTTAGTTAAGAGAATACTTTCTTCCTCTTTAATTCATGATTGAGACCTTTGACATTCCAGCTCACAAAGTTCACTGTTTGGCCATAGAGACATTGCTTTTGAAGTTTTGTTGTCATTTTATAATCTTAAATTAAGGTTGTACATTATTGCATATGATAGCTTTAACCTTAATTTCCAATATTGCCAGGAGTTATGGTTATTGTTGTGTTGGGACTTACAATTATGCGGATGAAAAGAATAGATCAGAAATAGCTTGCTCTCTTTCCCAAGACCACTGCCCCCCATTATATGTGTTCCATTATGATCAAATGCTTTTGTGCTTTTTCAGTAAATGTAGCATATTGTTACATTGGCACTTACAATTGTAAGGACTGAAAGGATAGATTACAAATAGCTTACTCTCTTTCTCTCCCCCTTACCCCCTTACTCCCTTACTTTGCCTCCCCATGTGAGGATAGACCACACATCACTTCGCACAGATCACTTTTAAACTGAAACAAGCCCACCAGCAGCGGTGAATAAGGATTAAAATAGAGATATCTATTGACAATATAGTCCAAACATATAAACATAAAATACAATCTTAAACAATCCTGAAAGAGTAAACCCAGGGAATGATGTTAAACAGTAGCCATGGATAAGCACATAGTACTAATAAAATAAACCAGGGGTATGATGTTAAACAGTGCCCTTTGTATAAAAAAAAATACAGTACATATATATATATACACACACACACACACACATATACACACATGTAATTGTAATTAAAATGATAAAAAAAAATTGGCCAAGAAGGAAATAGGATGTAAAATTATGGTGTGAGTCAAACAGCACATAAGATCTTCTTTGAAATTATAAAATTAAATTTGGTAAAATATATATATTAAAATGTACCAATCAGTTATATGGGAATAATGTATTTTTTTCTTTTTAACAATATTTTCATCTTGATTTTCATTCTACTTTTCTAGGTGTTCTAATTGTTTAATTAATCCATTATTTACTAATTAGTGGGTCTGAAGCTAAATTGTTAATAAGATACAACGAAGGGGAAAAACTGCACAGAGAATGGACAAAATATAATGAAATCAACAAAAGAGAGTTAAGCATTTAAATTTATAGCAAAAGCAGAAATAAATGTCTTATAAATGTAAAAATCATGCTGCTGTGCTTTTCTGAATGTTGAATACAGTAATCCCCGCCTATCGCAGAGGTTATGTTCCAGACCCACCCGCGATAGGTAAAAATCCGCGATATAGGAAGACAATTTTTTTTATAGTTTAAGCCTTAAAATACCAATCCCACATGCTTTAAACACATGTAAACTTATTAAAACACACTTTATAAACATATATGATATGTGGATTTTGGGCAAAGGATATGAGTAACATCTCTCTATTATAAAACATTTTAACTTCACGCAAGACAAGGCAGTGAGACAGGATAAGAGGTTCTGTACAAGCTTTTAAATGATTGACACACAGAGCGACAAGCTGAAAAAGCATCTTAGCAGACGCAGCATAGAGCCAGCACAAAGTCCACTTCACCTTACCGTGCATTCAACTCCCCCTTCACAACACGAAGTGGCAGAAGCGCAGCGTGCTTCCGGGGGTGGGTGGGTGGGCGAGGTTTGAGCGAAGCCATCGTGACCAGATCCAAGCACTTCTCCTTACCGTGCGTTCAGCCGTCACACCCCCTCCCCATTCCTCCTCCTCCTCCTTCAGAATGCACAGAGCAAACAGAACAGCAATCTTGGCAGAAGCAGCACAAAGCCAGTAGCTGATCTGTCCACTTCTGCTTAGCGTGCATACAGACCCCCCCTTCACAATGCGGGAAGCTTTATAAGTGCCATGAGAAAGAGATTTAACCACTCCCGGGGCAGGAAATAAAGGACAAATATTGTTTTTACAAAAGTTTTAAAGTAAAAATGAAAATAATGCATATGTAACAATTCCCATGAAATTAACAATCTCTTTAAATTGTTTATCCGGTAAACCAAACGAGGGGGTGGGCGAGCGAAGCGAGCAGGGGGTGAAGCCCCCTAGTGATAATAATAGTATTAATAAATCCGTGATGTAGTGGGGCCATGATAGCTGAACCACGATAGGGTGGGGGAATACTGTAAAATAAAAAAATACCAGCTAATTAAATGAGATCAGTGTTATTAGGTGTTGTCATTGATTATGAATCTGGTTGGAACAAAAACCTGCAGCCACAGTGTGCCCCCAGGACCGAGGTTGGAAAACACTGGTTTACGCTATCAGTTAGCCTTTGTATTGTGACCGCTGCTGCAGGGGGACACAGCAGCCCTTCAGAAATCCCATCTTAAACAGTTTTTCAATGGGAAACAAACTCACTCTTATAGCTCCTATTAGTGGGATCAGATGCTGGCTTACTGGCTCGCCGTGCAACGTGCTCCTTGCGCTGGGCTTTGAACATTTAAAAGACTGAGCCATGGCCATCCTGTGGATTTACTCTCCTGTCTCTCTTTCCCCAGACTCCCTCTGCTCCGGCCCCTGCCACTGGGCTGCTGAACCCCCTTGATGAAGAAGACTTTGTGTTCGTTTGAGCAGGAGTCGGGGCCAATGCGTCATGTTTGACAGCTGTTCCTTGTGAGGCCAGATTCCGTCTGTAAGAGACTTGTGTTTGTATCTGGCAGAAGAGCAATAAAGTTTCTACTCCTTGGAAAACCTGCTGAACTCTCCTGTACAACTTTGTGACCCAAGCTTGACAGTATGCAGACCTAACCTACCTCTGTAAGCAGTGAAGATTCATGGAAAGTTTTGAAGTGAGAAAAAAAAAAGCATCACAAATATAGTACTTCCAATGTTAACTCTAGTATGAGTGTATCAAAAAAAAGCCCTTGCTAAGCCTGCGGTACTATTGATGGCATGCCCATATCTGAAGATCATATAAGTTAATGAGAACAAGCTGTTCACAAGATCTGTCCAAAGCTCCATACTACTCCTGACCTCCATCATACTACTTGGTTTTGTATGGCATGTTAATGTGGTTCTCTAAGTGTAGAAGAACTTATCTTTTACAAGTTTGCAACTGTGTCCCCGTGTTTTCTTGATTAACACCCTTAATTATGGGCATCATGGGCTTGAAATAAAACGTGTTAACGTAAACAGAAATACAGCCACTTGTAGAGGATGCATGCCTGTGACTGAAAATATAAACAATAATAGCGTGGGTGTTCTGCTCCACCTAGCGCCAGAAAAATTAACTAACTTGTGCGCTGTAGTGAAATTTGAAGTTACGCTACAATTTTTAATTTTTCACTTATTTAAATAGTTGTTAACCTATTGGACATGCATGTTCACATATTTGAAAGTGTATAACTTGAAGGTTTGTATGTAGGGGACTTACTGTATATATTCCTAGAAAGAGAAAATATACATAAAGTACAATGTGAATCTTACAGACCAATCTCCCTTCTAAATGCTGACTTTAAAGTTCATTGGGTAAGGGTTCTTGCAGACAGAATTAAAAAAGTACTTCAGTCTATCATCTTACATGGTTAAGCCACATTTATGAAAGACAATTGTTTCCAATCTTGCAACATATGTTTAATGTAAAATACATTGTATCTTTCTACTCTTTAAATCTTCTTACGTTCATCTCTTTTTAGATGCCAAAAAGCCATTCAATCGTGCTGAATTAGAACTTACAGTGCTTGACACAATATGTCAATTTGGATTTGGCCCTAATTGCTGATTGCAATTCTCTGATCCTGAAGTTTCAGTTTGCACACATATTATATAAAGTTTGTTTTTTTCCGTCTATGATGAGAGATGATTCTTTTTACAGATGTAATTGAGGCAGCCATCATACTGCTTGCAGAACTGTGCATACATTCTGGAAATAAAATGCATGGATATGAGCAACAGCATCCCCTCACACTGTTGATATCTTCAAAGCCAATACTAAATTTATCTTTATTGTCTTCACAACCACAAGTATACAGAGAGACAAAATGGCAAACCTCATTGCACACAATGCAATGGTAAATAAGACAAGAAATTGTGCACAGACAAAACCATGTAACATACTGTTTAAACAGGCAACATGCCAGATTAATTAATTGCCACAGTTACACAGATCAGAGCCATGAATAGTCTTTTGATATGATAAAGTTACTTGTGGAGAGATTGATAACGTAGAGGCAGAGATTGTAATCTACAATGTTAGTGTAGGGTGGAAGATCATGGACAGCCACATGTGTTGAAGAATTTGGCAAGCTTGGAGAAAATGTTATCACATAACCTGTCACTTCTGGCTCTGATGTTGTAGTATCTTTTATCAGATGGCAAAAGAATGAAGAATCAATTAAATGGGTGAGAAAGGCCCTGCACAAGGCAACAGGCCTTACGGTTATTGCATTTGAAAAGCATGTCTTCCACATAAGGGAGATGCACTTCAATAATATTCTATGTTGACCTCACTCTAATTTCTGCACCAGACCATAATCCTGCTGGTCAGAACACTCTTGATTATGCCTCTGTAAAGGAATGGTAAGACTTGGAGACAGAAGGTCAGAAAGTATACTCTGGGTTGGGAATTTTTTAATTAAGGAAGTGGTATTGTTAGCAGATGCAAGGTCCTCAGTTATGTGTATTCCAAGGAACTTGGCACTCTTTACAGTCTCTACATATCTTGGTTTACATAACTGACCCAGATTAAATATAATAGATGCGTTTCATAAGATCACTGTGTTTAAAATTAATTTGAACAAGAGTAGATTATTTCCTGCTAAAGCAACAATCATAAGTTTAATGTTGAACATTTCGACTTCACTCTATTTACATACTTGGCATGTCATTTAAATAAACATCCTACTTAAATTTTCATACTTCTTACTGTCAGGTCCTATGGATCTAGTTGTAAGAGTTTTTATTTTGATGTGAGAAGGCCCAGGCATAATATTATGTCTTTTCTGAGACCTAAAGAGAGTAATGATTGGCTTAATCTAACTGCTGTTTTTACTACCGAGCATGAAAAATCTGAAGCTTCAAAAAAGATTGCATCAATTTAAACCCATTTAAGAGAAGATTCCTCCATCTGTTTCTCTTTATATTTGTATTGTTTGTTGCAGTGAACATAAGTACAAAAGAGAATCTGGTGTCAGTATATCTGAAATTTGAATGTGGAAACACCATTGGAGACAGACATTTATGAGGCAACTTTTGTTTATTTTCTTCTTAAAATACTAAGTTTTCAATATATAGCATAACTTGGTATCAAGACCTTTAAAGGTGTGTATACTAATAATGTATTTCTGTTTTTGAATTAACTTCATTCTAAAGACAACCTCCCAGAAAACTTTCTTTCAGTACTTCCACTTCAATGAAATAACTAACTGACTTCCATAAACTTCTTCTATGATCTACTACAGAGGCTCAACTACAAAGAACCAATCTTAGTAAAGGAACATAAATGCAAGGTATTCCAGTGCTTTTATAAAAATAAATCAAAATATAATCAGAGACTGGAATAGGAACAGAACCTTACAATAAAATTTCATATAATAAATGGAAGTGAGCCACAGAAAGAATAGGTTCTTCATCAATCTTTGAAAAAAAGCAATTCAGTTTAAAAATCTATTTTGTGAACATCTCTCCCAGCATCTCCAAAATGAACTAGTGATTAAAACCCACCTGTAAAATATGTCATTAAGCACCCATTTACAGTAACGCCAGATGGAGAATCACTGTTAAATGCACACTTTATTCATCAGCCTTTATGCCACTAACTGTTTGCCAACTCATTTCCTTCAACTGGAGTAATCCTTATATACCTTTTATAAAGCGCATTCACAAAATTATGTCCTGTATTACTTAAAAAATAACAACACACGCCTTATTTTAATGCCTTTCCAACTTTAATTGTCTACAAGCACACTGGTCCTCTCCTCCTCTCTCTTTAATATATTTTGAAATTAATTTTGCCCTTGCCTGCATCTCTACTTTTCCTTGATGGGAAAGGGTAAATTGGAAGTGATCTACAAATATGGAACTGCAAGCAATTCCTTTAAAAAATAAGATATGAAAATCAGAAAAGCAGCGCTGGATCACTTGACTGCAAACATAAATCCAAGATGAGATTAGTATGTTTCATCAAGAACAGACCTCCAAGAACTTCACAGCAAGGGATACTATGGTTGTTATGTTGTGCATCAACCCATTATTATACCAAGAAATGCATTTTTTGTTTCTTTTTAGTTATTCTGGTTTGTGTTCATACCATAGTGTGTGTGTATATATACATTTATTTATCTATTTATGCATTCATTTATTTAAAAATTGGTCCCTGGTGACAAATAAAATTCTATTTATCTATCTATCTATCGATCTGTCTATTTGCCACAGAACAGAGGAGAAATGTCATTTGGTCAGATAGATTATAATAACCTGTTCCCCACCTATGTCTGCCACACATTAAAAATTTTCTTAAAGGTAAAAATGCTTGTTTTCCATGATTAGTTGTTAGGGTGTGTGTTCTTCAGCATTCATAACACTCACTGATTCCATTCCAGGTAAATACCAGAAAATAACTCTAAGTGATCATACTAATGGTATGAAGAAGCACCTGATAATGGTGAAATCTCTCAATTTAAGTGTAGTTAATAAATGGCATGAAGAACATACAAATGATGTAATGGCTGCTCCAGTTGTCAAATCTCAAATCATCTGAGCACTAAAGGCAGTTGATTCTGAAACTGAACCTGAGATAATAATTTCCATCACCGTCCTCAAAGTGCAATTAATGGAATCGTTAACAGAAAAATGGTTGTTGACCTTCTCTAATATAAATGCAAACACACCTACATCTATTACAAGTTGTACTTAAAATGTTTTGGTAGATCAGCACCCAATTAGGACAGTTTAGATACTTTTGAATTTCCTTTATTTTGTCAGTTGCCTATTCCAAGGAAAGGCAATTATATCTTAAAGCAACCGATTTTCTTAAGCTGGAAATTAAAATAAATCAAATGTGAAATATGAATTTCCCCTTGGGATTAATAAAGTATCTATCTATCTATCTAAAATGATTTATTTAAAATGTTTTGTCCTGCATATTGTGGAAAGCTTTGATTTTTCCATCCATCCATTACCCAACCCGCTATATCCTAACTACAGGGTCACGGGGGTCTGCTGGTGCCAATCCCAGCTAACACAGGGTGCAAGGCAGAAAACAAACCCCGGGCAGGGCACTAGCCCACTGCAGCTTTGATTATTATTTCCTGTTAAACCACACTAAATTATCATACTTATGTATCAATAAATAAATTATTTTTCAAAATATCTCATGAAGGCGGCACGGTGGCGTAGTGGTAGCGCTTCTGCCTCGCAGTTAGGTGGCCAGGGTTCGCTTCCCGGGTCCTCCCTGTGTGGAGTTTGCATGTTCTCCCCGTGGGTTTCCTCTGGGCGCTCCGGTTTCCTCCCACAGTCCAAAGACATGCAGGTTTGGTGGATTGGCGATTCTAAATTGGGCTTGGTGTGTTTGTGTGTGTCCTGCGGTGGGTTGGTACCCTGCCTGGGATTGGTTCCTGCCTTGTGCCCTTTGTTGGCTGGGATTGGCTCCAGCAGACCCCTGTGTTCAGATTCAGTGGGTTGGAGAATGGATGGATGGAAATACCTCATGAAGTGTACATATGATTGTACATGAGTAAAAAATGAATTTTGTGGGGCAAGTCAATTTGCATAGCAAGGCATGTTTTTCTGATGATTTATTTTGCTGCCATTTCCTGTGTTAAGTGTAAAATGATGTTTAAAGTGCGATCATTAACTTCTTTATTTGTTATGTCTGATGTAGCAATAAAACTGTTGTAATAAACATATTAGAATAGTAATATAAAATACTGTAGATGTGTAAAATATGTTTGCAAGCAAAAATAGGACAACATGCAGTTTAATTATTTTAAAAGCCCTATTTGACTGACAGAGGTTTGCCAGGAGCAGAAAGAGGTGCTGAAGAAATACATTAGAATAGACTTGTGAAAAAAGGTAATATTGGACAACACTTCTCAGGTTTGTCTTCACCACTATAAATAAAATTGCAGAATATATTGCATTCTCCATCAGCATGCAAAGATTGCATTTCTGTATTAAGTTTTTTAAAAGTTACGGTATGTTATTTTTTTTTATTATTTTCATTTTTATTTTATTCTTTGCCCAATACCTCAATATATAATGAATAGAAAGTTACATCCCTACAATATTTTTTAAACAGGTATAAAAAGTATCAGAAAAGGCTACTACACTCAGTTGATCTTGACAAGTCGCTCAAATTCAGTTTAAGACCCAGTATTATAGCAGACCCCCCCCCCCCCACCACTTTACCTCAGACCCAAAGATAAGACGTGAACAAAAGGGTTTTGTGGTACACCTCTCGCTCCACCCTCACTACAGTCATCTTTGATCTGAACTGTTTTGTACGCTAAAGCATGCTGTCACGTATCAAGATGATACAGCAGAAGAAATGGGTGATACTAAAAATGTAAGGATTACAGATTAGGCTACAGCTTTCTCAGGGATCAAATATTTTAGAAAATTTGGCTGGGGGTCACACACCTCTTTCCTAGTTCTTATCACTGTTCTTGGCAGCAAATCAATGCTGAATTGCTCAAATGTATAAATAACATCAACAAAGAGAAAGTGCTTACTGAAGAGAAGTAAACATGGTATAAACATTCCACAGGCTAAAAAGGGATAAGTTACCACCTAGTGAACATAACAGGTCCTCTTGCTTGTTTCTTTATGATTTCTTCCATTGCTCAAAAATGCTTGAGAATTTGAAAAACATTTTGAACAGAAATTCATTTGAAACATCTTTCCAAAACAAAATGTTGCAATGCCACATACAGTAATGTTTTCCTCCATCATAATTGCAAAATTATGGCAGAATGGAATTCATTTTAAATATTGAGTAATAATTCAAATAAAATTTATAACCTTTTTTCATTTTCTACAATTTTTATTTGAAACATTCTTTTCAAAGGGAAATGTTCAAAATCAGTAGGGTTCTTCTATTTCAAGTCTGTAATAAGCACGGCAAATTTGACTTCAATCTGCTGTTCCCCAGGACAATATTTGCTCTTAAACCAAGTATGGAGAAAGTAAAGAGGTTCTCTGTGGGGTAGAGGGGATATTAGAAACAAGAAGTGTGCAGTCATTTTTAAATAAGCTGCTGGAAAAAGAAGAAATGAAGGCAAAAGATGAAATGTAAGTCTTTCACATGCACAGGCTAGATTACATGGAAAAAATGTCACTTCATGGTCTGATGCTTCAAACAGAGAAGAGGCTATATCTGTAAGACTGGCTATTTAATAGGATTGATAATTTTTTTAAAAAGTACTTTATGCATACATGAATCACAATCTATTGCAATTAAATTTATTTTTCATACTTGGTGGTGTGTTTAAATATGAATGTGTGTACTGTATATACATAGTGACATGTTTGCCTGTTTTATAGTTATGGAAGTCATTATTAAATTTTAATGCGATAAGATTACTAAGAATTAAATCATAAAATTTGTGGGTGATAGGTGGATTACAGTAAATAGGCTCTAAAATTCTAGCAAGAAAAAGCATTTCATTTAGTTAAAAATGAATCAGTATTTTCTATGTCAATATAAGGATTTTTTTTAACAATTAGATTATTCCAACCCTTTAGCTTTGATCTTTATTGAGAAGGGAATGGTTGTTTACAGCACGCTTTCAGAATACACTTACTGCGTTATGATCCTGTATTGCTGCATATTTCTGATAAAAACTGCATGTCACCACAACATCAAGAGGAGCCTTATTCCCGCTGCACTCAGAATGTGACACATTCACTCACAGTCCTCTGACTCCTTCTCATGTAAATCTGATTAATGCATCTAGAGGCTATATTTTAATGAACACATTTGGAATTATTGAAGTTAAGATACTGTCATTTGTCCATTACATTTGTGTTGTTGATTAAAGCTGCATTTATTAATTTTATAAACCATCTTTCCCCAAGGAGTTTACAATTGCTATACTGTAAGTGGTCACCAGCCCAAAGCTTTAAAAGCCTTATTACCTACAGAGCATATCCACTTCAAACAGGTCAAAGCTCTTGGCTTAACTAAACATGTTTAGTGCATTTCTGATGGATATTTATGGTGACATAATTAAAGCAGACTTACTTAACTTTATCATAGATTCTTGTTGCTTTTTTTTGTCTGAGAGGAAAATACTTGTTTTCCTTTCACCATAAACAGCAATGGCAGAGTTTTTACTTAAAAAGATTGATTTGGGAACAGACTGCATCGGAAGTCAAATACCCATAAGGGGAATTCAAAATGAAAAAAGATTGAGCCTTCACTCTTTAAAATAAGGTGTCAGAGCAGTTATTCAGATTGATGCTATAGAGGAACCATTTTTAGTCCACAAAAAACCATTATGCATGAAAGTTCTAAAAAAGAACCTTTATTTATTTAGATCTGTAAAAGACTCCACACATTAAGTAACCATGAATAGATGGCAACAGTTTTGTGAAATACCAATAAGTCTTTTAAAAGGAATCTTACTGCAATAATACAGGCTACAGTATGTCCAGGTTTTCTTAATCTGTTAGTGATCTGCCTGGTACCCTACAATACATTAAAGATTTCACTTTTTTCTATATATTAAGAATTTTTTTAAAGCACAAAGAACCCTTCCTAAAATTAAATGGTGCTTTGTCAATCAATAGCTCTACAAGGAACCACACAACCCAGTAGAAAATCATGAAGTGCCATTAAAGAATCAGTATTTTTAAGACTGTGTACTATAGAACAAATTCCTTCAATACTCTAAATACTTCTAACCTATGCTTGTAGTGCACAGATTGTATGCCAATTGCTCCAATACTCCACAGTATATTACAATAGAGTATTTCAGAGTATTATTTGTGTTGTCACCTCTGCCAGATACAGATAGATAAATAACTAACAGTTAAAAATAACTAACAGCTCACTAACTAAACTTGCTCTAAAATGAAGTCCAGATGATCCTTCCAGCTTGCTTGCTCCAATTCATTTTTCAAAAAAGAGAAAGTTGAACTACATTCTTGATAATGTTTAGAGACATGTCTCAGTCTCTGAAATTAGTTATAGCCTTAGCAATTGTGGCCTGTAGAGGTTGTCACTGAGCCCCAAACCCCAGACACTATTGCACAGGCAAGTCCCAGGTTCCCAATTAATGTTTTTATTTAACAAAAGTACCTTTCCAGAGGTTTATTTCCAATCGTCCAGCACAAACAAATCATTCTCTTTGTTCTCCTTCTACTCTTTACTCCTCCATTCCTCCCAGATGAGTGTTGCCCTTCTCCGCTCCCAACTGTGACTCGTCTGACGAAGTGGAGGTCTCTTTCTTTTAACGTCCAACCCTGGAGTACTTCTGGTGCTCAAATCATTCTCTCCTGAAAGCAGCTCCAGGTCAGGCAAAACCCCACAATGGGTCACTCAGCAGTTAATTCCCGACAGCTCCCCCTGGAAGCTGCCACAGAACCCAACAGGGTAGCCTTATGGGAACACAATTCCCATGTTACCCTGTCCCGTATTTTTGCCCCTACACCAAACACACCGGGAAAAAGGACAGCTAACTGCCCAAGACGGATTGATTCTCCACCCAATATGTTCTTGTTCAGCTATTATGATGAAAGTTCTGGTGTACTACCTTTTGCCATAGCATCCCTTCATGTCCAAATCCTAGTACAGAAGGAGAAGATTTGCTGCTCACTTCCTGATCATTCCTTTTTTTGACTTCTAGGCCAGGTAAGGGAGCAGGGTCCATCCCAGTCAGGACACCAGTCGGTCCATTACAAAAGACAAAGTAGTCTTGATGGTAGTTTTTCCAATAGTAATATTATGAAGTCTCAGAGTATAGTCATTCATCCTCAGTGGACATTAATTTCCATGTTCCCGAACCTCAAAACAAGCATCCATATTTTTATTTTCTGTTCCTTCATTTGTTATTCCTCACTTGTGCACTGTGGCACATATGCAACAGGTAAGACTCAGCAGCATGACTAAATATTTAATCACCTTCACTTTCACAGTGAGACAAATCAGTAAAATGAAAAGTTTGGTGTTTGCTGTAGAATGGGTATCAAAGTAAGTTGATCCACATCACTGGTGAAAGACACAGGGCAGGACTTGAATATTGATAATATATCTGCATCTTTTAAACAGCCAATAGATATAACCTCTCACACAATTAACAAAGTAAGTCTACTGCAATACTTTATTAGAGAGATTGCCCTGGTAAGAGGACCTTATAATACTATTTTCAGATAATGAAACAAAAGCAACTACAGACAGAATACATTCTTATAAATTCTTCAGATTTTGCAAGACATTACTTACTTCATGTCAGAATTGTTAATTGCTCATGTGTCTTTTGAGTTAGACTTTCCAGAATCTACCGTAGGTTCCTACCTGCCAAATCGTCATGTTATGAGCCCTGCTTTAACTTTTTAAAACATTTTTTTTTACTTATCCAGTAGTATTAACTTCACTATGCTGTCTGGCGTGACACTTAATGTATCATCACACCTTAATTAAAACTTTAAATCAGGCAAATATAGCACTTTTTGCTTTAAAATGGGTTTCTTGTCACTGTAGATCCACTTAAATAGCATAGACCTAATAACAGCCTTCTTACTAAATTAAGCAAGATTCAGTACAAATAATGATTGTTTACACATTTTTCCAGGAGATATTTGCTCCATCTCAACTCCTCAATCAAGTATGTGACAATTTATTCCCCTCATCTGGATGCCTTTCAGGAAAACCCTGGAATCACCCTTGTGTTCAGGAGATTCCCTGGGAGTCCCAGGGCATCCAATTATGGTGCAAAATCATAATCAAAAATGTTGATAAATCACTGAGTCTGGATTCTTTTTTAAAGTGTCAGGAATCCAGAAGAAGTCTGGTTTCAAATGAGGCTCCAGTCGTCACTCTCATTTTTGCAACACTAGGTATTCTCTTAAGTGTAGACCAACTATAAATCCAGAAACTATCAGTGCCAATGATTTTTCATGCACATAACCTTTCTTTTCACCAACATAACGTCATATTGACACTTTCCAGGAGGATAGGGCTGCTCGAGTCAAATGACTCATGATTTATGACTTGGCGTTGCTTAAGTAATATCAGAGTTAAGATTGCTTTTACTCCTCAACTCATTGGATCCATGCCAGTGTGGAAGACCCCTCGTTTTGTTTTATTGCAATGTGGTAACTTTGCTTTGTTTAATGGGAGATGTAAAAATATTACATATTAAAGACAAAAATTACAGAAGCTAAACACGACCGAAAGGCAAAAACAGCGTGTTCACACAAAATATTAGATTTATAATACCTTACATATGCCATGTGCCAAGCTTCTTTATAAATCTCAAATCAACTTAAAACAATGCGCACATGAATGTGCTTTTAGTCACTCCCTGTCACCTCCCTCCAGTAATCATGTATGGATTAAAAAAATGCCTTTTTACAATATTCATGATCTAATCACCATATAAATATGTCCATGCTGCTAAGGGATGTCTACAAACCATGGGAGAACAGAGGAAATTGGACTTCAGTGAAAGTAAGTTTTAGTGGTGGCCATATATATTGCAAGCTGTGGTCCACCAGGTTGGCACCGCCAGCTGAACTCGACACAGACATGTGTGGGACACAAGTTCACGGCAGTTTTATTTTTTCTTTTTCCCTTGTGGGAAACACCTTCCCTGTTCCCCATAAGAATAACACAGTCTCAGCACAATCACAGCACAATACCATATGTCTCTTCCTTCTCTTTATCTTTCTCCACCTTCACTCCTCAGGTCAAGCTTTGTTGCTCCTCCTCCCGACTCTGGCTCCCTGAGTAGTGCCTGCTGGCTCCTTGTATAATGCACCTGGAAGTGCTCCAGGTGCTTGATTACTCATTTCCGGCAGCACTTCCAGGTGTGGTGGAAGAACTGCCCATAAGGGCTCAGCAGCTCCTGTTGCAGCACCCCCTGGCGGTGCCTGTGGATCCCAACAGGGCTGCACCACACTCCAACTCCCATGCTGCCCTGGAGGGTTACCATCTAGCTTCCCAGGGAAGGTAACACTCTGGTCACACTTGCTGCCCCGGTCCTTCCAGCGTGGAGGCGTCCCAGCCGGGCAAGAGCCCTGGCCGCACGCTACAGAGCAATTTGTTATTTGATGTGATCTAAATATGTAGCAGTACAGTTGTGACTCAAAAAATGCAATTATTTTTTATGGTCGTCTGGCTCCCCCAAGCCTAAATGTCAAAATCTATTTTTGTTTCCTACAATACTATTTGATAAAATAAAGGAATTGTGGAATCATCTGGCCTACCTCACAACAACAGTAGTGAGACACATTTGAGCATCACATATTAGCTAAATATTAACTGAATGCAAGTGCTTTCTGTTTGCAAAAGCAAATTCATTCTGTGATGGTGCCTTCATGACAAAATCTGTGCAGTCCATTGCGCTGATTACCTTAGAAAAATCAGCAATCACTGTAAATTGCCTTTTGATCTTGGCTTGCTTACCCTGACTGCAAGGAAACTGGATATATATAGATAGCATGTTAAGTATACCATCCCATACAGATGCCATGACATTGCTCAGGAATGACTGCATGATTCCTGGCCAGTCAGACAGTTTGTGCTGATATACACCCGTTGCCAAATACCTTATGGTTGTTAAAACCTGTAATGGAATGAAAATTGCGTGATTTCTGCATGATGACCAGTTTAGGACACAACTCCATGAAGACAGCTCTAGGAAGTTTAAATCAACCTATAAGCCAGTCATCATCATGAGCTAAATAAAAATCATTCCTGAAAATTCACTCTTTGCATAGCGTGCCATTGGCAACATCCTCCAATAGAACTAATGCTGCCATTGCCAGTTATGTCCAACAACACATGGCACTCTATTTTTAAAACGTATCATAGATAAGTTACACACTAAGACAATTAACATTAACCATGTGTATTACATGTTATTACCAACATTGAAGACAGCCATTTTGAGAGGACATGTCAGTTAACTGTGATAAAATTAGTCCAAGAACATTGAAATGTGACTGACACTTCATTGACAACAAAACAATTCTGTCAAATATAATTTTCTACAGTGTAATTTAAATGATATGTTATTATTAAAATATTTCGTTAATTTATAAGTATGCAGAATTATGTTAAAAAGTTATTTTAAAAGTAGAGTTGATTATGTAGATACATTACTCCAAAGTGGCATGATCTTTCTCAAAAAAGGTTAAAATACGGGATGTTTCTGACGCAATATACTTATGTGGAAACTGTGGAAAATTGATAGTGTATTTGTAAAATACTTCAAAGTAAAACAATTATTTGCATACCAGTCATTGTTACTTTTTAATAACAACTGCTTTCTCAACTTTTACACATTATCTTAATTAGATTAATAGCAAATAGTGGTGAAAGTGTAAGTATTTTCTTACTGAAGTCTTGTTAACTAAGACTAGACTTGCTTGAATAAAATGGGAGACCTGACTTGTCTTCCTTGATTAAATCCAGTGACTTGATTTGCTTCAATATAATCCTTATAATTTAAGTTTTGGTTTGAAACTTGAAGGTCAGGACCCAAAGCTTACTTGGGACTTGCGTATGAAGGGCTTAGTCCCATCCCTGTTTGTAGCCCTCTGTCTATCTCATCCTTCTTTATTACGTCTTTTGCATCGACAGGCTTTTGCCAACCAAACAGTCTATCTCTCACACATACAAAGATGCTTGGATGCTAAGATGCTTGATTGTTTTCTTCAAGTAGGATATGAAAAAAGGAAGTGCTGCTGAAATATCAGAATAAACTGCTGTTGATTTCCTCCATTATTATTTAGACTAAACCAGCAGGGCTTCAACACTAAAAGCTTTGCACAGCCTTTTCTAGGACAAGGTTACTTTTACTGACCAAAAGTACTTTTTCCAGAAGAACAATAACAGCCGGTACAACTTGTACTACTGTTATTTAAAATTGCATTCTGAGCTATGCAGCAGCATTTCTTTCTTCTTATTTTGAATTATTTCATTTACAAAGTCTCTTGATTATTCCTGTCAGCAAATTTACATTCAAAGATGTTTCATTTTTTACTGTGATAAACAAACACATATTTCCATTTCAAACATTTATACATGAATGTGAAGATTTAAGAAGGACAGACAATTGAGGCCATCCGTTTTGGTTTAAAAAGATACTGTACATCTATTCAGTTTCTAAATAAGATCTCATCCATGCACATCCCTTTTCACAATAAAGCAATAACATATGTCAGTTTTTCACAAATCACTCAAGCTTTCCACTGACCAAAAGATACATACGTATAAGTATAATAGCTAAAGTCTAAAGTCACCAAACAGTGCTGAATTTCACATCCAGAAACTTAGTTACAGAGGACACAAACTCAGACCCTGCACCAGAGGATCATTTACCCAGGCTAAGCCCCAAAAAGCTGTGGCTTTTACTGTTGCTTGTTGGATTTTCTGGACTTATTACACCATGTCACCCTTACTGTTCTGGTCTGGAGTGGGGCTGCACAGGCTTACATGACAAAGCAAGCTGCTGAAATGGAAGTGATCACCAAAGAAAAGAGGGAGGGAAGGTCATCTGCTTATGAGACATTATAAATTTAACAACTACCTCTGCCAAATTTCTTGCTCACAAATGTGCTATCACTAGAGGTGTATTGAATTGCTTTTTCAGGTCAATTTACAACATTATGTGTGAGATTTTTTAGTGATTAAACATGTAGAGTCTATAGCTAATAACTGTGATTGCACATCTGATATAAATAGCAAAAATAAAAGGTTAGGTGTATGCTTTGTAATGAACATCTTATGATAAAGAAATCCCTTGCAAATCCAGCTTACTTAAAAGCAATCTCATGGTTGTTTAAATGTCAGCTTTTCTACCTGTCAAGAAAATTTTGCTGCAGTTTTATGACAGCTGTGAACATACAGCCCGATAGAGCACTTGATGACTGCTAGATTGTCATAACATCCATCCCATCCAGCCCACCGCAGAGACTGCCACAACAGCAAATATAAAAACGTTCTCCCATAATTTATGTACATTGTCTCTTTTTACCCAAATTTAAAGTCTTCAATAAATAGCACACTGATGCTTTACATGTTAGTGAATTCAGGTGTTAAAAAACTGTGCAAAACATCCAGGCATGACCTCGAAAAGGTTTTCAGACAGGGAAAGAAGGCATAAACTAAAAATATAGGCTGGTGGCACTGATTCACAGTGTAGGTGGCACACCTTTGTATGTATAACCATCTGTAAAGGGTACACTTATAAAATAAGCAATACTGGCATCTTCCTTCTAGATTAGCTGAATTAAGTTTATACCTATTAAAGTAGCCTTTAATTAAGATGGTGGCTTTGGGCAAAAGTTCAGTGAATGTATGTACGGGACTTTAATAAAGTGCATACTTTATACAGATAAGTATTTCATACCTTAGCATGCCATTTCGTTTTTTACCCTCAAAACCTTTCAGTTATCGTCTATATTGACAGATATATTGAGGCACTACCCCTTGAACATCTTGACAAGACTAGTACACTATTTATAGTCTACATATTTTTCCTTAATTGAAATGTCCCTTCTAAACTGTTGTTTTTGTAATGTAGTAATCTAATCCTAATAATGAATAGTGGAATAAATAACAGGTAGACCATGAGGGCTAAAGGATAGGCAACAAAAACTAATTGGGGCTGCTTTTATAAAACTGGAACCCCTCAAGTTGCTGTCACAGATTTCAACTGTATTTACTTTCCACCCAAATTTCCACCAGAATTTTAAATTTGCAGACGTGTCATCCTGAAAAACACTCTTATCTTTCATCATTATAAATATGTTGCACATTACCTATAACAGCACATAAAATTATATAATTTTTCTGAGTTGTTTATTTTGCACTCTTGCTTTATATATGGTATACACAAATGCACAATCTATGATTATAGATGACTAAAATAAAATTTAAAGATATGCTTCTAAACTTATCACTGTGGTCACTTATTCTCTTCTAAGCAGGAACCCAGATGACTTAGATTGTACACCAAAATTTTACACACTAAAGAATGGAAAGTTTTTTTAGCTATTTAATTGTACTTTTTTATGTTGTGTTTTATTTATTTACCTTTTTATTAAAAGTAATAAAAGTTATATAAATAAAATATAAATATGGATAAAGTAATATAACACATGCAGGTTTTCAGCCTGTATAATAATTCCATAGTTTTAGTTGACTTTGAGTCAGTGAGCGTATCAAACTTAATGACTGCAGTTGTTGGATTTTGTTGCCTTTAGATTGTCTAGGATGACTAGGAATCACACGGGATGATGGATTACATGACACACAACTTTTCAGCACAATTTCAAATTTCCAAACTATCAGAAGTTCACTCCATTTTGACAGCCAATCAACATGCTGTGCCAGTGGCTGTATGAACATTTTCCAGGCATCGTGAGTTCAGTTGAAATCTTGACTCTTCTTTTTCTTTTTTCCACAAGACCATGGATGGATGAGCCTCTGATTTGTTTCCATCTTTCCTTGAAGATAAATTGCATGAGTTCTGCATCTGGCTAAACATTCATTGGTTGTCAAGTCTTGTACACACACAGGAGCCTACCAATAAAATGTATGGCAAAATCAAACCTGCTGGTCCATATGACTGTGATGGAGATGCTGTTCAGGTTAAACTACACAACTAGTGATCACAGGCAAACAGTGCAACTCTCCAAAACTGGTTGATGGCAGCACTGTTTGAGATGTCACCATAACACTAACATCCTAGATTTTGGATAATGACAATTAAAAACCTTAAGCTTGTTCTTATTTATCCAGGGACAGGACATTTACTTAGTAAGGAACCTTCTGCTACATTTTTTTAATTCATGTTTTGTTTTGAGTTTTGTGTTTTGACAATTGGAACTCTTTCCTCATACTTTGACCTTAGCCTGCTTCTTCCTGGCTTCTCTTTGGCTCTGCACTATCGCTGCTGAATTTCCCAAACCTTTATTTTTTTTTTTTAAATCCTCCACAATCTACTTACCTTGTGCTAATAACATCTGTGAGATTGTGCTGGTGGAGGCACAAGTATATGTTTGATGATGAATCCCACAACATGATAAAACACACCCACATGGCACATTTATTTAATCAATGTATGACTGCATGGATTCCAACATGCAAACAAAACAAGGAACAAAGCAACAAAAGGAAAAAATAAAGTTAAATAGAGTGATAACTCTGAAGATACTAAGAAATAAAAAAATTAAATGTCTCATTGTGCAGCATTTAAGTATGTAGACTGCTATTAAAGTAATTTATTTTTTTATTTTCATTTAGACAACAATTATTTCTTTGGCAAAAAATTTAAACAATAAGTCATTACATGAAAACAATTGTTTAATCTGGGAAAAATGATCAATAACAACCACAATCATACACAATTATAAGAAAACGCTTTCATTTTGAAATTAAAACACTTAAAAAAATGGTATTCTTCTATGTGAAATGCACACATTAATTAAACACTGTTTTCTCAAATGCAAGCATAAACAAACATGAATAGAGTTTTAATTCACCTTGTAGGACAGTGGAGATCAGCACAGCTTCTAACAAATTACTGATCAAGTAATGGCACAGTAATTCAGCTGAGGTTGATCCTAAACTTACAGAGGCGCAGGAACACCAATAACTCTTGAGGGAAGCTCTAGCTTGGTGTCTCTGAAGCAAACACAGGGCTCAGGGCTGCCATCCCTCCTAACAGAAACAGTTCTAGTCCACCAGTGGTCCTCTTCTGAGATGTTGGTAGGTCTTAAAAGATTGTACCTTATTTTTATTAGAGGGTTATGTTTTCCTGATTAACTGACCACTAGAATCCCAGGGGAAAATAGCATGCTTCCAACCAGGACACACTTCCCTTACCTTTGTGATGATGCTCCCATCTGTAACCTTTCAATGGTACTTTGTATACCTACAAGGCATACAGCCCCCTGGCGGAATCCATACAATTGCACGGGAATGGCAACATTTTTGGCTTCTGACAGTGGAGGCTTCATCTGGGCTTTGCTTAGTCATAAACCTGTGTTGTGCCAACTTAATGTGCATATAGCCCTGGTCCTGACCTGGGACTCCAGCTGCACACTGTGCACTGCACATTGTTGTACACTGTTGTGTATTGTTTGTTTTTCTACATTGTATTTTGCATGACTGTGCTACTTTTATTCACTGTTTTATTGATTTCACCTTTACTGTATATGCTTCTTCTTTTAAAGCTAGCATTTATATATTATGTTAAAATAAATCAAATTAACAAAGGATTGCAAAATATGAGTAAATCTTGCGACACTGCATGTCAGGGTGAAGCGGCTTACTTAAATCAATTTTATACTTCTGCAAAGGCATTATTTTTTTAAATGTATGGTATGTGGTAAAATGGAACAGTGCCAGAAGGGCAGTTATACCCTGAAATAAAGTTATATCCATTTGACAGTTTACCCCTATCCTTACCGCTTCAGCTACTCTTCCTCTCATCACGAAACTGTCATTCTTCTTTCACTCAGATCACCCTAAGCCTAGCAGCACTACTTTCTGACAAGGCCAGGCAACATTACTTTGAAAGGCTCAAGCATCCACAAAAGCCCCAGAGCTGAGAACTTTCGTACTTTCTGTGTAAGATCCTAGATATCTCTCTTTGCATGTGTTTGCTACATATAACAACAAAATTGTTGGCTGGGCAGTATGAATGATAAATCAGTATGTATTGGCAGTGTACCTACATAAAACCATCCAACTAAAGAATAACTTTGATAATCTTAAAGATGTAGGGCTAGTACCTTTCACATTCCTGCCATAAACATGCTGCCCAAAACATAACATTAAAAGATTGGAGCTATTGCCCACTAGCACTTAGAAACACTTCAGTCTATCTACTCAGAGCCTAATATCAGAACAGATGATACCTAACCATGTATTACTCTTGGCTCAAAGATATCCTCCTTGACTGGATAACTTGTGACAATATTTATATGCATCAGCACCTGTTTCTATAGATAGATCAATGAACATATAGAAACAAACACACAGAAATCTAGTATACAATATATCAAGCTTTTTTAATTAAATATGTAGTCTCACACCAAGTTTGAATAAGTTGGGAAGTATTTAGTGGCAAGTATGACAGAATGAAATAAAGGCATCCAGGAAACTGAGATTCAGCAGAAGCCTTTGTTTATCATAAAACTGTAACTTTTTGTCACCTATTAGGTTGATGCATCTATCCAAGCCAACTAACAACATTTGTGATACATTTCATTACATTTCTTTTAGTTTTTTCAATTGGGTTACAGGTAGGTGAATTGACTTGTTTATAGTCACACAGTGTCAGCAGTGGGATCTGAACCCACATCCCCAGGGTTTGGAGTCTAAAGCCTTGACCACTATGCCATATTGCCTTTTAATTTTGCAGAAAATCAAAGACACTCAATGGCCATTTTATTAGGTACACCAACTCATTAACACAAATAGCTTGGTTCTCCAAACAGGCAAACATGGGATTTATACTTTACAGTGTCTAGAATTTAGATAGGATGGTGCAATAGGCAAAAAATATCTACTGAGCAGCACTTTTGATCTGAGATCAGAAGGGGATGAACTGACTCATTCAAGTTAACAAAAAAGGCACAATTACTCAAATAATTACTCTGATATCCAGAATAGAACCTTTTAATACCCAACAAGTCTGACATTTAAACAGATTAGTACAACAGCAGCAGAAGACCATGATGACTTTCAATCGCATCAGCTAAGAACTGGAACATGAGGCTGCAGTGTTGTATATGATCACCAAAGCAGTAAAACCAAAGATTGATGTCATCTGTCTGAAAATTGCAGACTTCTTCTTTCGATTTTGATTGTCGTTTTTCACAAAGCGTTCGACTCAGTTGATCGAGTTGCCCTGTGGGACATCCTGAGGGTTCACAGGATACTGTCGAGGTTCGCTGGATATCATGGCCGGCCTGTACACTGATAGATACTATGAGTGCTGTGCAGAGTGGAGGCAGAACCTCTGCATTTTTCCCAGTTGATTCTGGGGTTCGTCGGGGTGTGCTCTTGCTCCTACTCTGTTCAATGCTTGTATGGACTGGGTGTTGGGCAAGGTCGTGGGGTCCAGCGGCTGTGGGGCACCTGTTGGTAAAGAAAGATTCACGGATCTTGACTTTGCTGACGATGCTGTGATCTTCACAGATTCAATGGAGGCTCTGATCGGGGCGCTTGAGGGACTGAGTGAGGAGTCTGAGTGTCTGGGCTTGCGAGTGTTCTGGATAAAAACCAAGATCCAGGCCTTTAATGACCTCTTTGGTACTGCTATCAGCAGTATGTCTGTTTGCGGACAGAGTGTCAACCTTGTCGAGAGGTTTACTTACTTTGGCAATGACAGTCATGTCTCTGGTGACTCTTCCCATGAAGTCAGTAGACGAATTGGGAGAGCATGGGGGGTAATGAGGTCGCTGGAAAGGGGTGTGTGCCGCTTCCGATATCTATGCAAAAGAATGAAGGTCCAAATCTTTAGAGTCCTGGTACTTCCTGTCTTGCTATATGGTTGTGAGACATGGACGCTATCCAGTGACCTGAGATGAAGACTGGACTCTTTTGATACTGTGTCTCTCCGGAAAATCCTTGGGTACCATTGGTTTGACTTTTTGTCGAATGAGCGGTTCCTCATGGAGTCCCGAATGAGGCACATTACCTGCATTGTGAGGGAGCGTCAGTTACGGCACTACGGCCATGTGGCGCGTTTCCCCGAGGGTGATCCGGCTCGTAAGATCCTCATTGCTGGAGACCCAAGTGGCTGGACCAGGCCATGGGATCGCCCGCGTAACATCTGGCTGCGGCAAATAGAGGGTCATTTCCAGAGGGTGGGACTAGACCTTGTGTCTGCCGTGTAGTGGGTGTAGCAACGCACTGTACCAGTGCATGCTCCCCAACTTGACTTGACTTGTGTATCTGTATTCGGGCCAGTTAAGAAGCTACCTCATTTGGTAAATTGGGGTGAATTTAGTAAGTGGAGGTGTGGGATTCCCAACTCAAGCTCCCTTGTTTGCTTGTTTCTTAAAATCCATAAAACAGCCTCTACACTCATGTTTTAGCTGCAGGGTATAACCTGTAATTAATGACTGAAGCAGCTGAATCTTTTCATTTTAAGCAAACAATTGTAAGAGAAAATGAGTGAAGTATTTTAAAATTATGAAATGAGTAAGTAAAATACTGCAGATGCCATCAGACACTTTAACACAAGTTCTTTAAGAAGAGGAAAGAGCATAGATAGATGGTGGCTTAGGGTAAATGTCATACTAAAGGACTGTATGCCTTCCCACTGAGAATCATAGATACATAAGATAAGATATTAAATACTGTAGCTAACAGTAGTACTTTGGGGACCTTCACATTTCACCTTCAGAGAATGATAGTTTGCTGAATTACCTCCTCTTGCAAAATCTTTTATGTTCTTTAGAGGAAGCTGTGGGAAAAGGAGCAATGAGAGTTGCCAAAATGAAAAGGTGATGCACACATTGGGGTCCATTATGTCATGGCTCATACAGTGTGTCAGGTTGTCAGCAGTATAGTGCTTTACTCAAAGTGATAGCATATACTCGGTTTTAATTACAGGGAGATCTTGTTTTAACAGCAATGAATGTAATTATATATTTATTCCCTTGTGTTTAAACCATTTACAGAATGCACTCACATTTGTTAAGTAGACATATAAACATCCCCCATACATTGTGATTAGCTAAGGGCATGAAAATGAACAAAGGGGTGAAGTAAAACTGAACCTAACTTACACATGTCATCTAGCATGTTGGAGTGTTATTGCTCAGAATTGCTACAGTTGAGACCACGTATACTAAAACAAGGTCCTTCTTAGTAAAAATCTTATAACATATAGACAATCACAAACTGAAGGACTATCAAACATTGATGACAAATAGTTTCTTATTATCATTTTGGTTTTTGCCCACTTTTCTGAACTGCTAGTCCTATTCATCTCTAGTGTCAAAGAAAACATTATTTATAATTCTGTAAGACACAGGTAACTGCTATTTGATTGGCGAGTAAAAGCAAAAAAAAATATATATATAGCCAAAATGCAGAAAGGGCTGCTGTCAGAAAACAGCAAATTAGATCTATTCAATCATCCATTTTTTAAATCCACTAAATTAATTAATATAGTTTACTGTTTGCCTATTTACTAACTGAATGGATTCCACTTGACGCTTACAGTCTTTCCTGCTGCACAATTTATTGGAATTTATGTTTTGAGTGCACTGTCAAAGTAACCTGTTATGGAGGAATTAAGAACAAGTATTAGCTGAGATAGATTAAGCTTGCAAATTAAATTGAAGGAAAACAGTGTTTGTTGAGCTTTTTTTACTTTCTTTCATAATGAAAATTGTAAAAAAAAAAACAGTATAGTGCAGCAATTTAAACCATTTTCACCTCTTCACAGTAGTTTACAATGTGCCGGAAGCTAAGTGGCTATTATACCTGAGATATAAATGCGTACAGACAAGGTGAAGTCGATGACACTGTAGAAAACAGAAAGTTTTTCCCAAAGCTTATAACTAAGAGTAATGGTATACTATCATCTATAGGGCTATTCTTAGAAAAATACAATACAATAGCCACTCATAATAAAATCATTTCATCATTAGCAGTAAAATATTTCAGACAATTGCATCACAAATGTAAAATGAAATATTTTACGATGATAAAAAAGTGAAGTGAAGCCTTTGCTGCTACTTTCCAAATTTGACTAAATAGAATGAAAACTTGTCTGCATCTCAAATTAAATTGTTTCTTAAGCTGATAATTAGTGCATTAAATATTATATAACTGACACATGGTAACAAAAGGTGTTTGGCCTCTTCCACATAAAACTCTTAATTGGTTATTATAATCCATATGCAGAAAAGCAAAAGACAAATAATAATAGCTGAGATCAAATGGAGGCTTTTCCCATAGTGTACTGACTGACTAAGAGTTATATAATGTAGTTGTTAGGGATTCATATCTACCTCGTTTATTTTTCCCCTTAGAGGATGACTGTTGGATACACATTGGTGAACCTCTGGAAGAGCATCTAGTGTGAAATCTCCAAGTATCTGAATAACAAAAAAATAATAATCATGTTTAACAGTTGTAAAAATCTTTGCTGTTATCTGTTACATCATACTTTCCACACTTTTCCACTTTTTTTCCCATGATGGTGCTTGGAGTTGTTTTCACCAGGTTATCCCTCTTTATATTAATAAAGGGATATTAGAGTAGTTGTGCTGTCTCCAGTGATATACCTGGGATTGAAACTTTGTAAAATTTTGCAAAATTATAGACATTTGCAAGCATTGTGCTGCTTTTTTTAGAGTCTGCAAGAAGACATTAACATTTGGAAAGGTCAATGCAGTCCGTGTATACAAGATGCTCATTTTTTTCTTTACCCAGCTAGTTGTAGGTTTGTTAACAAACGTATTTAAGCCATGTAAGGAGATATTCCTATTTTCTATACACATGCTTTGTGATATTCAAAAGCTATGTCTAGTGTATGTTGAAAATAATACAAATGTAGAATTTGTAACAAATAAGTGCAACAATGCAATTGCTCAGACACACAGAATACAGAAATCCAAACCTCAAACATTAAAATTAAATGTTCTAGAACTTATACCCTGAGTATACGTTTTGTGTTTCTTTAGACAGAAGTAAATGTTAAGAAAAATAAGTTGTGAGTCACTGCTACATATGAACTCAATGATGGATGTCTCTTATTACACCAGACTAGTGGAGCCCCGTCATACGAACAGCTGAGTTCTCTATGACAGGAATTATTAGTCTTAAAAAAAGACATCCTTTTATCAGTTAGGCTCATTGACATAATATAATGAAATTTATGTTAATTTTCATCAATCAGGGAACAGATAAATGGTATGATCTTTTAAACAACTGTATATCATTAAGTATTATCTACATGTCTCAAAATAGTTAAACATTTAAAATTTTGGGTAAATGTTGGCTGCATAAAATGTAAACTTCTTATATGTAAATTATTATCAGAGAACAAAATAAAAAGTTAAAATGTTATATGTTCCCATTTCTAACTTGATGTGTTAGTACATAACATGTCAGGATGACCTACATTAAAAGGCAGGCAGTTTCAAGCATTTTACAAATTCATACAGTAAGTTTTTCCCTAACGGTAGCCTATTGTAGCATCTACTTTATTAATATTTTGCACCTTTGAACAATCACTAAAAACAGAAATCTCAGTTACAGTGCGCAAAAACTTCAAATGAAACAGAGGAGATTTAACTGACATGTTCAGCTTCAACCTAAGCTATAAATACTTTAGCTCTTCAACTTTGTGAAAATCAAACTTATGGTTAAAAAAGTAAAGAGGGTCAAACAATTTAAAAATTCTGTTCAAACCAACACACTATCTCTCTATTATAAAAAAAAAAATCTTGGAAGGAGATGAGACGTGATTTTCTCAGAGACACTTTAACGTCCCGCAAGACAAGGCAGTGAGACAAAAGGACAGCTGCTGTACAGGCTTTTAAATGTTTGAAGAGATGCGCGACATGCAGATCTCGCAGCACAGTACAAGCAGCAGCAGCAGCAACCCAGCTGATCAAGCAAAGAGGAGGTAAAAAAAAAAAAATGTTTCCCATTGTATCACCGTTTAAGAGGGGGTTTCGGAGGAGCGACCGAATCTTCTTAGCGTGCGTTCAGCCCCCCTCTTCACAACGTGAGATACAGAGATGTGAAGTGGCTGGCGTGTAGCGTGCCCCCTAATAGGTTGGGCGAGCAGGGAGTAAAGCCCCCTAGTATCTTTACAAAAACTGAGCGGCTTAAACTCTAGCAAAGACACAAGAAGGAAGAAGTAAAGGGTGATGGAATCCCCAAAAACAAACGTTAGCAAAAAGAAGCAAAAGGGACACTTCAGCTTTATAATTTGTAAACATTAGACCTGTGAATGTTATCAAAATGTGGTTTTGATGGAGTGTCCATGTTATTATGTACAGTAGAGGACTAAAAGTTTCATAGCGGTTGGAAACCCACCTAATATTCTTGCCCCAAAAAAGCAGCAGAGATGTAGGTTCATAGTCCTTTGTTGCTGATAAAGCATTGCTGGCATTTGAACAAAGATTAGAATGTAGGTTTGGAAGTGGAAATAACAATTCTATATGGAATATTAAGTAGCAAAGTAAAGAACAAACACATAAATAGTTTGTATGGTAGATTGGCATGGCATGAAAGTGAACAAATAGTAGGAGAACCATACCCAAACGTAAAGAACAGAATATATTAACAGGATTTATTTGAGGAATCATTTCCAGGAACTAAGCAGCACCTTTCCACTAAATACTGAAAGAATATATTATTGCAAATGAAATTTAAATGTATATAATATATTCATTTATTTACAATTTATGTCAAAACATTGTTTTTAACTTGTGTTTAAAATCACCCTGTCACATCATGTATTTGATTATAAATTAATACCTTAAATTCTGAATGCAAATTAACGGCACTTTGCGTGCATCATTAAAGCATATTTCATCGCACAAAGAAATTTAGCGCATTGTCTATTATATCAAGATGCTTTATTTATGGAAAGTAAATTATCTTGTGTTCTACTTTAATTGCCAGATGATACTGAGTACGTGATATAGTCTAATACACCTGGGAGTCATTTTCTGGCAGTTTCAAAAACGTCTGCACTAATTTCATTTCTTTTTTGCGCCTAGGAAATGTGATTAATTTGGTGCTGTATACATATATATATCCTATAATTTAGAAACTATATTTTTCTGTCTTTTACAGTGTCTTTTTAAATTAAAATCTAATGTAAGCATATAGTCTTTTACATCTTATGTACAGTTATTTTCCATAAAGTTATTCGCAGAGGATTACAAGTTTATTCAGGCAGCAAAGGAGGAAAGACAGGAACTATTTTTTTATTGAACACTAGTCTATTATAAGTCTAATGTACATTTATACTGTTAGCTTCTTAATCACACTTTTACTCCACCTTTTTTAGTCAGTTTCCCTGTGTTGGAATATGTAACTCTGAACCATTTGTGGTTAGTTTTCTTCAGTGTTCCCTTAACGTCCCTCATGTGTGTTATATGACCCCTCAAAATTCTTTTTTAGATCATAGAGTATATTAGGAGATGGTCCTTTGCAAAAAAACCCAAAAAAACTCATACACACACATTGAAATTTAACCGACTCCTTAACATTATAAACATTATGACCCATTTATCTGTCTATGCCCCATCAGAGGGACCTTCCACATCAAACAGTGTATTCATTTGAATATACAGGACAGTGATATCTTCAGATTTTACAGCTCAGACAAAGAACCTCTTTTATATTACTAAATGCTGTATCTGCTTTAGGTTGCCATATTATTCCACAATACTGTCAACTTTGTGGTTGCCTGGAATTAACCAATTTGAGCTTTTTGTTTAATTTGTGTCATATTAATGGATTCTGGGGCCACCAATTATTGCATTGGTTTTAGGAGATGTCACACATTGCTGGGGAATCAGTGTCAATGTATACGCATGTATGCATAGGTTTGTGTTTCGTCACAGGGTCTGCACATTAAAGTCTATGATGCATGTTGTTTAGTACTAAACAAGTATACTGCTCCAGAGAATAGAGCAGAAGAGACAGCAAGAGAGAGATAGATTGAGCAGGAAATGAACAAAGAAGACAAATACATTAAGCAAGGGTTGATTCTAATATGTGTCAAAGTCAAATCCTTAAACTCAAGGAGTCAGTATAAAAAAAATATTTTTATAAAATATTATAATTACTTCCTCTCATTATGTCCACTGGTATTGGGTATAAAGGAAAAAAAGGAGCTGTGGAGTAATGCATTATTTTATTATATTATTTTGAAAGTTGGAATGCTCTTGAGTGATCTCTGCTCACAGCGCCAACTGTTATGTATTAAACATGAGAGGATCAGCTGATTGATCCACGATTTATTAGACAAAAAAAAAAAACTGTAAAACAGATATGGAAAGCACCAAAAGCCAAATGTGCACTCCAATAAAAGCAATCCTCACAAAGCATTAAATGATAGAGGCAAAAGATAGAGACAAGGGTGAAAGGCTGTACACTTGATAACAAGTCTATTCTAACCTTCAATAACTGTTAAAGAATAATCTTGTTTGGCAAACAGTTTTGTAAAACAATTATAAAGTGACCTTGCAGATGGACAGAAAGTAGGAACTCCTAAAAGTTCTAAAAGTGACAACTAATGCTTCTATTACTTGCTATCTTTTGATATTATTGACAGACATTCTAATTATTTTTACTCAGATGGAAATACTTTATAAGACATAGAAGATAACATATTACTGCACACCTAACAACAAGAAGATTGGCCTCTTCACTAATTCCTTTGTTGTTTAGGTATTTGTTTTCTGATTTTGAATTTTTGTTTATAGAAAGAGTTTAATTTGACCAATTTTAAAGTTGTCACCATTGCTGATTTAGAATTTTATGACACAGAAAGTTACTAACTCCTCCTTTAAATAAATTTCTCAGTAGTCACAAAGTCATCCATTCAGTATGTTCACTCTTCAAAAGGTCTGGAGGTTTGCATTTCAATGGAAATCCTGACAGACCCAAATTAATTTTTAGCTAAGTGGGACTAAAATTTAAAACTAGCTCGAGAACATGAGCAGTTACCCTTTATTCCTGTAGTTGGAAACAGTGAAATGGTCTTTGCACTTTACACAAAGCCGGTGGAAGTTAGACCAGAAAAGGACTGCTAGTTTCTTTAGTGGCTGGACCCATCTACGTCTTCATAAGTTGCGCCTGTCTGCCTCATGTTCTTCTGCTGTTCCACGCATTCTCAGCTACTTTGTCCCTGAGCCTGCACATACATACTGCCAGGCTTGCCTGACTCAAGGTCAGATAAAACCCATCTACCAAACTATTCCCTAGCTCCATAAACTGACTCAAGGCCAGCATCCACATCCAAGGCTTGCTAGAGGCCATGCAGCCAAATAAGATTGACTCTTATACCACTCACAAAGCAGCTTTAATGACTGACTTCTTCAGATATCCCTGCTGCTCCTGACAGTACTTGGCTGTGTAAAGGCAGTATTAGAATAAACTATGTTGCTACACCACCTACAGCGTTCAATTTTGGACAGTATTGCACTTTACTAATAATATAAGGTCTTCTTTCAAATTTCTTTAAAGGAAAGACCTACACTTATAATAGTTGGTTTGTCTGTCTTACTTTGTTAAGTGCATTTTTCTTGCCATTATGACAGCAATATTCAACTTTCTGCAGTGTAGTATTGTACAAATAATGCTTCAGAAGGTTTGTACCAACACTGGTTTAATGCAGACCGACGGTTTGTTAGTAATTAACAAAAATTGGGACGCCTGTAGTAACTGTCTGAATAAAATTTCAAGCCTTAATTAACTTTCATTGCTGAAGAAAATGTGTAAGTTATTAACCCATTACTTGTTCTCTGTAAAGGGCCTTTTTGTACTGCTTACCTTTGAACAATTTCAGATTATTAATTTGTGTTGATCTACTTAAATTTCAAGAAAAAATCGATAAATGAAAGTGCTCTGAAACTTAACCTTGTGTAAAAACTCCATGTGAATGGCTGTTATTTACACTAACATTTTAACTGTATGTATGATTTTGGAAGAATTTTTTATGTTGTAGCTCATGCCATAGCTGCCAAGGATTCTATTAGCTATTGTTTATTTTACTAATATAATTAGAAAACTATCTGTACTGCTGACCTATTGTAGACTATTGATGCTGAATCCATTAAAACAGGAGCAATCACTACACCAACCATTACTTCCTCTCATGATGTCCACTGGCATTGGGTATAAAGGAAGAAAAAACTGGTTATCTGATTAGCTGCCCCTAAACTTATTTAGGTTTTCTGTGGATTAAACAACATAAAATAGTTTTTAATTGCAAAACTGGTGAACTACTCTCTTGAGGGCAATGTTTTAATTAATGCCTCATGGAAATCAGAAAAACTTTTTCCCATATTCATATAATCAGGATTTAACAGCATAACAGAGTAAGAAGCTCTCTTTAGAGCTGCCGCCTCATACATGAATGTGGCATCAGTTTACTTCCTGAGGTAAGTTTAAGTAAGGATTAATTATATTCATTGTGGAAGCTGGAAAGCAAAAATATGGAAATATATATTCAAGAAAATTTAGGTAATTATTTTATTAGGCTTTCTAACTATTTTGTGGCATGATTTTTTTCTTTCTACAATAAAAGAACAATTTTTTATGGTCACACATAGTGTAGAAGAAACATGTTGCACTCTTTGCTTGTCCAAAGGAAAAGGTCTTTTATTAGAGGAAAACTTGATAAAAAGGAGAAGAAAATATTAATAACATAGCAGCTATAATCTGTACAGTCATGTTATCAATTTGAATGGCCACTGTATGCATTGAATATGGAAACAAAACACTGTGAGCTGTGTGCTTTCTAAAATTATCATGCTATACAGATCACATAACTGTTTTTCATATCCAGTTGTTAACAGCTGGTACCACACACAGCCAGGGTCAGCTACACTCCATGATCCTTGTGATTAAGACTGTACGAGGTAGGGTTCAAAGTGTACTGCTGAGCTGAACGCAGCAGACTGTTAACATAAAAAGGATTCAGAGATATTAGACTCAAGCACATATTATGCAAATAATCTTCCACCAAAGGGAGTTAAATAAAATCACAATCAAGAGCAATTACCCCTTATCATTAATCTCATCATTACTACACCAGATTACATTACACAATTATTATAAAATTATATTTACACAGCACTTGACCAAAGAAGGGAATGGATGGAAGACAAATTTTAATGATACATCTGCACATTACCAGTATATAGTCATGCCTTATTGTATAGCAGACTCTTTGGTTGTTTTTCAGTCTTTTCTTAATAACAGTTGTTTTTGATCTTTTATGTCTTTATTATATAACTTTTGTATCTCACATTAGAGAAGTCTTTATGTATGTGTTGGAACCAACTCTTTCCAAAATTAGAAAATGGGAACTCAACATTTCCCTGCCTTATTTCTGAGTAATTAAATATCTCGGCTTAATATGGAGTTCTGGATAGTGTGTGCTTGATGTATTTAACAACTTTATCACTCTGTTGTTTTTTTCTAACTATTGTCATGTCTTCCTGTGTGTCTTTCACTGAGTTTTGTTTTTTATTTCTTCTGTATTTTATTTTATGCTTTGAAATGTAATTTTAAACGTTATATCTGCTGTATCATCTTAAAATATTTTTTCAGGTGTCTGTCCTCATTGTTTTTTATCCATCCATCCATCCATTATCCAACCCGCTATATCCTAACTACAGGGTCACAGGGGTCTGCTGGAGCCAATCCCAGCCAACACAGGGTGCAAGACAGGAAACAAACCCCGGGCAGGGCGCCAGCCCATCACAGCATTGTTTTTTAGTTAATAATTTTGTTAATACTTTTATTGTATTTGATAGTGGAAAGCCAAAGCCCATAATTAAAAAATAAGTCCCCTGTTCAGTCTCATTTTACAACTTGGGGTCTACTTAAACAAATTACTTTGTTAATTGTGTTAATGAAAATTGAATTGATAATTACCTACCTTTACATTAAGATTTCTAGTTTCTTTTTATCATTTTCTAATCTTACTGTTTTCATAAATGTTTTTAATCTTGATTTTTGTCTTGTTCACTTTTATGTGGAGACCATGGGATTGGGGCCTCCCAGTGCTACATGTGAGCATCTAGCAAGCCTACCTGCTCACACTTCAAGTCTTAATATGTCTGAAAAAGGTTGCCAAGGCCCTGAGTAACATCTCAGTGTTGCTAGTTCTTTTTTCAGTCTAAAATTATTTAGGTCAGTTTTGCCTTTCTGGATTTTACTTTTGAATGATCCTTTTCATGTCCTTTTGCCATTGTGAGTAATGCTATTTTGTGGATTTTTGGTTTGTTATGATTTTTGTTTATTTGGGTCTTTATATATTTTAGCATTTTGCATTTTTGGCCCTGAAACTGTTTTGAACTTTTTGCAAACTAGGCTTATTTTATTGTGGACATTTCTTTAATAAAAGAAGTGCCCACTTCCTAGAATGTAATGAAGAAAAAAAAAATTGCTGCAACTAAGCATTGCTTCTACGCCTCAACACGGCACTTGAAGAAATCATATGTGTATGACATAACAAGCACAAGAACATAAACAGGGAGAATCAAAAAAGATGAAAAACATGTTAAATGCAAAATAAGTTCCAAACATAATTATTAAAATGTACACCATTCAAATGTGCTCAAGTATCTGACAACAACATGAGTTTGCACTAATAATAATAATAATGAGAGCATCATTGATCGACGCCTCATGTTAGGAGTGTTTTAAAGATCTTATAATGCAAACAATAGTTCCAGTTTACAATTGTTTTAATAATATTAATACAGCAAGTTTAGAGGAGGTATATTAAAGTTTTTAAGGGCCTTTAATACATACCTTATTTACTCACGGATAGGTCGGGACTTGATTTTATAGCATCATTTCTGGTATTTTATAATGTCAGTCGTATAAGTCGAATGCGGAAAACTCACACTATTGGTACAAGGGATTATGATATGCTAACGCCCACCTGAGAGAGTAACCACAGAGCACATTACCTTTTTTTTCTTTTTGGGTGCAGCAATGCGCTGTATCAGTACATGCTCCTAACCTCTCTCTCTCTCTTTCTATTCTGCCTATGTGACCACATGGTAATACCAAAACTATTCCAAAGCAACGTTTGCACTGATTTGTGTATTTTTGTATCTCACACCCTCATACACCTTTATCGTAAGAGCACTACGATGGAGTGTTCGATCAGAAGAAAATATGAAGCTGGTTTTAAATTAAACATCGTTGAAGTAGCGAAAGAAATTGGTAACTGTGCTGCTGCAACAAAACTTGATGCGTCTGAGAAACTGGTGCAAGATTGGAAGAGGCAAGAAGATGTAAAAAAAAATTAAGTGTTGCATTTTTGAACGGGCGTATAAGTCGGGGTCTGATTTTATGATCAATTTTTCAGTTGTCAAGACCTGACTTATATGTGAGTATATACGGTAATTACTAAGTGTGATAGAATTTAAATATTGGGGACCAAGAACAGGAGTTTCTGGATGTAATCAATCATTAGTATTGTAGTACTACAATAATCAGGTGAAATTCAGGGGATGGATAGACCATAGTATAATACATTTCAAAGTGTCTGGAAGAGTTAATGTTCAAAAATTAAAATAGTTACATTTTATTAGGAAAAATCTTGAGTAGGGAGCAAAGCCTAATTGAAATAAATTGGGATAAGCTTTTATACATGTAACGACAGGTGAGAAAAGGTGGGTCAGGTTCAAAAGTGTTTTAAATGTAACGTGGGAAAAGCTATAAATGAAGTTACAAAGGAAAAAAACAGCTGTATAAGAAATATAACAATATAACCCTTGCCACTAACCATAAGGCATATGAGACAATAAGTACAATGGTTATAAAGGACATTAGAAGGCTAAAAGTCAATTGGAAAGGAATATTGTAGAAAAGGCAAAAGATGGCCGAAATAGATGCTTTCAATATTTTAGTAATATAAATAGTCAAGGAGGAGGAGAAGAGTATTAGAAACAATAAAGCTGAACTGGAATATAAAGACAGTGAAATAGCAAATGCTGTGAGCTTGCCTTTTATTTAAGTTTAAATGTGTGAATAAAGTTGATAATCTCTCAAAAATAACAGGGACTACTAAGGAGATACTGAGTGGTTTGGAAATTGTAGAGGGAGTAGTGGTGCTTAGATTAAATAGGTTGAAATCTGACAAATCACCAAAACCAGATAACATTTTATCATCAAGTACTTAAAGAGGGTAGTGAGTGCCTATATAAATTCTTGATGCATGTTTTTAGAAAGGCATTGTGCACTGGGGAAATTACTAAGGATAGGAAAATAGCAAACATTTTACCATTATATATCGGGAAGATCCAAGTAACTATAGGCCAGTATTTTTAACATGCATCACGGGTATATAAATGGAAGGAATTATTAAGGACAAGATCAGTGTGTGGCAAGGAGTATTAGTGAACAGTCAACATGGGTTTAGATTGGGTAGGTTGTGTTTCACGAATATGCTGTAATTCTATGAAGAAGCAATAAATGTATTCAGTCAGTGATTTGCATATGATATTATTTATTTTGATTTTCAGAAGACATTTGATAAGGTCCCTCAGGACAGATTGGGCATGAAAGTAAAAGAAGTGGGAATTCAGAGCGTATTGTGTAGCTGGATTGTAAATCAACTAAAAAAACAGGGAGTAAAGGATTATAGTGCAAATAACCTTATAATCAGGTGATGTTAAAAGTGGTGTCACTCAGAGATAAGTGCTGGGACAGGTGCAGTTTGTTTTTAATATATATGACAAGAATATAAAGAACAAGCTTGTTAAGTGTGCAGATGATACCAAACTAGGTGGAAGGACAGATAATCTAGAATCAGCTAAATTGTTACAAAGGGGTTTGGACACTTTACAAGCTTGAGCAGATTGGTGGCAGTTGAAATTTAATGTAAGTAAATGTAAAGTATTACACATAGGAATTAGAAATGTTAGATTTGTATACGCAATGGGAGGTCTGAAACTTGAATGTGCCCCTTATGAGAAGGATCTAGGAGTCATAGTGGACTCATCACATCCAGAAGAAATTAAAAAGTCTAATAGAAGGTTAGGATTTTAGGGATCTTCAAATCTTGACATGATGTTATTTTGTGCAATCTAGGTTTTTAGAATAGACAAGCTTGATAGGCTAAATGGCCTGTTCTAGTCACAATTGTTCTAATGTCTTAATGTTCCATTCAGCACACAAGTGAGGGATTTGAACCCCAGGAAGCTGGTCTTATGTGTCAGCAATGCTAAATGCCTCACTATAATTAGACTAGATCAACGCTATTATATGTAAATGTTATACTATTACAATACACTGATCGAAAATTAGCTCCAAATTAATTTAATTTTATTTTTATCTCGAATAGTACATTCTACACAATTAATCAATAAATTATTACAATTGTACAAACCTTTTTAAAGGTATTTATTTTAAATTATATTTTTAACGATTTTCTTAACCAAAAACTAAACACAGGTGTCGCAATGCTGTAAAGTTTTACTCTTTAGAGAAGGCTTCATTTCCAGTTCTTTGACTTGTGATAACTGAATACCATTCTTGGCACTCTGTGGATTAATTTTTTTTTTGACATTTTTTATGCTGAAATGCTCTCTAGGGTTCCAGATATAAATTCAAAAGTCTGTTTCATCCACACCTTCCACCTAATAATGTATCCCTTGTTAGGTAAACTTGGCCGGTCAAGACTCATTCACACTGTCAAATGAGACCCATGAATTCCCAGGTCACCTTTCAATTATTTATGTCTCCATTTTCACTGACAGCACAACTGAACTAAAGAAAAAAAAGTGTGCAGCTAGCTGGGGCTTAAACATAGAACTTGAAGATACTGTGTTTTTTTAAATTTAAGAATATCATACTGGTACTTCTACCAAGCAATGTGCACATTGCCCCATAGTTACAGTACCTATAATGAGTTTTTACATTTTATTGTTATACAATGTTGAATCACAGTAGATTTAATTTGGCTTTTTGAAACTGATCAACAAAAAAAAATTAAACTAAGTTAAGTTAAGCAAAGTTCTAAAAATTAATTACAAACATTAAACACAACATAATTGTTCTCATAAGTATTCAGCATCTCCAATATTAAGCATCTAAATCATCATTGGTGCAGCTGTTTGGTTTTAGAAGTTTCAAAATTTGTTAAATGGAAATCATGTGACTGTAGTCAAGGGCTTCAACTGATTGTAGTCTAAATGCACCTTATTTGGAGGGATCAACTTGTGGTGAGTCAGTATCATGGCCCAACTAACACAATAAAGAAAAAAGAGCACTCCAGACAAATCTATTTAAGGGTAATTGAAATCATAAGTCAGGGGATGGATACAAAAAAATATCCAAGTCACAGAATATCCCTTTGAGTCCAGTTGAGTCAATTATTAAGGAATGAAAAGAATATGAAAAAATGTAAATTGATGAATGGGGAAAAATTGCTGTCTCCAAATGCGGAAAGCTGATAAAGAGAGAACTGTCCACACAAACTGTCAGGCCTGCCGAAGGTGCATCTACTAAATACTGACTTGAAAGCTTATGCATTTAATTTTGTGTTTTCTATTTGTTATTAATTTAGATCACTTGGCAGAGATCTGTTTTCATTGTGGCATTAAAGAGTCTTTTTCTATAGTTTAATGCAGTACTTGAAGTGGAAACAAAAAATTGTCAGTACTCTCTGATTTTGTCGACTTCTTGGTCCTCCTTGTGATGCATTATATATTGAACATAATTTCTTAATGAAGTTCTTCCTTGGAGATTTGAGTATTCATTTATACATATGTTTGACCAAACAGCGGGTGTGGTGTCCCTTGAAGTTTCATGTGCGCTCATACTGTATATATATATTGTTTCAAAGAATGTTTTCAGAATGCGAGATTGACAGCCACATTACTGCCTGGTCCTCTGCCATTGGAAAAGAAAAATGCCAGTTCAAGCCCTGGATCAATGTCAAAAAAGACAAATTAAATCCATGGTGATTTAATGTTATACAAAAATAAAATGTGTAAATGTCCAAGAGGAATTGCATACTTTTTATAGGCACTGCATTCATCTGCTTTATTTTATAAAAAATCTCATTCATATATGGTTAAAACAAACAAAGTGATAGAGATTAAATTACACTTTACTAGTATTCTAAAATAAATCATTCCTGGTAGAATATTATGCATTATGAATAAAACTAAGAAACTGTATTCCTGGTGGAAGAAGTATTTATTTAGCTTTCTTTGTTAACATTCTTCTATCTGGGAGACGCCAAATGCACTGTGTACTTATTCTTTTATAAGCCAGTTAGGTTTTATGGTTCTGTGCACCATGCACATGACAACAGCAATATGATTTCTGCTTGTGAACACTGAGCCCACAGACAAATTCAGACATGAATGTGCACCATTATTTCAGAAACCTTTTATTCAGTTCAAGAAATCTGACAATCCTCTCACTAGCCTTGAAGTCTGCAAAAACTGTGTACAAAAATAAGGATAACAAAGATCTTTCAGAGTAGACTATGTTAAAAAATTTGTTAAAGCAATTTTTATTGTTATTCTAGAAAATGACAGTTTATATTACAGTAGTTTGCTTAAGGATAATGGTTTTCAATAATTTATTCTAATTTATCAATCTCAGTGGACAAGGTAACAACACTGCACAGTTATTGCAGTTATTTTGGTCCAGTAGGCATGTAAATGGTAGCAAAGTCAAGTAAAGTACAGTGACATCAGTTAACAACAACTACTCCATTTGATACAGAGTTAACAACTATTCCATTTCATTCAGATTCTGCAGAAAATGCTTATGCCTGCTGAGATCTGTGAACTTAGGAAAAAAGGCAAATCTGTCTGATCAAGGCTAGGTTTCTTTGAAGACATACATAATAAAAATAATTATTTGCACCTCCTGTCATCTTGGTCATACATTTTTTTTGACTGTTTTATTGCCATCATGATGTTTGTTTCTTGTATCGGTGTAGAACCAAGTTAACCAGATGAGTTTCTACCTGCTGTGTGTCTAATCCCTGTCTTCTTTCTTGTGTCTTGCAATTCTACCTTTACCTGCCTAATTATACTTTCTCTTCTGCATTCAGTCATGTCAATTCAGTTGCCCTAAAACTATCTTTCATAATTAATAAATGCAAAACACTACTGTATTAGATTACATGTTTTCATCACCATACATCTGACACAATGGAATGCCATTTTTAGCACAGTACACTAATCATCAAGAAAAGCTGACAAAGGCTTAACTAACTAAAATGTGTTTATTGTCCAGTAATTGTGGTTTTGTTTTAATAACTAATCTAAATTTAGAGTTATACTCCCCATCTTGGATTCTGGGGACTTTTATGACATGATATTCTCTAGCATGAAATGAGCCAGTGCTTGTGCAGAAGATTGAAAAATAGTGGCTATATACTACAGGACTCGTCCCTATGCACAGTATGATCAAGGTGTGTTCTCTCTCTTGGTCTTGAGTGTCTCCACGAGGGAGGCAATAGGTGGATTTTGGGGTACTCACAAGGCTCCAACTGAGTGCCAAAGAGTTGGACCTTTTTCCAGTTGATAAGAGTGTTGTTTCAATGTGACTGAGCTGCAGAAAGAAAATATTTAGTTGTGTATATACACCAATCAGCTATTCAGAGTATTCAACCCTTTTAGAGATTTTAGATTCCGTGCACAAAAGGGTACCATCTACCAACTCTGTAATCATATGTCAAGACCTCAGTGCTCACATAGGGAATGACGGAAACACCTGGAAGGGTTTGTTTGGGATGAATCGCTTGCCTGATTTTAATGCAAGTGTTGTTATTTGATTTCTGTGATAATTGCAGATTGTTCGTAATGAAAACCACAGAAACTTTACACTGTACCTAGTACCAGAATAAGTTCAGCCAGAAGTAATTGTTGAGTTTATGTTCATGGTTTATGGTCAACTGATTTGTGGCCTTGTGTTCTTTACACCCAGGTAATAAGAGATGCTGAGCTGTGCAATGATCACATTTTAGTGCTGAGATGTCCCACATGAACGAAGCAAAAGAGAGACCTAGAAAGCACAAATGGCTAAATACTGTTTTTCATAATTAATAAAAGCAATAAGTCGCTGTATAGTGGCTTAAGTGGTAATGAAAAAAGTTTCTATTCATAAGGAGTTCAACTTTCACCTCCAGAACAGCTTCTTCTGCATCTTAGAAGAGTTCAAGGATGTCTCAGTATAGCTGTGGCCAGGAGATTGCTGGGGCTAATCAATGCTTGAGTCTGTTTGAGGAACAAGTGCATTAAGAAAAGCCATCAAGTTGAAGGGAGAGGCCTCCCATGAAATATTAGCAGGAAGTTTTTGAGATTTGAATGACAGATACCTGAATACCAAGCAGGTACAAACTACATCAGTGTCTGATGCAAAACATTGCTTATGGGTGGAGTTTAAAACCATGGAGAATGACTTTCGGGTGGCCTTGCAAAGATTCTAGCAAATTATATGATCACTCAAGTATGATAAGAAAGATGTCACACAGGCTCTTCTCAGCATACGTGATGACATTTGTTGATTGTAACTGGGATTATTTTTAAGAGATGAATTGAGCACTATGAGTAATTCCTAAACCTAATTAATATGTACACTCATATGAAGCAGTGCCAGAATCACTGATGGAGTAGGTCCTTCTCTTGGACTTTGCTGCAGCAATTAAAACAGGCAGGAATGAAAGGACAGATGAAACCCAACCAGAAATCACTGAATGTTTTTGTTTTTTCGCTTTTTTTTTTTTTTGATTGACACACTTTTTTAATCTGCCATGAAAATGGAGCCTAGGGTCCAGCAGACTGGAACAGTGGCCCCAGTGTTTTAATGGTGTCAAAAGGGTGTGTTGCATTTACTGAGGGATCATACTGCTCAGCTTTCTTTGAAAGTCAATTTTGTACTGGAATGGAGACTTTATCTGATAATTGAACCTCAGATACACAGAGAAAAATGATGATCACTCACTGGCTTTGGAATAGTAGTAGTCTTTACCCCTGCACAAAAATTTGAGGACTAATAAGAGTGTGTCAGTCCTCTCTACATGTGCATTATGGGTCTGGAAAAGAAAATGACAATGTACTCTGTTTTAACTAGTGAAAAGTGCTTGAAGAATATGGGGTTCCTGACACTGCTGTTAAGTGGCGCTCTTTCCCTGTACTTGTAGAGCATGAGCCGTGTTGGTAATACTTGGTGTTTGCTTGAGTCTTCTTTCCTTTCCTGTTCATTATTTGTCATGAATATCAATGTGCATCTGAGGATTAGAGAGCATCCTTTTTGGCAACCTAAATACTTCATTTCTGATTTTTCCAGATGCTGTTATCTTCTTGGTTTCATCAATCACTGATCTTCACCACACACTGGAATGGGTTGCAGCTGAGTATGATACAACTGGGATGAGAATCAGCACCTCTAGTCATGAGGTCATGGTCCTTTGCTGGAAAAAAAGTACTCATTCTGTTTAAGCATGGTGTAAAGAGCTGGCCTAAATGGGGGAATTTTAAGTACCTCCACACTTTTAAAAAATAAAGATGCCAGAATGGTCTTCAGAGCGATGCTATAGAGGAACCATTTTTGATTCCTAAAAGAATCTTCCATATGAAGGTTCCAAAAAGAACCTTTTATTTATCTAAATCCATAACAGGCCCCATAGAAGAATTAACCAAGAATACATGGTAATATAACTATGAAATACCAATGGGGCATGTTTTTAAAAGGACTCTTGCTGCACCCAATAACACAGGCTATGTCCAGGTTTTCTTAATTTGTTACTGTCCTGCTAGGTATTTTATTATACATTAAAGATTTCACTTTTTTTTCAACATATTAGAGTTTTTCAAAACACAAAGAACCAGCTTAATTTGCAAAGAGCCTGTCCTAGAATGAAATGGTGCTTTGTCAAGCAATGATTCTATGAAGAACGATACAACCCAGTAAAGAATCATAAAATGCCATTAACGATCCATTATTTTTAAGAGTGCAGGTCTTGCTCTTGAGTAAAGGAAGATGCGATTCTTGAAACTGACCAACAAATTTCTGTGTCTGGTACATAAGTGGCAGTAAAACATGAGAAAGCTTCAGATTTACCAGTGAGTCTGGGTTCCCATTCCTCACTTATGGTTATATTGTGGCACACTCAGGAAAAAAAAAAGAGTGGCCACAATAGTTTATCTTATTAATGTAATCGCCAAAAGTGAATACTATTTGGTAACCCTGTCGTCGATTGGACCATGAAAACGGACTGTGACATGAGCAGTAATTGATAGGAACGTGTTTCACACTGAAGTGGTTCCGTCAGGGTTGTAGTAAAGGGACGAACTTCTGCCCGCCCCTCAGACGCAACTTGGACAACAAACTGAAAGCGGTGTGCTCTCATTGCTGCTCCACTTTACCTTTTTCACAAGGTAGTGTACAATAAATTGGAGTATTTTACCTTTTAACTGAGAGTCAAGAATACTCAGAACATGACGGTAGTATGATGATATGTATTGCTACAGAGGCGCGAAGTCAAAACTCGCTAAATGCAGGCGGCAAGCTGCTTGTTTGCAGAGACTGCGTCGCTGAGCTGTAGATAGACGGCGGTGCTGTAAATCATTAACCAGACAAGAGTGTGGCTTTTTAAATAGTTGCTCGGCTCCTAAACACTTGGTACTCTTGTTAAATGTATATTTTGTTAATTGTATTTGGTGTAAATAAGTTATAGAATGGCTGAAATGTTGTGATGAATGGTTATTATGTTGTTATACATGTATAAATATGAAACGGGTAGTTATGAAAGTGTTTGAAATATGATAATAGTAGCATTGAAGATTTTTGATTAATACTTAATGGTGATGTTTCATACCTTTAGAAATGTTATTTTAAAAAAGGGGTTATATAATGAAGAGATTAGTTGTGCCTCTGCATATAATTTAAGACAGCAAATAGCTTGATTTGAATGCGGTATTTCTGTAATCCTTTTCTATATTACCCTAGTGGCTAAGGATTACTTACTGTATATACATGTGTATGTGATCTTGTTTATTGAGATTCTTGGTGGAATTAAGAGGTACTTTATTGGGAACACACCTGAGAATGTGAATGTCAAATATATTTACCGGGTTATAATGACTTTATTGAATGTGAATAAAGAGACGCAACTTGGACAACAAACTGAAAGCGGTGTGCTCTCATTCCTGCTCCACTTCACCTATTTCACAGGGCCAAAGACCTGGATTACGTCACCATTGAGGGCCAGTGGAGTTCAGTTCCAGACCTGGTTGGCGTAGCTCATCCTCTGGTGGAGGTGAAGTTCGTGTACACTTTGGGATTTGCTACTTTCGTAATTTCTGTTTCTGTGGCCCACTAGTGGGGCCCGTAACAATATGATCTAGGTCAGTGGTTCCCAGCCTGGGGTGTGTGGCCCACTGGGGATCCACAGGGATATGTTGGGGGTTCGTGGCAAAATGGGGGAAAAATAATACTGTTTTATTAATTAAAAAGTTGTAAATAATAAAGCTTTTTTCTAGTTCACATTGAATTTTAATAATATCTCTTTGTTAGTGCACTTACCAGTCACGCCTATTAAGAAACGCATTTTTCAAACGCTACTCAAAGGCTACTAGATGTAGATACATTGTATTTTGCCATTAACGCAGTTCACAGCAAGTTAGTACATCAAATGCTAAAACATAATGATAGACTGTTTTTTAAAAAGTAAATATTCCGAAGGAAACCCATCTTGCAGTTCTGCTTTAAATTCATCAAATGAGTCATATTCTAAAGCAAAATCTAAATCTAGTAAGTATGAAGCTTCATACAGCTGGCTAAGAAAAAAAGATGGACTTGAGTACCCTAAATGCCTTCTATGTCAGGAAATTCTGTCAAACGAATGTCTAAATCTGTCTAAATTGAAAAGACATCTAGAAAAAAAGCATCCACCTAATGTTGGGAAATATGTTGAGTTTTTCCAAAGCAAAGCAGCATTGCTTGTGAAATAAGCGAGCACTTTCATACAGCAAGCAACAGTTTCAGAGAGGGTACTGAAGGCATCTTTCTTGGCATTGTATCACATAGCCCGTGCAAAGAAAGCTTACACAGTTGGAGAAAATCTGATATTACAGGCGACCAAAGACACAGTATCTTGAATTGCTTGGTGAGGAGGCTGCCCATAAAAATGATACAATACAATAGTTTATTTTTGTATAGGCCAAAATCACACAAGAAGTGCCACAATGGGCTTTAACAGGCCCTGCCTTTTAACAGCCGCCCCCAAGCCTTGACTCTTTAAGAAGACAAGGAAAAACTCCCCAAGAAAACCCTAGTAGGGAAAAAATAGAAGAAACTTTGGGACAGGCAGTTCAAAGAGAGACCCCTTTCCAGGTAATTGGCATTTATTGGGTGTCAAAAAGAAGGGGGTTAATACAATACAATACACAGAACAAAACACAAGTAATCCTCAATACACTATAAAAGTAAAATATAAATATTACAAGTACAGAGCAGAATTTAACAGTAGATAATATCACATAATATGACTTGGATTTGTTTAGAGCCCTGCACACCTCAACCATCAAGCTGCCTTCCCCTATTGGCCATTCCACAGCTGAGACAGCACTGGGCCAGTCAGTCCAATTAAAGAACCCCTCTACCCGACGATTCCTGATACTGTCCATTTGTCAGACAGCACTGTGTGTAGATGGATATATGGCATGGCTGAAGATGTAAGAAACCAATTACTGGAACAGGTAACGAACAGCCCTATGTTTGAATTACAGTTGGATGACAGCACAAATGTAGCAAACACAGCACAGCTTATTGTCAAATTTACTGGAGACAGAAAGTTTGTCTTTTTTTTGATGGTGATAAGGTAGGGGGGCCTTGGCATGAAAAAGGTTGGGAAACCTTGCTTTAGGTCAGGGGTCCCCAACTCTGGTCCTGGTCAGGTCACTAATTAAGAAAATGGTTAGAATTAAAACCTGCAGCCACTGAGGCCCATCTGGACCGAAGTGTGGGATCCCTGCTTGAGATAGTAACCAAAAGAATGAAGGTCATGAGAACAAGCAGCCAAAATTAGATTCCTAATTTAACTGTGCTCTCTCTGTCCATGTTAGTTTGAATAGACTAACAATATCGGAGGACAAGTCAAGTCAAGTTGGGGAGCATGCACTGGTACAGTGCGTTGCCGCACCCACTACACGGCGAAACAACTCGGGTTCCTGGCTGGTAACACCCCAGGCAGACACGTGGTCCAGTCCTACCCTCCGGAAATGACCCTCTATCTGCCGCAGACAGGTGTTATGTGGGCGACCCCTTGGCCTGGTCCAGCCACTTGGGTCCCCAACAATGAGGATCTTATGAGCCGGATCATCCTCGGGGAAACGCGCCACATGGCCGTAGTGCCGTAACTGACGCTCCCTCACAATGCAGGTAATGTGCCTCATTCGGGACTCTATGAGCAACCAGTCATTCGACACGAAGTCAAACCAATGGTACCCAAGGATTTTCCAGAGAGACACAGTACCAAAGGAGTCCAGTTTTCCTCTCAGGTCACTAGATAGCATCCGTGTCTCACAACCATATAGCAAGACAGGAAGCACCAGGACTCTAAAGACTTGGACCTTTGTCCTTTTGCGTAGATATTGGGAGTGCCACACTCCCCTTTCCAGTGACCTCATGACCCCCCCATGCTCTCCCAATCCATCTACTGACTTCATAGGAAGAGTCACCAGAGACATGAATGTCACTGCCAAGGTAAGTAAACCCCTCAATAAGGTCAGCACACTCTCCGCAAACAGACACACTGCTGATGGCTGTGCCCAAGAGGTCATTAAAGGCCTGGACCTTGGTTTTTACCCAGGACACTCACAAGCCCAGACACTCAGATTCCTCACTCGGTCTCTCCAACTCCCCGATCAGAGCCTCTATTGACTCTGCGAAGATCACAGCATCATCAGCAAAGTCAAGATCCGTGAATCTTTCTTCACCATCAGATGCTTCACAGCCGCTGGACCCCACGACCTTGCCCAACACCCAGTCCATACAAGCATTGAACAGAGTAGGAGCAAGAACACACCCCTGACGAACCCCAGAATCAACTGGGAAAAATGCAGAGGTCCTGCCTCCACTCTGCACAGCACTCACAGTACTAGTGTACAGGCCAGCCATGATATCCAGCAACCTCAAGGGGATCCTGTGAACCCCCAGGATGTCCCACAGGGAAACTCGATCAACTGAGTCGAATGCTTTGGGAAAATCGACAAAGGCTGCAAAGAAACTCTGCCGATATTCACGTTTGCACTCTATGAGAACCCTCAGTGCCAGGATGCGGTTGATGGTAGACTTCTTATGCGTAAAACCAGACTGTTTCGGTCTCTGGTAGGTGAGCAAGTGATCACTGATCCTATTGAGGGCGACCCTAGCAAGGACCTTGCCCGGCACCAAGAGCAGTGTTATCCCCATGTAGTTGCTGCAATCCAGGCGATCACCCTTCCCTTTCCAGATAGGGATGAGAAGTCCTGTTTTCCAGTCAGTTGGGTTGATGCCATTCTCCCAAATGGAAGCAAAGATTGCTTGCAATGCCAGAAGGACAGCCTTACCACCAGCCTGGAGAAGTTCACCCTGGTCAGATCCCTGCAGCCCTTCCCCCCACTCAGCTGGTTCACCACCTGTACAATCTCAGTGAGACTGGGTGGTTCACAGCTAATTGGAGGATCAGCCTCAAGAACCCTGGACCCAGAGATATCCAACGTCCTAGCCGGAGGACCATAGAGGTGAATTGCTTATTCACTGGATCAAGAGAAGACAACTGACCTGGTTTTGCACTTCCCAAAGGAGGTGTGTAAGAAAATGCCCAATGGGAGAAGACCCAGGAGCAGACCAAGAACATACTGGAAGATCATACCCTCCTCTGCAAATTCCCCAGGAGGTGTTGGAAGAAGTTGTCATGGACAGGATGGCCTCACCCAACCAGCTCAGCATGTTGCTACTGTGGCTCTCAACAGAATAAGCACAGTAAACATGATGATGAAGGCTCTGTTCTTTTACTCTTACATCAAACAGGGCTTTTTTCACATACTGTCTGCTTTCTGTCCAGTCTGCCAAACTATCTTAAAAAAATGACATCTAAGATAGTGGGTATCCATTAAAACTAGAATGCCTTTGTGTGCCTTGTATTGTAAGAAAAAATGATGAAGTGGGTGAGATCAACTGCAGGTAAAATGTCACAATTCATTTTCTACAACAGAGTAACTGATGCGCTTATATAATATTTTGCCATATGATGTACTGTAAAATGAAGTAATAGTATGGTATTATATAAAATAACCAGAAAGAATAAATACAAAATGTTCAAAATAATTTTATTCAATGAGTCACATTTTCTTAAAAAATCTTAATATGTGAGAAAATGGCTGCAATTTTATCGTTACCCTATCAATGTCACTTGTTTTGGAGATTTTTGAGCATGCATTTAAAAGCAAGAAGAATATGGTTTGCTATTGCTAATAAATAAAACATGTAAAATACTGTAATTCAACAACACCACATAGATTTAAATTAGAAATAAAGCAAAATCATTCTTTCAATTCTATATTTCTGTTTTCAGACAAAGTGGCATTTGAAAATTGGGTATTAAAATGAAGCAACTTAATTGTACATGCATAACCATTGGCAGCCATATAGTAGAGTGCCTGCAGCAACAGAATTTAATATATGTTTACTAAACAATTATCAAGTTAATGGGCATATGCTATTAAGGTTTCACAGCAGGATTACTTCTACTAAAAACTGAGCAAACATCAACTGATGTGCAAGAAAAATAAGCTGGAAGAGAAGGCATACACACTCCATTTCAGACCTAAACAATTAATACAGTTATTGCCGAAAGAAGAAGATTGCAGATTATTTCAAGAGATAGTAAAACACCTTAAGTTAATGTACATTATTTGAGCTATGAGTACCAACTCTGATTATTCTTAATGTCAGATTCCAATAAATGAATAATAATTTCCATGTATATGTTATATTTATTTATTCCTAACAATAAAGTTTTCTTTGCATGTGAACATATGCTTCATCTTCTGACAATGAAATATAAAATCAGCATCTCTCTCTCTATGTATTGTATGCGCCCGATTCTTTCCAAGTTTAAAAATATCTTTTTTAGCTCAAAGGGAAGCACCATTGCATTTATAGGTCAAATCACTTTAGCGTTTACAATTTGTTCCACAATTGCGATCCTGTGCCTGGTCTGTTCCTGGGTTTACAAAATTGTGCAAATAATACGTGATAAGGTTGAAAGCAAGCGATTTACATAACGGATGCTTCATTGCCTGAATTTTATAACGGTCTGGCTCTAAAAGAGTTTGATGTTGAGGACGGCACATCCGTCCCTTAGATCAGCTTTGCAGAATTTTAGTAGGTTAGGAAACAACGAGCAACAAATTTGATGCAGTCATTTAAAAAAATAAAATCAAGCGGCAGCATTGTCATATAAGCCAAGTGTTCCTAATACCATGTAGACACGTAATAAAAAATTATTACTTGTACTGTTTTAATAGTTGTATGTGAATTGTCAGGATCAGTATGCATTTAATTGTAAATATGAAATTGTAATAAACTACCCCCTAAACTAAATGATTGCGCCTTATTGATTAGATCGTCGCTTCAGTTTGTCTTTAATAACAAGCTGGGTGTCACTGTTCAAACAATCGCATCTTTACAGTACACCTGGGATCCATCCAGCTTTCCTCAGTCCACCCGGGAGTGTCTAAAGTGCTCCTAACGTAAGGTCCATTTTTCAATTTTGTCCCGAGACGCAGCAGGAAACCCGGCGGGAGGGGTTGCGAGAGTGGAAGAGGGAAGGTTAATTATACCTCGAAGCAGACCCCCCATGCAATCGCGCACCCAGTCCTTCCAAAAATCTGGAAACCACGGCGGCAAAAAAGCTCATACCATAGTCAAACTGATTTCAAGCTTCAAAGCGCAAAGTGCCTATTGCATTAGTTGACTGAAGCAGGTGACTGCACTATATTTCATCTTTTTTATTTAACTTCTTAGAGTTAAAAAGAAAACACAAAGGCAATAAACAAGTACGGCCGCATATTTTTTGTACGTAGCATACCTGTAACTATGGTGTCCCAGGTTCTGAGATCCTACAAGCATCGCTCTTACAAGGAATTGGCATTAACTCAGTGTGGCGTTCCCGAAACACTCTCAGCGCCACTCGAGAATTCCCAAGCCGTTTCCTGAATCCAGCTTCTTGTGTCTGACAGACGCACACGCTCACTCCAGATACGACTCGAGAGATTCGCAAGCGACTGTTTCTCATATCACTAGATAAGCGCCTATAGCCCCGATTTGGAAGGAGAGACAGCGCACCGCTGTCACACGGCTGATGACGCCCCCAGCACCCGCACGCCTGACAGACAGGCAGGAACAGGTAGTGAAGAACAGAAAATCGGAAATAATAATGATAATGCACGATTTCACTGGTTAACTCGTGAAGCCCCAGACGATCCACCACGGATAGACCCACAGTCAGTTTTCACACCACCTTAAGACTAATGTCATCAATTTAACAGAACTAATTCTAAATGTGCTTATGCGCCTTAACTGGGCTTTGTCTGATGATACAGCTACAAGTATGCGGCTACACGTGCTGGCACTTCTTTGATTGTTCTAGTTAGGCTCATTATTATCGTTCTAATATGTATACAGTATACTACCGCAATTCAGATACATCTTTTTATGCGTTAGGAAAATCTGCTAGTGCTGAAGTAACCAAAGTGATGACGAATCTGCATTGGATCCGTTTATTTAGGGGCTTCATTATGGTAGCTCAGTTATGTAAGGCGTGCACGCGTACTTTTGGTGAGCGGCTTGTAATACTGCATTTTAAGGAATTAATTTTTGGTTGCAGACATACTTCGCAAGGCTGAAAATCCGAAGCTAATGGAAATTGAACAGAAATACATCCCACACACAGTATAGCTACAGCAGCAGCAGCTAACAGCTGTTTATCTCTTAAGCCAAAGGTTGACGAAAGGATTTATCCGCGATGTGCAGGGCTTATTAAAGGATTTGCTCCAGTGCACACGGTGATACATGTATACATACATACGTCTGCAGAAAAACAAAATAGCGACATTTATAAGTAAATAGATAAGTTCATACATGCATTTAATAAGCTCAAGATAAAACTGGTACCCAGTTTGATTCCATTTAGCATTGCTGCCAGCCAAATTCCTACTAATATCAAATGTTTGTGACATTCACTCCCAACTAACCTTATAGTAGCACCAAGCCAGGTCTGATTTCAATTAATCAGATTTATTTATTTATTTTGGATCACAGGGAAAGAAAGACAGGAACGTGTCTTGTATGGGAATAAAGTGAGGCCAATCCGTCACAGAGCACTCTGACACCCCCAGCCCAATTCACCAGTACCCAGCCCATTAAGAGATGGTAATCACTCTCATGGTATGTCCTTCATATATAGCAATATATGCATAAACACATGCATAAATGTATTATTTATATATATTCAGCCCTTTAGGTTTTCACATTTTATTACAGGGGGTCCTCGGGTTACGACACAGTTCCGTTCCTACAACAGTGATGTAACTCGAATTTTAGTGTAAGTCGAAACACACACTAGCCTAAGTCACTTACCTATCCTAACACATTTGCAAAATCGTAAAAACACAACTAAGCCACAGAAAGAGGAGGATATAAATATACTGTACTGTACACTGTACTGTAGTAACAGAAAAAATGAGTGTAAAAAAAATCCTTAACTTTATTCCTTCTCATGTCTCAATTTTTTTAAATTTTTATGGGACTGAGCGTTGTAAACTCGAAACGTAGTGTGTCGAGACGTTGTAACCCAAGGACCCCCTGTATTATTATACAACATTGTAGCACAGTGGATATTTTTGGCTTTTTTTTACACTGATTAACAAAAAAGACTCTAATGTCAAAGTGAAAACAGATACCTGTAAACTAAATTAATTTCAAATATAAAACACAAAATAATTGATCACATAAATATAAGCATAACTCTCTTCAGTCAATATTAGCTGCACTTTGGGAAGCAATGTCAGCTTTGAATCAGTGTGGACAGATCTCGATCAGCTTTGCACATTTTGAAAGTGCAATGTTTCCCTGTTGTATTGCTCAAAACTACAGAAGCTTATTCCCACCTTTCCACCAAAGAAAACTGTTATTTTACAGATGAATTGCGTTATATTTTTTACAAAAGTATTGCATTGTTATGTAAGGGAATAAACTTCTGTATAAAACTTCTTAAGCTTTTTCAGCATGGAGATTGTGAGCGAACAGCCTTTTATCATGTCCAGCCACAAATTCTCCATTGGGCTGAGATCTGGATTCAGCAACTCCAGAACATTAACATTGTTGTTTTTAAGTCATAACTTTTGATTTATTCTAGGGGTCATTGTCTTCTCACAAAGTGCAGGTTTCTTGCAGGTTGCATCAGGTTTTTCTCCAGAAAATACCTGTATTTTGCTGTGTTCATTTCATCCACTATCCCCACAAGTGTTACAGGGCCTTCTGCAGAGAAACATCCCCATAGCATGAGGCTGTTAGTTTCATGCTTCACAGTGGGGCTGGTGTGAACTATGATAATGTTTAGTGTTTGACTTATGACAAACATGCCATTTAGTCTCATCAGACTACAGAATGTTTCTCCAGCTGACTCCAGAGTCTCCTATGTGCCAGAAAACTCTTATCAAGATGTCATATGTGTGGTCTCACCAGTTTTAGTGTTGTTACATTGGTTGCTTGTGTCATTCAGACTTGACTTTAAAATATTACTAATGGTTTATAACGCCTTAAAACAATCTTGTACTATCCCATATTGTGGAGTGTCTGTCCCCCTATACTCCAAATTGTAACCTTAGATCTTTGAATGGAGGTCTTCTTATAATTCCAAGAGTCAAGCTTAAAAGAAGTGGTGAGGCAGCCTTTTGCTGTGGTGCACCTAAAATCTGAAATACCAGTAGAAATTTGCCAGGCCAATACTGTGGACCACAATTTGTCTCTTTTGTAGCTACCTTTCAGTTACGTATATTCCTTATAGAATATATGGGCATAGAATTATCATATTCTTCAGGGATCCGTAATCTTTACCAATCTCTACTATTATTTGGTGACTTTTCTGGTTCTTTTGTGGTGATGATCTGTGCCACCACCACCTGATCTCAATGTGTCTCAGCTGTCCACAAGACCATCATCATCATGTGAAGCATGAAAACAAAGAGGACTGATTTAGAAACTTTAATGTTTGGTAGTATGCACATTGGTGGCTGTGCGGTCTTTTGGTCTTGGAACCCCTGCAGATTTAGTTTTTTTTTCTCCAGCCTAACTAGAGCTCTTTTTTATATTTTTGTATTCTGTCTTCCTGACCATCTGAAATTACCTTGTTTTGTTGTTACTTATTCTTTAATATTATTACCTAATCTTAATTTTGTTTCTCTTCTTGTAAATTTTTGTTTGACGTCCTGTAAAACACTTTGAGCTACATTATTGTATGAAAATGTGCTATATAAATAAATGTTGTTTTCTCTTTGCTTTTCCCCCATAAACCTGTGACTAGTGAGGCACCATAGGGCAACAGTTGTTGTATGCACAGTCTCTCTAATCATATCTACTGTACCTTGTAACTACACTCAGTTTTGTGAACAGCTTCCTCAAAACAGATTTACAGCTGTGCCATTTTCTTTTCATTTCTTAATACAATATACAATACAATACAATTTATTTTTGTATAGCCCAAAATCACACAATAAGTGCCACAATGGGCTTTAACAGGCCCTGCCTCTTGACAGCCCCCCAGCCTTGACTCTCTAAGAAGACAAGAAAATGCTCCCAAAAAAACCCTTGTATGGAAAAAATGGAAGAAACCTTGGGAAAGGCAGTTCAAAGAGAGACCCCTTTCCAGGTAGGTTGGGCATGCAGTGGGTGTCAAAAAGTAGGGGGTCAATACAATACAATACAATACAAAGAAAAGAACAAATCCTCAATACAGTATAAAAATAAAATTTTTAGAAGTACAGAGCAGAATTTAACAGTAGATGATATCACATAATACGATTTGGATTTGTTTAGAGTCCTGGAGACCTCATCCATCAAGCTGCCTCACCCATTTGGCCATTCCACAGCTGAAATGGCACTAATCTGATGAAAGGACCCCTCTTTCCAACAATTCCTGCGATCCTCCATCAAGAATGACTTTACCTTAGGCAGGCAAAACAACTTTGCAGGTGGGTCGTGGCACCAAGTGCCACATTTGAGTACCAAGAAGAGAAACAGAATAGGTGAGGGTTAGTATCCAATTATAACTGTCATGTTACTTATGGGGGCGGCACGGTGGCGCATTGTTACCGCTGCTGCCTCGCAGTTAGGAGACCCGGGTTCGCTTCCCGGGTCCTCCCTGCGTGGAGTTTGCATGTTCTCCCCGTGTCTGCGTGGGTTTCCTCCGGGCACTCCAGTTTCCTCCCACAGTCCAAAGACATGCAGGTTAGGTGGATTGGTGATTCTAAATTGGCCCTAGTGTGTGCTGGGTGTGTTTGTGTGTGTCCTGCGGTGGGTTGGCACCCTGCCCAGGATTGGCTCCTGCCTGGTGCCCTGTGTTGGCTGGGATTGGCTCCAGCAGACCCCCGTGACCCTGTGTTCGGATTCAGCGGGTTTGAAAATGGATGGATGTTACTTATGTTTTAGTGCTAATGACTAACAACAGAGATGCAGTCTGTACAGTTAATCAGCAGCTCTAGTCAGGATATGCTAAACTGAAGTAGTGAGTCTTCAGCCGGGATTTAAAAGCTGAGAATGAAGGGGCATCTCTTATAGTAGCAGGCAGACCATTCCACAGTTTAGGGGCCCTGAAACTAAAAGCTCGACCTCCCACTGTTATTTTATTAATCCTTGGAATCATAAGCAGACCGGCAGCTTGAAATCTTAATGTGCGCTCTGGTTTGTAAATCATGATAAGTTCAGACAAGTAAGCTGGACCTTGGCCATTTAATGCTTTATATGTTAAAAGGAAGATTTTGAAATCTGACCTAAACTTAACCGGGAGCCATTGTAAGAATTTAAGAACTGGAGTTATATGTTCATACTTCTTCTTCTTGTAATAATTCTTGTAGCAGCATTTTGGATTAACTGGAGGCTGTATAAAGAACAGTTTGAACATCCAGTGAACACCGCATTGCAGTAGTTAATCCTACTAGAAATAAATGCATGAATTAATTTCTCACAATCCTGTTTATTTAGAAAGCGCCTTAATTTCCCAACATTTTTAAGATGAAAGAAACATGATTTGGACAACTTTGTAATATGCGCTTTAAATGACATGCTAGAGTCAAAGATAACTCCTAGATTGCAGGCTGATTCAGTAAAACTAATGGTGATTCCAACTGAGTTAAATGATGGCAAAATATTGTTGTGATCAGCGTCATTCCCTCCAACAATTATCATCTCTGTTTTACCTGTGTTTAAAGACAAGTAGTTCTCATCCATCCAGTCCTTTAATTCACTAACACAACTAATTAAAGACAACATTGGAGAAACTTCATTTGATCTACTCGTAAATGAAAGGTATAACTTAATGATTGATTAACTGTTGTCATGTAAGCATAGGTAACAGCTGAAGGGATCTAGTAATACTCCGTCCCTCCAGGGGTGGATACCGTGTACTAATGTCTCTTCTCTTCCTTCTTGTGCTGACCGGATGATTGACAGCTTCAACACCACTGACTTAATTTCCTATGTCGGTCCGCCTGGGCCCACCTCTTCCTGCCAGATCCTCAAAACCGGGAAGATCCACCATCTTAGTGTAGTCAAGATTTAGACTTGCATTTGAAAAGACACTTTTTCTCAACACCATTTGTTGAACACTTTTATTTTCATTTCAATTATATAATAATAATAATAATAATAATAATAATTCATTACATTTATATAGCACTTTTCTCAGTACTCAAAGCGCTATCCACACAGGGAGGAACCGGGAAGCGATTGCTTAGAGTGTTATTTTTTTCTTCTTAGTGTAGGTCAGGTTGACATACTGACTCTCCACAAGTTGGACCTTGCATTTAACATGTATTTATACTACAATGCATTGAAACTACTTGACTACAGATAGGAGATCCTCAATTAACACTAGAATTACCAGAGCCTATAAGAAAACTCGTAAGTCCGGCCCACCTTAAATCCATTCTCACCTCTCCATCAGCGTCTTTTGTCCTGTAAATTTGTCGATAAACAGCAAGCAGCCTGCTATCCCATCCCCCCGCCCACCACCGCAGTTCAATTTGCAAAGAAGTTTCTCAGTGCTCAGTGTTTATCTTCGAGTGAAGTGCTGGAGCTTTATAGGGTAAAAAAGTACATCGTCATTTGGAATACATACATTTCATGTGTGTTCAGTGTCATCAACAATATATGTAAAAACGTTAACACAGAAAAGTTTTTCATGTTTTAGTAATAATTGACAAAATGTAGACTTGAAATGTATAAGGTGTGAAGCCTGAAATACAAATATGAAATAAACACTTTCACAGAAGGTGCAAGTATAACAAAACAAGTGCACTTTTATTCAAGAATTTAACCGAAGAAAAAAGAAAGCAGGTTACGGTAGGCGGTTGATACAACAGCTTGCATGGTGCAATGGTAAGAACTGGTGCCTTCCAATCAAGAGGACGCAGTTTCGATATCAGCTGCATCCCAAATTTACCTTTTTGAGTATTGAGCTGCTCATTGTTTATACCATACAATAAAAACATATTTTTGATTTGCGTCTGTCAATTTATAGTACTTGTCAAAGTTTTTTTTTCAGTTTTATTCTCTCATGTTCAAGCTTCCACCTCCCCCCCCCCCCCCCCCAATCTGACGGCGTTTTCAGATAAAGACGTGGTATAACAAACAAACTTGTTTTGTTTACAACCCCTCTTTATTTGAAAACCGTGTCAGATCTTGTTTGCGAACGAGACTGGGAAAACTGTGGACGTGAATGTGAGTGGTGTGTGTAACTGAGAATGACTGTGGATGTGAATTTTTTTTATTCAGTTTTATTCTTGAGTGCTCCTGCTCACACTGAATTAGTTTGCACCTTCTGATCCATGATGTCAAAGCTGCGCTGACAAAAAAGAGAGACTTAGATATATATGACATTTGGAATAATTAATTTTATGATCTATATTGTACATTTCAGAAAACGTTGTTGCACTAATGCAACATTATATTCATTTGCATACCTTCATGCGGTTGTAGTCATGACGTGACCACGTTTTTTTGGGTATTTGTTCCCCGATCTTGGCCAGTGTCCACATGTGCTGCATGTTGGTATTTCTTTTGAACTCCAGGAGATGCAGAGGACAGCATAGTACATAGAGGTCAGTTCCGCTCTATATACAATCATCAGATGCAAATGTTAACAGTTCCAACAAACACCCAAGGACCATCCTTCCATACTAGAGATGTGTATAAGGTGTTCTGTAACTGACTGACCTTTAGGATACATTCTGGCTTCTTGTGACCTAAACCAGGGCAATCCAAATTTAGAAAATAGAAACTTTTTTTCTGATTTTATTCTTAATTCTTACCTGAATTCAAGTTTACTTAATCTCTCCTCTTTAATGGACTTTATGCCAGAGGGCAGTTTCTAAGTAATCCATAGTTATGACATCATGCCTGAGGACTAGTTCTTAAGGAAATCATAGCCCTGCATCCCAAATCTATATCAATTGATTGGTTTAAGAATGAAGCTTTAGTCTTACCTAAAATTAGATGTTATTTCAGGCACTTACAAAAAATGAATAGAGTTATATTTTTAAGGTCAAGGCTGAACATATAGGAGCATCTACCAGTGACCAGGACCAGCTGTGTCATTACTATTTATCTGAATTGCATTATGTCCCTCTGGGCATTTTTGCTACCATAGTGTTCAAATTAAAAAAAATCTCTAGTAGATATTGTCAAAGAGGATTTACCCAATTACAAAATAATCCAACCATCCATTATCCAACACGCTATATCCTAACTACAGGGTCACGGGGATCTGCTGGAGCCAATCCCAGCCAACACAGGGCGCAAGGCAGGAAACAAACTCCATGCAGGACGCCAGCCCACCGTAATAGATGATAGATAGATAGATAGATACTTTATTAATCCCAAGGGGAAATTCACACAATGGGAAATTCACACAAGGGGAAATTCACAAAAAATATAGTAAAATAGTAAAAAGTGTCCAGGGAGCAATTCCACATAAAAGAAAGTGGTAGAAGTGATCAGTGAAATAGAGAAAAATAGAGATAAAAAGGTAAAAAGATAAAGTCATATACGGAGCTGCTAGAAAAGGCTGCCACTCGGATGCGGCGCCGGAAATGAATGAATACAAAATAATCTGAAGAGAAAATTGAATCATAAATTATAAGAGCTAATTAAGGGAAATGTTTGCCACTTACAAAGAGGAAAAGACTGTGTCACAAGAATGACCAAGAGCCATTGGGAAGGTTTGGGGTAGCCACCCATATAATATTTCCCGGCTGCAAAATTGATTAAATAGAACAGACATGTTCACACAACAGAGTCCAAAACAGAACTGACTGCTGCCTTAAGATGCCGGCCTTTAAATGCATGTAGAGAATGTGATGTCATAAGTGCCAGAACCGGAAGTGACGTTGTTGGTTGCCCCAGAATCGGCCGGGACTTCCCGAGAATGGTCTGCAAGGAATTGAGAGAGAGAAGCAGTGCACTTCGCCACCCCCTGGTCCAGCGTGAAATTACATTTATTCAAGCCCTTTAGTTGTCCCCTAATTGCATGTGTGTGACAACTGGAAGGTTCAACCAGACCACATGTGTACCTTTTAGTGACAAAAAAATGTCAGGCTGAGCACCCATTATTGAAAATGCAAGCATTTGAACCTATTGCAATTTTTCACATTGATAACTGGAGGGTTTTGAAACCAAACTGAATATCATAAAATATTGTTTTAGAAGAATAAGACATGAAAAGACATGAATTTGTACCAAGAAGTTCCAGGTAAAAAAATAATTGAAAGGCCATCTGTTAAGTGAAAATATTTTAGAAAATTTAAATTATATCAAATACTTAAATAAAGTCAAAGTCTATTGTTAATTTAGATGAGGCCATCTGTGTCATTTCACATTTTAATTAAGATTTGTTCACACTATATGTCTCATTTGGATTCTATATGTTACTAGCTACCTGTGGAAATAGAAAACATTTAAAATATTCAAAATTTAATATCTCGTTTTTTCTGTGTACTCTTAGCATTCCTCCTATGCTTTTCAATATCCTCACATGTGCCAACCTCTCTTGTCCAGTGCTTCCTCTGTTGATTGTGCTCACAGAAAGCCTGCATCACAGACTCTGTAATGTCTGCTTTTTAACTACCACCAGTGGTAGATAGGCCATCATTACCCGCTGTGAAAACATAATTCATATTCTTGCAAATATTTCCCATCTGTGAAGGACACTTGGGTTGTGCCTTATTAATATTTAGTGACCCAATGTTGCTTGGCACATTATTTGCTTTGCTGTCATTCAAATACTCCATTTTAATTCCTTTGTCAAACTGACCAATTAGACCAAAGCCAAAATAACCAATCAGATTGCTTGAAGGGACCAGACACACACACAGACACACACACACATAAACATAGACAGTAGCATTTTGTTATGGAGTAAAGTAGAATTTTGATGTCAGCAGTGCAGATGTTAAGGTATAGTATAAAATGACATGAATTCTGGAGCACAACAAAGATTTGGCTTCTTTAAAGTTATATCAGTAACAGAAAGTAGTAATCTAAATAGAAAAATATAAATATCCATATGTTTACTTTACCAATGACCCTGAACTTGGTAAGTAGTTTAGAAAATGGATGGATATATCTGCTTTGAAAAAGTTTGAAATGGGGTGTGGTAAGAATGCTGCTTTATTCCACAGGTCAGAACCAGTAATATACATTTAGACCTGCTACTATGATGTGTTTTAAAGCAGTTAATATATCAATAAAGGCCTTATTTTAGGAATAATGCATGTCACCTGTGCAAAATGTGATTTAGTGAAATGAATAGCCAGCATAATGTCTGTCAAGGTTTGAATTGTGGTTACCAGCAGCTCAAGTAAATCTTTAAATATGAGCAGAAGGTATAGAATTTTGCTTTAATTACACACAGGGTTGCAAAAACGTACATTATTATAATCAGTATGAACCTAAGATACAACCATTCTTGCACAGACAGTAAACGTAAGTGCTGCAGATAACATCAAAATTCACAAAAGAATCGATATTGTGATAAACTTTTTTGTCTTATCTGAGGTTGGATGTGAACAAATGAAGACAGAAGGCACCAATTTTGCTCATCATGATTCAAAGTTTTCTTTGGACATGTCATATGCTAAACATTTCTGCTGTTCACCAATTCTCCTGTATGATGTACCCCTACCAGCCTAGCCCCACACCAGTAAATCACTTCTTCCCAACAACTTAAACTTACCCAACACTCTCTAAACCTTCAGTAGTTGAAAAATATAAATATAAGCTTGGATCTACCCAGAGAGTGTTGCTTCATTGAAGGGTATGGAGCAGTCCAGAGTGTACCTGATTTTACGGAATTAATAAATGGCACTGCCTTTTACCCCCAACACAACTGTGTAAAACAAACTCAATATGTCATAGAAGACAAAGAGTTCAACTATCCCTTCTTGCTAATAAGAACTGATAGCTTATTAGACCTTTACTTTCAGCTTAGCCATCTTGTAGGCGAATCTGGCCTTATATTAAATGATGATTATGGCTGATAAACATCTGTTTCACTGTGTGGATCACCTCAGTTGAACAGAATGAATCAGTCACTTTAGAAGCGTTTTGCTGTAAAGTGCCAAACATTACCCAGAACCTAAGATAGCATGCTGACTTAATACTTTAAATAAAGGGAGTCTGACTTAGTTCTGTTTTCTCTTTACCAGAAGCAGAGACCCAGGACACAAAATGCCTTCTTGAATGGTTACAAAATCACTAATTATAAGCACCCTTTCTGTCTAATAATCCTCAGTGTCTGGTAATGAATGATGATCAGTTTCTGCTAACATAACAAAGTTACATCCAGAAAAAGGGAACATGTTTGCAACTTTGATGATGCACAGCATTGAAATTCAAGACTTGTCTGAGGGCAATGATTTATTTATGTCCTTGTATGGTTCTGAGCCTTATTTGCCATTCATATGATGTTCTCTTCTGAAGAGACAATAAGATCAGTGTCAAAGATCAGTGTATATTTAGCCAAACCAAAGTTCAAGCATTTGAAGACAACATTTGTCAATACGGACTTGCCAATAAAAGAGCATCCATTCTTTCCTGAGTTTAAGGCTGTTTCTTTTTAATGATATTGACAATCAAGTAAATTCTCTGCCCTTTATAGTACAACACTTCATGTGATATGAAATAATGCACTTCAAACCAGTTTTGACAAAAACAGGCTACTCAGTCCAGCAAGCTCACCAATCCTGTTCACCTAGATTCTCCAAATAATATGGCGCTCAGTTTTGAAAGTTTGCCAAGGCCTACTTTCTACCTCACTACTTGGTATTTTTTCCCAGTGTCCATTATTTTTTGTGTGAAGAAAAACTTCATAAGATTTGTGCAAAATCTGGCCTTTAAGAGTTTCCAACTGTGTTAACATGTTCTTGATGAAAAATATAGTTCAGAGTAACTGCAAAGATTCACTTTATTAATTTTATGCATTTCAGTCATTTCATCTTTTAATCTCAGTTTGTTTAAACTTAGCAGGTTTAATTTGTTCGATCTTTCCTCATAGCTCACACCTCTCAGTCCCGGAACCAGCCCAGTCACTCTCCTCTGGATTTTCTCTAATGCTGCTGTGCCTTTTTTCTAATGTGGAGAACAAAACTGTACACAGTATTTCAGCAGAGCCCCACTTGTATGTTATATCCTAAGCATAACCTTCTTTGACTTGTTCTCTGCACATCATAATATATAATCTAATATCCTATTAGTCTTTTTGATTACTTCTGCACACTGTCTGGGTGTAGACAATGACAAGTCCACTACAACTTATATTTCTTCTCATAAGTTGCGCTTTCAAGTTTAAAACCCCGATTGTGTAATGTAATTCTTTATATGTACTTATCTTACATTTGAACTTGCAGAAATCTGCCCATGTGTGAGTGCTGTCCAGGTCCCTTTGTGATGATTTGGCTGATTTTACTTTATTTGCCATTCCTCCTATTTATAACACAAACTAAGGTGGATCCTGTTCTGTGACTTGGATAAAAGCCTTGAGTAAAATTTCTCATATACCTGTATATAATGACTTAAGATGCAACTAGGCATGCTCAAAATGCATTTTTTCTAAGGCTTTACACAGAATTGGTGCATATATTTTTAAAAAGTCTATTTTGCTTTCTATGATCAAATCTAACAATGCTCACTTTAAAGTATTTAAGAGTAATACAGATCAATATTGAGTTCTTTAAGAAACTGCTTGATATTGCGTCTAAAAGAAAGTCGGGCACTTTCATATTTAGAAATCAATGGTAGAATTTACTTTTCTATTTCAAGCAAAAAATTATATATTACAATACAAAAGCTGACTACTTTTAATTCATTATTGAAACATCTATGAAATCATCCCTGATAATGTTATTTGGAATTTTGGGAGACAGGTCAAACTTCTTATTTGTCAGGTTAACGTTTCTAATTAAATGTAAGAGTTTCAGCTACTAATATTGGTTAGTCTGTGTAGGATGCTTTGTTGTTTTGTTGAATTCTCTCATTCCACGCACACTGATAAACCTGTAATTTCCATTTACAGTCCAATATTCACCATTCTAATTTAAAACAACATGAGGTATCATTAAATGAGGCCATTTCAAAATACAATCTGGATTAATTTATTGTTTTAAGGATGGAATCTTCTTTGTTTTTTTAACACAGAGAAGAAGAGAGCTTTTAAATCTGGTGACAAAGAGTCTCTAAAGAACATACAGAGAATACTGAAGAAGGAAAGGAAGCTTACAGAGCGAAAATAGAAAACAAACTCATTCAGAATAACATGATGGATCTTTGAAATGGACTGGGCTAATTACTGGACTTAAGCAATCTTAAAAGACTGTGCTAGAGAAATGTGGACAAGACTAACACCACAGAGCCAGCTGTTTAAAAGATTTTTCCTCCTTCCACCAACACCACCTTCCTCTAATGACAAATCTCTTCACACTTTCCCTACGACATCAATAACTATTACCACTTCAGCTGATATGTCCAGTGATGAGTTCACGACTATCGGTATGGGCTGTCCATAACTGATGACCAAGTGAGGAGACAACTGAGGAGGCTACATCCAGACTAGACAAAGTCAGTCCTCGAGTTCTTAAGGTTTGTGCTGACCAACTTTGTGGTGTCCTCTGTCATCTGTTCAGTCTGTCACTAAAGTCAATGTCACGTTATTCAACTTTTTGTCATGAGATATGTTAGACTTCCTAATTGTAGTTGCTGGTCTTGTTGTTGCAAATCCAAAACAGACTGATTAACTGTGAAATGGATTCAGCATTATTCATTTATTTGTTTTTTTGTTTTCTTAGCTTGTGATAAAGAGGCCAGTTACAATTTGTTTGCAGGGCCACAACATACTCAAGCAATGACACAGGCCTGTAATTTTGAGTAAAGGACAGTTTGTGTAAAATGATACAGAGATACTAAGAGTTCATGGTTGTTTATTGGTGGTACTTGTTATAATGTTCTATATGAATGTATTTATGTTTCCAAAGGCAACTTTCACTGGATTTTATGTAGTTATTTAAGTTTGTGCATCCTTTATTATACAGGTATATGTATTAAAACTGAATAATTTGTGTGGTCATCATATATATTGTGGCCACCAGGGGCCACTCCAGCTCCCAAAACACAAGTCACACACAGATGCCACCACAAGTCCAGCACAAACAAGGCTTCCCTGAAGCGTTTCCCACAGCAGTATGGCACAGTACAAAAGCACAGCACACAGTAATACTTTGTCTTCTTCTGCCTTTCTTCCTCTCTGCTTCCACTCCTCCCAGCAAGCTTTGTCTTCCTTCTTCCCGACTCTGCCACCTTGAGTTGTTGCAGGCAGCCTGGCTCTGAAGAATTTCTGGGTGAGGATGGAGCCTTATGGAGTAGGAATTCCCAAATCAGGCAGCTCCCCCTAGTCCCCCAAGGCTGTCTCCTGAGACTACAATATTGATCATGCCTTGTGGGTACCCAGTCTGGGTTGGCTGCACAGCAAATGTTACATTGTTAAACCAACTATACGGGAGTAAAATTTAACACTATGGCAGTGTTTATTTTGTCCCAATCTTTACAGAGTTAATTGAACACTTTCAAAAGTGTAAATTATTCAACTCTGAAAAAGAGTTAAGTACAACTCAATAAAAAGTTGAATTTAACGACATTCAAAACTAACACTGGTGTATAGTGTTACATTTTATCATAATAACATTTTATAAACTCTTCTAGAGCAGTAATGGCTCTCTGTGAAATCTAACACCAACAGCTGTTATTTAATACACTACTGGCATTAAATGCCAACACCAACCATAGTTGTTTTATACAGTATGAAATATTTTACAGCCATATAAGTGGCACAATTCACTAAGTAAGACAAGTGATTTTTAAACATTTTATTAAAAATGCTTGACAGTATTACATGATGAGGCACAGTGGAGTTGATCAAATAAGGTGACAGTATGGCACAATATACATTTTTCCATCTGAATGATAAGAAAACTGCTTGTCAAAAGGCCTGTAGTGAAACAATTTTTAACACTGAGAACAGAAAACAGACTTGCTTTTTCCTTAACACAAAAAGCACTAAAACGATCATCAAAAGCCACAGTGACCACTTCAGAAACTAAAAGATATGCCTGGTCTTCTTTTATAATGACAGTGACTATTTTCTTAAACAAACTTCAGACTCATGTCCACAGCACACAAACATGTTAACATGATACTTAGTACCAAACATTTTCACCCATTTTGTTGTAGAAATACCACAGCAAGGGGTCAAATGAAGTTCTTCTATTATCATCTCACACCCTTCCAGATTACATACCATGTCAGTTTTTATCGGCCCATACTGAAATATCTCAAATTTTACATTTTCCCAATGAAAGGCCATACGTAATTGATATGTACTGCCTAGATTTGTGGTGATATTTGTAAAGTTTTTACTTGATCCTTTAAAAATGTCGAGTTTTGCCTCAAATCTCATACACCACATGTGTAAGACGGGTCCTATTTTTTTCATACAACGGGGATAATGAACTAAAAAGTGGTGTTTGGGTAGCAACTATTTATGAGAAAAAATAGTTTTAAAAAGTCTATGATGATCTGAAATTAAGTGTTAATAATATGACATGCCTTCTGTTACTCGAGGAGAAAAAAACAGTATTCAAAATCTGTATCAAAAGTAAAATCAAGTGCCTTAAATTTTTGTTCCTTTGAAAAAGATCCCCTAAAATATGTGGGGTGTTGCGCAACAGGTACCAAGCTTGACTTGCATTTAATCCAAGATCTTTGCTGTCATCCAATTTTAAGACACTTGGACGATTTTTTCTTTTAAGGCATCCACATTTGAAACACTGAATTTGTTCACAAAAATCAGTAAGAGAAGTTACCTTCTCATTCACCAAATGTTGATAAAGAAGGTTGAACTTATACTGTGCCACGCCTTCCAAAATGTCATGCATTACATCAACAGCAAAATTTTCACAGGTATTATAAAGCTTTAGTGTATTCAACAAACAGGCTCTCTTCACCCCAAAAGTGGAAGATACATTTGAACTTTCTTCCTGAGAACTGCAGTGCACCAAATGTGCTTCTTTAGTGTGAAAAACAACATCAGGGTGGTCTTCAGTAAAGATCCACTGGAAGGCATCTTTTTCAGCCAAACAAAAACAACAACAGTATGTTGCACTGATTCTACAAAATCAAATAAACCATGCAGAGCCAAGTTGTCTCCTGTGACTTGAAAAACAGTTCCTTTCAATGGAGTGTCAGACGAAGGAGTAATACGATACAATACAATTTATATTTGTATAGCCCAAAATCACACAAGGAGTGCCGCAATGGGCTTTAACAGGCCCTGTCTCTTGGAGTAGGGACTCCATGGGTTTCTAAAGTTTTCAAATCCTCTACAACAGGATCAATAATTGCATCAAAGCCATATTTCTTCACATCATCACAGTGAACAAGTACAACAAGGTGAATATACATTAAAATTGAATTAAATTTTGGAGGAAGATTTCGCAAAATAAAATACATACAACCAAGTTTGTGGATTCCCTTTTTACAACCCAAAGGGTTTGCTGTCTCAAAGTCATCATAATAAAGCTGAAGATGCAATGAGTTGAGTATTAGTTTTGGATATATTCCCCATCACAAATGTTATCATAAAGACCTTCAGTGTGGTGTTTTGTCTGTTGAAAGGTTTCAAGTATTTCTTTGTTTCTAAACAGTGATTGAATTGGTTTCAAAACAGGGACATAAACTTTTCTGGTACTGGAATTCGGCAGTATATCCCCAATATTCTATCACATCTCACATCAAATCTGGCACCATGAACATGTACTACTGGCTTGACAATTTCCCACTTGCTCTTATAATATTTATGATGCTTTGCTTCTGTATTAAAATGTGTAAAAGGGTTTTCTATTGAACTTAAGCAGCCTTCAACTTTCTCCCGATGTACAGTTGGAATAGTTTTGAGATCAGCCTCCTTTGTTCTAGTTTGTATTTCACTGACCAAATTCTACATTTAAAGAACAACTGATTGTACTGTGCTATGAGCAATTCCCGAAGCTTGTAAACGTGCAACTAGAGCACCACACACATCATTTAAATCAATTTCAGTCACAGTAGACTAGGTTTTTGGTTCTGCACTTTTAGAAGGGCCTTCACCTCCTTTAGTAAATGTCTCATCTGTTTCACAAATGGAAAGAACACTGCAATAATATCCATGTGACTCAGAGAATTTTACCCTGTGTTGCAAATGTATTACTTTGGCAATTATAAGGAACACTAGTGCCATGAACTTAAACTAAATGTTTTTTAAATCCAGAAAAAGTTCCAAACACAGATGAGCATCCAGTCTCAGCACAATGTAAACGTAAAGTCTTTCCTGGTTATAGGCCATAGTGAAATTTCAAATGGCTGCAAATAAATGAAGTGTTCTCATGAAGAGATTTGTAAACGAAACATGTAAACATTTCTGGAAAATCAGTCCATGTCATTCCATACATTAACTTATTTGCATTCCGGAATCTAGCTCTAAGTTCTTTTCACTCTTCGTCTTTCCTTAGAAGCAACTACATCAATGTTGTACACTGCAGTTTGGATAAAAACATAAAAACTGTCAAGTTCCTGGCTATGTGATGTGCCGAAAACAAAATGTGCCTTGAACAGCTCATCAAATGTTGCAACAGATGTTTGTGCCTTACATGGTATTGCCTTATTGTCCACAATAATGTAGAAGTTCTGGATCCTCTTTTTGTGTTCTTCAATGCAGAGCAAAAAAGGCTGAGATGGTTCAACATTTGACAGGAAAGTCTGGATACTTGCACCAACCTGTAAAAAAATGCAACAGTCTTGTCTTAGATTAATTTTTAAATGAAGGTTTAGTCCTAAGAGAGGTTCATATCACTTTCTAATATGTAAGGATTTCACAGACTTGGGCACGGATCACTAATACCGAACAGCAACACGTCACTGTTTACTTTCTCCATGCATTAAACATTAAAAGGCAAAACTGGTGTGGTTCACAACTGGGTAAGTTGTTGCCGTCCAGATTTCTAACTATATAAAAGCAAACATTTACCCTTGTTCAATGTGTAATTTAAAGAAAAAGCCACTAGACAGAACTGATATGTTATAAGGGCATTGCTAATTTAACCCTTGTGTATCTTGAGTTTGTATCTTAACACTGCAAACATGTACCAACTCTTTCATAAACTTGACACCAACAGTCTAAAATCAAGTATGCTTAGTGTTGATTAAACACTAAATGTCAACACTTTCATTTAACTCTGAAAAATGAACACTGCTGATTTTGCTGTGTAGCATCTCCTCCTGTCCTTTCAGGATGAAATGTCCCAGCTGGGCAAGGATGTCGGTCATCCCTCACTAATATATATACAGTGGAACCTCGGTTTGCGAGTAAGTTGGTTTACGAGTGTTTTGCAAGACGAGCTAAAATTTTTAATAAATTTTGACATGATAAACGAGCAAGGTCTTCCAATACGAGTAGTATGGATACGCTTTGTCTGCTGAGCGTCATGTGATCACAACTGAGCTGATGGTTCTTCTCTCTCTAGCGCGTGTGTGTGTCTCTCTCTGTCTCACGTGTCTGTGTGTGTCTCTCTCTCTCGAGTGTGTGTGTGTGTGTGTGTGTGTGTGTGTGTGTGTCTCCCTCTCTCTCTCTCTCTCGTGGGCAATCGTCTCCTATTCTCCGTCTGAGTCTGCGTGCCTCACTCATATCTTTAACATCCGTACAAGCGTATACTGTTTACTACAGCATTGTGACTGCGTGTATGTGTGTGTGCGCGCACGTGTGTGCTGTGATGTGCGAGACCCCGTCTTGCTCCCCAAAACACGAAGGTGAGTCTCAGTACTTTAACAACACCAGCTTTATTCAGCTTGAAACAGCAACAGCGCGGTTATTTATTGTAGCGGGATCTGCCATTCTCCTATACACAGACACAGCAGTCAGGCAGGGTCGTTGCCAAGTAGTACTGTGCCCTGTGCATTTACAATGTTCCTTGTATCACCCATTGACGGCAGGCGCTTATAGCATGTCCGCGATCTTTTTGGATACGCTTTTATGATGAACGGCTACAGGGCTGGAAGACTGCGATTGCTTTGGGACACTCTTCCACTTGTCATCCTGTTGGGTGGAATCCCACAAGAGTTTAGAAACTCACTCACACCAGCCATGATTCTTTTCAAAGGTAAAGTGCAGGTTAATTTGTTTTATGTATTTTTACTTTATATTTTGTATTAATCATTTTTATATGAATAGTTCTGGGTTGTGTAACAAATCATCTGAATTTCCATTATTTCTTATGGGGAAATTCACTTTGATATATGAGTGCTTTGGACTACGAGCACGTTTCCGGAACGAATTATGCTCACAAACCGAGGCTCCACTGTATATATATATATATAAAAAATATGTTTAATGGACTGAGTAAATTGAAAATTTGTTTTATCACCTAATGGACAGTGGTTTCTGTCATTTAAATCGTATCTAATTAAATCAGTGAATGATAAGGGGATTAAGTGCTGGGTATTTTTAAAAATAGAGGTGCTGCCTGAAAAAAGAAAGATTCATTTAATGTATTTACTATTAGATGAAGGAACAGCGACCAGTGCATTTGTGTAATTGCAGTGGACACACCAACAAGATAATTAAGAACCCAGAGCCTGGCTGTTTTGAGGTGTAGAATGCAAGTATAAAGAAAATGACGGCTGGGTGTTACGCTTACATTTTTTTATGCTTACTACTAGGTGTGATAAGTAGATGTCAAAAATGATTATATGTGTAAGACTTTCATGTAATTTAGAAGGACCCTACGACGTCAATCACAGCTAGAATGTAGTTGGGAGTATGCGCTGTTAGTGCATTACCACACGACAAACTACTTGGATTGGGGCCCGAGTGCAGCAGGTGACACCTCAGTATCACACTAAAATAGTGAGAGGTTTTTTTTATGGTAGTTGGAGTGCTAATCCTGCCACCAACCTGTATTTGCTGAATTTTATATGTAGATGCCTGCGGTGGGCTGGCACCCTGCCCGGGGTTTGTTTCCTGCCTTGCACCCTGTGTTGGCTGGGAGTGGCTCCAGCAGACCCCCATGACCCAGTAGATAGGATATAGTGGGTTGGATAATGGATGGATATACAGTATGTAGATGTTTAAAACAGTGTAAGTTTTATTTCTGGGAATAAAATGTATGTTTAAGATAAAATAACTGTGCCATCAGCTAGACATTTCAAGAAGCTTGGACTCTCATTAATTAAACCTTGGCCCTTGAAGAACTATACCATCACCCTCCTTGTCTAAGATAAAGAAACATCTTCAGAATGCATCTATTCCTCTGATATTTTGATATGGTTTTATCAACTCTAATTTGAGTAACCTCTGATTTAAATGCTCATCCTGCACAATGTGTCAGCAGATCATAATAGGCTAGGAATTCTGCCTCCATTGTCTTGAATGAACAGACAGCTGCAGCCACTTTGTCTCACAAGTGGCTCTTGTACATTGGCCATCTTGTTGCTCTTCTAAAGTGAAATTAGGCAAAGAAAAATACAATGTGGACCAGCAGATGAAAGGTAATTGAAAGGCAACAATAAGCTGCACACAAGAATCAATTCAATCAGAAATGCCAAAACCTAAAACACTAACCAAACTCTTAATCAAAAAACATGCAAAGTCCTGACTCTCTAGAGTGATTTTTTACAAAATAAATGCCACAAAAAGATTTTCCTTACAAATCCAAAATCTTGGGTGTCAGGAACAGCACCATGCCATCTTAAAAAGTAGAATCCAGGTGATGTCAAGTATCATGACTCTGAAAGTCTCACAATAGCCATGGGGCACTATTGTCAACAACAATATGACTGCAAACATCTGAAAACAGGCAGCTTGGCAATACCCACAATTACAATCAAGAAACAAAATGACAATATGATGATATCATTAAAATAATGATAAAAATAAAATAAATAATAATGAAAAATAATATTTAGAAAATCAATAAGTAAAACCTTTCAGATCTTTACTTACCTACTTTTTTTTGCAAGAATCTTCACTTGTTCTATAGCTATCCCTCTCTTTCTGGCTGTTTTTTTTTTTATATTTTCTTCCTGTACTCTTCTAAGTCTTTCCTGTGCTGTTTTCCTTCACCCTTTTTTTCACACTTTTTCGGAATACCATGTTTCATCCGTGTTATATGTTCATACCACTTTCGCTGTTTTATTTATGTGGTTTCCACAAAGTGCTTGCATTTGCAGCTGTTCATGGATTGTTTTATTTCTTACCCTGTTTCTATAGTTTTACCTACCACTCATCTTAAATACTTTATTTCAACTGCTGTTATTTTAGATCTTTGTTTATCCAGTACTTTACAGGTTTCTGCAGTAATATATAATACCAGTAACAGCGTACTGCATGATATTATACATAGGGAATTAGCATATTCTCCCCATATCTGAGTAGGTTAGCCTCCCACATCCCCATAGATTTTCAGGTTAGGTTTTTTGGCACCTGAAAATTGCTGACAGTGAGTGTGGATGTGTGAGTAAGTGGGCTCTGTAATGTACTTGTGCCTTGCTTTACATCCTGTGCTGCCAGCTTTAATAATGTATGTATGTACTGTATCTATGTACTGTATGAATGTACATATTATATTAGCATCTTAGTAGTATGTTTATAAATCTACTCGATCAATATAATAAAACACTTAGTTTTGTGTATCCAGTCCCTCTGAGCATTCTGATTGGTCAGTTTGGCTTTAGTGTGATTGCTCAGTTTGACGTTGGTGATGATTCGAAAGAGGAAGTGCGGGCGTGAGACACACAAGTAGGAATAAAAATGTCTGAGGCATGCTGAGGAAGTTATTTTGAAAGATGGCAAGAATTAAACCAGACTAGAGGTCAAGAAAGCACCTTGAAAACACTGTCAGAGTCTGAGAAGCAGGCTTTACGGAATCATAATTGGGAGAGGAAGAGCCGTTGAAGAGAGGTTCACACATACAAATATAGAGGAAAGATGGAAGAGACAGCAAATATTTTTATATTATTCTATTACTTGTATTCGACAGCTACTGTGGCTAATATATTCATTTAAATGCTACTTTTAGCAGAATGTAACATATGGAATTTTAAATTCAGCTGCATGGCCATTTTGTGACCTGTATGGCCTTTCTAGCTAATACTACTTGTTGAGACTATACAGGGATTTGCACTGATCTGCACCCACATAGTTTAGATTTTTTGGAAACAGAAGTTGATGTTGGGAGTTCGCAGCTGCCTTGGAGAGTATAATCAGGCAATGAGCTGCTGACATTACAAAACTCTATTACGAAGGCCTTGGCAAACACTGACTTGTTTTTTTGGCTCCTTTTTTCTAAAAGTGTCGTCTGTTCTCTTTCATTATGTCTGTGGCTTTTCAGTTACTGCAGTTTCATTTGCAGGTTTCAGTCCCTGCTGTTTACTAGAATAGTACTGTCACCACCATACTGTGTACTGTATTTACTTTGTCTGCCTGCTTTGCAAGCATTAGGTCAAATTTGTAAAGCTCTTGCTGATAGAAATTGTCATAAGTATTTATCAATGATTGCTCCATTTTTATTTATGTGTTGTTTTCATTTTATCATAGTGATCGTTTTGTATATCTGATATTGTTTTGTATACTTGGGAAATTGCCATGTTATGGTGCAGCCTTCTATGTGAAACACTGGATGATGTACTGACTTGGTATTATATACACTCATAAAAAGAGTTACAACACAAGCATAAACTTGAATGAATATGAGCCCAGATAAAAAAAATATATATTAAGACTTCTCGTTTTGGCACAAAAGGGGATTATTTCAAAGGAAGGTTCAAGGGAGAGATTGCACTAATTCAATGAGTCAGTCAGTCAATCATTCAATTAAGCTATAGCCATTTAAGTGATCTGGAAACTCTCTCTCCACAAGTCTTTATTTCATTTTGAGACAGTTCGTTTACTAACCTCTTTACCACCTTTGTAACAACATTATTTTCAGATGGGTGGCTCAAACCAAAGGAAAATTTCCCTCTATTTTCTCTTTAGTTGTATTCCATATTTATCTTTATAGCGTTGGACATTTGAACCATCAGACAGAAACATACCTTACTTTTGCTTTAGTAAACAGATTTTTTCACATGAGCCCCAGTATACATTGCCTAGTCCTAATCAACTGGAAAACGTTTTATCTACAGTACTTATGTATTTTATCTCATTATGGCTTACATGCTTTTCATTGTATGACCTCATATAAAGTAAATATTGAAAAATGCATATACTACTCATTTACTCTTATATTGCAAGACCTTAACTAAGACTTCTTTCGTTCTTCATAACACTTGCAAAATATCAGTAAAGTGTTTATTCATCTCTGCAGTGTGTCCTACTAACAAAATACTTTGGAGTGTTCTGAGATGGCTTTCTCTTGATATTAGATATTTAGTATAAGACATGTGAATCATTCATATTAACCAGTCATTTTACCATCATGTCAAAGTTTTGAAGAATCAGCGTTATAAGCTTACAGATGGCTAAATATCTATTACAGAGCTGATTGTGTGGCGATTGGTAACTTGGAGAAAGAAAAGAAAGGACAGGAATTGGGGGTCAGTATGTTTGAAAGAGACAGTACTGCTGCAATAAATTATTTCATCAAAGGTTGCGCACAGAGCAGCAATCATCTTGCGTGAGGCAGGAACAATCTCTGGACGGGTCGCCAGTTTGTCACTATCACTGTGCCACCGTATTCCCATTTAATAACATGCTTTAACTCCTATCATCATGAAAATGATATAACATATACATCTCAGTATTTAAATTATTCAGACAGCTGTAATATCACAAATGTAATGGATTCTGTGTCCTGTCAGAGGAAGAGAAAACCTGTTTAAGAAGCACGTAGTGATTCACACACATAGAGCACATAGAAGAACACATACTGTACAATACAAAACATTCAATGTTATACTTTAGTTACGATGGTATTTAAGAAACTAAAAAAACAAACAATTTTAAGTTTATGATGTTCTACTTTAATGACAAAATAAACAACGTGATTAAAGTGGAAATTTCTAGATTAAAGTTGACATTTTGAGCTTTTTTCCCACTGTGTCCATATTTTTTTTCTTTTCTCTTTACCCTAATAAGCTTTCATTTGACACTCAGACAGTGGGCTACGACTCGCCTTTTCACTGCGACTTTAATATCTGACAACTTATTTTTTATTTCGGGCACTGTGCAACTTTGTGAACTTGAGCTTTTGAGTTTCTCTGACACTCTATGTCACTCGATCAACTTCCTTTTGTTGTTTATGCCACTGTTTAAACCAACAAATAGTAAGTTTTTCCTTGCCTCCACTTGGTATTCGCTGAAATTCTTCTATTTTCCTCCGTGCTTTTGCCTTTGCCTCTTCACAGTATGCTGAGCTTCAGGCTATTTATATTGATTTGCATATTCAAAGAGGCATAATTCTGGGAGGAGTTGGGGAGTGTCAGCAGGCGCGTGCATGTGTGTTACTTTTCATGCTGACCGGGATTTATTGAGCTGAAGAACGTGGATGTTGGCGTACGCAGAGATTTATGCATCTGAATTTTTTTGTGCGTACGCACATTTCCGCTTTTGTCCATAGGCCATGTTTTAATGTGAATTCTACGCACGCGTTATGCATGAGGCCCCAGGTGTATTTTAGATCTATTCTGGTAATTTTGCTGATTAACTCGGACACCTTCTTGGCTCTCAGTTTATTTTTGTGAGAAAGATATGAAATAATCTGTCCTCTTAAAAATGCCTTCAGAGTTTCCTAGAGGTATGTTATATCTGCTGAGGCCTCTGAGGATGCATTTGTCTCAAGAAAATAATCAATTTTCTTGGATATGAATTCTGTATAGTTATCATCAGCTAATGACAGAAGGTAAAGATGCCAGCTTTGAGATGAATGTGTAGGATGCAGAAATTTAAGCTCCATGATTAGAGGAGCATGATCAGAAATAACAATAGCGTCATACTTTGATTTGATATATTTGACTTAATAGTGGGCAAAAAAGTATTGTCTATGAGGAAATAATCAATTCTTGAGTAAAAATGAGGTTAGGATTAAAGAACCTCCATGGGTCAGTATGTTATGATCCATTACAAACTGTGCAGTATTAGATGTTATCGCTGTTGTACCTGAGAAACTATCCAGGTCTGAATTTAAAAAAGTCTCTGGCCATTATAATTTTGTGAGTGTTGACATTAGGGGTAGATGCAAATACATTTTGGAAGAAAGCTCTGTCATCCGCATTTGTGCATAGATATTAATCAAAATCATTTTAGCATTAGATAAATTGCCTGTCAACATGGCATCTCACCTTTCATAATAAGATATTGCATTTGACACTACAAATTGAATAGTTCTGTGTATTAAGATACCCACAGCCCTGATTTTCTTTGAATAGCTAGAGTAAAATATTTGACCAGACCACTCTCTTTGCAACCAAAACCTTTCACTTTAATCCATGATTGAGATCCTTGACATTCCAGTTCACAAAGTTAACTATTTGGTCATAGTGAACCAAATTTCTTTTGTTGACATTTTGTAGTCTTAGGTTAGGGAGTACATTGTACATACGATAGCTTTGACATAGATTTCATATTATTGCCAAGTGATACAGCTATAGAGTGTATTGCTGTGCTGTCACTAACAGTTATTGAGGTATAAGGGATAAAGCAAAAATAGCAATGCTGTCTTTCTGTCCACCCCCAAGCCCCTCTTCCCCATTCTGCCTCCGTAAGTGAGGCAAATCACACTTTGCAATGTCCTGGGGCCTCATGTATAACGCCGTGCGTAGAATTCGCACTATAACATGGCGTAAGCACAAAAGCCGAAATGTGCTTACATACAGAAAAATCCAGATGCAGGAATCTGTGCGTACTTCAACTTCCACGTTCTTCCACTAAATAAATCCTGGTCAGCGTGAAAACTAACGCTCGTGCATGTGCCTTATGTCCCGCCCCAACTCCTCCCAGAATTATGTCTCTTTGAATATGCAAATCAATATAAATTGCCCTTAAGCTCAGCCTTCTGTGAAAAGACAATGGGAAAAGCACAGGGGAAAATATAAGAATTTCAGCAAATACCAAGTGGAGGCAAAGGAAAAACGTACTACAGTAATCCCTCGCTATATCGCGCTTCGACTTTCGCGGCTTCACT